>VXAA01005852.1:633516-675364 GCA_013399115.1 Anseranas semipalmata | reverse complement strand
ATAAAAGTGTTTAAGTCATCATCTGCTTTGTATTAATATGCATGTTTTTATTCAACAAAATTAGATATACACCCGCTCTGTGATAGACCCTCTTCCTCCTCCTACCAGAGATGTGGCCACTTCTCCCATTTCTTCTCCAACGGAAAACAGCACAACGGCACCCGACATGCTGGTCAGGAACACAGAGAAGCAAAAGAAAAAGCCAAAAATGTCAGATGAAGAGATCTTGGAAAAATTAAGTATGTTCTTTTAATTGTTTTTTTTTTTTTTTTTTCTGAACTCCCAGGTCCTGCTGTGCTGATATCTTAAGACCTCAATAAGTTGAGTTGCTTTGACACTGCCATTTTGAGAGCCCTTACTGAAGACTTTGCCTTGTGACTGTGTGCCAAAACTGGGGGCAGATGTATGGGGGGGAGCATAAATGTAAGCTGAGCACCTGTGTTACCAGCTGAAGTACCCTGGGAGCAGCAGATCCTCAGACTCTGTAAAACGAGCCCTGAATGTGTAACACCTCCTTAACCATGAAGTCTGAGACTGTTCCACATCTTGATATTCCATAGATCTGGAGTGTGGATGATTATATTGAAATGTTAGACCTAAGGTGAGCAGAGCTTCTTAATGTGGCTAAAAGATGGAGAGAAAATTAATGCAACCCCAAGTTCACCTTCCATAATATCATGACATTAAATGACTTGATTATTTTTAAGTGCCCTGACGTTGTGTGGATACCAAGTAAATAACTCAGATTAGTGGGTATTTCTGAGAAAAATTCAAGGCTTATCTTGTCTTTCTGTTGTGTCCTAGTTTCTTTAACGGTCCTTACCTTCAGTTCATGGGTCTTATTTAAAGTGTTTCTCTACTGCCTGGCATTATTGGGATATGCTGTGGCAGTATTCGACAGCTGAACCAGCTCTTATGTGCAATTGATTGCTATCCTCAGCATGGGCCAGCTTTTAGTAGGGTAGAGCATGTCTCATTCTTTGAACTATTAATCCTGTGTTAATTACATATATGCCTTGCTTGTCAGTTTATGTAAATTGAGATAGCACCCCTGTGTTCAGGTTAGTCTTCTCTGTTGAGAGTTTACCCCCTAAAGGGGGTATTTTATAAAGCAAAGACTAATATCTGGGTAAAGGGAAATTTAAGCTGAGGGCATAACTTAAAAAAATGAAATGGCACGTGGGTACTGCATTCCTCTGAAATAAATCCTGAATTGAATAGATGGCACGTAAACTAGAAGTGCTTGCTATCTGAAAACTTGCACTTTCAATACTCATTGTTTCAAAACAGCAGCTTTGCTCCCTTGCTGAATGAACAGGACCTTTGTACCATTAAGGATTTGAGCCATTTTGTGACCAGGTAGGGCAAGCAGGGTCTGTGGCAGGAAAAGGGCACTATTCTAATGCAAATACGTTCACTTCTGTAAATCCCCACCTCTAGCAACAATGCAGCATTAGTGCAGACATTAATGAATCTTTGCCTGGCCTTTTGGGAGGTAGGAAACATTACCCCATTTTACAGATTGAGAGGATTAAACAGGGCAAGACTGACAGCTGCCTCTTGTCACTGCCTTGCAGCACTGTCCAGTGACTGCCTTGGGCAAACATTTGCCTCTTGCAGTCTGAACTTGCAGCCTATGTTAGGCTTTGAGGGAAAGTTTATGAACATTTGTCCAGAAATGTTTGTCCTTAGGGCAGATAGCATTGCTTCAGTAATTGTGCAGTGGGGTGTATAGAGTCAGATTTTTCTTCCCGCCCACCTCCCCAAACATGAACCATGTTCCCCTCTCTTACCTCTGTCTGCCCTAAACCCTGTAGGTTTGGCTGCTGGCCATTGGTGTCTGAAAATAGCCTGCTCTTTCTCTGCTTGCTACTGGATTTCTTGGCATAATGACCGCGAGCAGTTTCCTTGCCAATATGCATCTGTTTGGGCTCAGCCCTAGACCCCAGTGAAAGCAGCACCATATGTTGGCTGCTTGAGCAACTTGCAAACACCAACTCAGAGGCAGATCTGCATCCCTTGATCCTATTAGCCACCCTGGTGCCATTACAGGGGAGACTTGCACCCAGCTGAGCTCTAGGAATTGTTGGCCCCAGTTTCCTCAGCCTAAAGGGTGTGATTCTCCTCCTGCTGTGGGGCATAATGAATATCAATGTCATCAGGGAGCTTTGAGGTTCACTGATGTTCCTTTCGCCAGCTTCTCTGACTTACCCCTTGGCAACCCATCATACAATTTGCAGGACCCCAGTGCCTCTGTGCAGCCTGCCAACCACCTGCCCTTGTGCCGAGAGCTCCCTCCTCTTGTACAGAAAACTTTGGGTTCTGTTCTTCCTGGATACCAAACCCACCTTGAGCCTGAGCAGCCCTTCACCACCTTGCAGAACCCTGAGCTACGTGCTTTACCCTCTGAGGGATGCAGCAATAGGCTTTGTTTCAGCTGAACAGCCACGTTAGGGAAAATGAGCTGAGATTGCCTCGGGGTGCTCTCCAAAACCAGGACAGCAGTGCTGCAGTCGCATGGCAACTGCTGCTAAACCTTCTGCCCCTTCCCTCGCTGTTGAGCTCCTAGCAGGGGAGCTGAGCACTGCCCAGGCCAGCCCTGGGGAGGTTTGGCTCTGAAGGGTCTCTTCTGCTTCCTCCCCAAGTCTTGCAACCCAGTCACTGGGTCAATAATGGCTACACTGGTGCTGGTGTGGAAAAGTGGTAAATAATGTTTGTTCTGCCAGAAATTGTCATGGTGTAGTTGCATGAAAAACCACTTCTAAAATATCTTTTTCTTTTTTTTTTTTTTTTATTGTAGGAAGTATTGTGAGCGTGGGTGATCCAAAAAAGAAGTACACACGTTTTGAGAAGATTGGACAAGGGTTGGTATATGTTTCATTTCTGTCCTGTACCTTTCCTTATGTCAAGAAGAAAGTATTGAAACCAGGCTAAATTAGTTTGTTGGAAAAGCTGATGAATATATATTTTTTTTTATTCCACCACCCCCACCACAGCTCTTCTCCCCTTCCCAGCAAAGTTTTGAGTCACAGTGACTGGGTTATTTTGTGCAATTGTGTTTTAATATAAGAAAATATGTCATTAGATGATCAGGTTGCTAAATATAGCTGTAGGCAGGGAAGGAACTGCTTATTTTCAGCATGCAAGACAATCTTCAAATCACAGATTTGCTTTCTGACTTAACTCTCCTCAATGCTGGTGTTGTGCTTGTCTTAGCAGGGTGGGGGGAAAGTAGGAGCTGGGGGAGAGGCTGCAGGGAGGCAAATCATTGAGAGGTACGTGTGCTGAGGCTCAAACTCCTGTTTCCTTCACTACAAATGCCACGTTTGTTTAATTTAGGTGATCCTGTCTGCTCTGTAATCACGTTGGGCAGTCTGCAAGCCAGGGCAGTGCAGTCATGCCAGTTTAGCTGGGATCAGCTCCTGGTCCTACAAGCTGTGCTGCGTTGCTGGTTTAGCAGCAAGGGTTGGGATGACCATACTGTCCTGGACCAGGAGCTTTGTTCCCCATAAATTCTCTGGCTTCCTCTCCAGCAGTGGAGTTGGCTAACTAGTAGTGGAAGGGACTACTAGTCCCTTCTAGTGGGAGGTGTCCCTGCCCATGGCAGGGGGTGGAACTAGATGATTCTTAAGGTCCCTTCCAACCCAAACCATTCTATGATTCTGTAAGTATTTCAGAATACATTTACCACTGGAATTATTGCATGACAAGGAATGGGAATGAGAGCACTTCACAGAGACATGGGGGAAGAGGAATATATTAAGCTCTGTCTTGCTGTGAGACACTAATAAGCTTTTTTTTGTTTTTTCAATTTTTCTCCCTTTTGTTTAGAGCCTCAGGTACAGTTTACACAGCAATGGATGTAGCTACAGGACAGGAGGTAAGTGCTGCCAGAGCACCACTTCAGTGGGTCTTGGATTGTGTCCTAAAAGTCATATTTGATGCTGCAAAATAAAGACATTCTTTCGGGGGTTCGTGACATTTTGTTTTTAAAGAGGCATTTATTTCCTTGCTAATGAGGCATAGTTGAGTGGTCTGAGCAGAAAACTGGCAAAATTATTTCCCAGGTTTTATTTTCTGATTCATTTCATATTTGTAAAGAATATTACTGTGTCCACAAAGGCTGGAAGCAAATGTTGAGACTGGATAGTTCCTCTGCAGAAGTTTCTCTCTTCATCCCTGACATTTCTTCCTGTCCCCATTTAAATTCTTTTATTTGTCATCTTCTCCTTTGCTTCCTACACTTACACTAGTTGATTTGCATAGATTGCCCACCTGCTTTTTGCCCTTGAATTGAGAGACGAGGAGTGTCTGTGTTTTTTTTTCCTGAATGTTGAAAAGTGCTGTGCATATTGCGTGCATAGATAATAAATTAGTAGTGACGGATATGCAGCATCAGTGAAAACAATTATTGCTAGATGGAGGATTTTTAAAGAGTGAAGTGTGTGCATTGTTCCAGATATGTTTATGGAAGTCTGCAGCACTGCCTGTCTGCTTTGCAGACAACATCAGGGTTATCCACCAGTAAATTTCATAACTGTGCTTTTGATGAAACTTCCTCACCCCCTTTACAACTCTGGAAGAAATACTACAGTTTAATTGCAGCCCCTAAGGAAGGGGCGTTGCATTGATAGGAGGAAGAAATCCTTTAGTGGTTTTCTGCTTTCCTTCCGGACCCCTTCAGTGACTCCCATGTGAATGTTTGAACCCTTAGAGTACAACAGACTTTTAAATGATTCCCCTTATACTAATTTGATTGGACCCTGGATTTTAAAATTGAATTTGGGATCACTGTAGCGTTGGCATCCTGTTAACCTGTTCCTTTCC
The DNA here is from genome assembly GCA_013399115.1 of Anseranas semipalmata. NCBI lineage: Eukaryota > Metazoa > Chordata > Aves > Anseriformes > Anseranatidae > Anseranas > Anseranas semipalmata. The sequence goes on along the minus strand of VXAA01005852.1, from coordinate 670,537 downwards.
ATGAAGCACTGCTGGTACCAATGCTTCGAGCTCGGGAGCTCAATGAAAGGCAACACATTTTAGAAGCACTGGAAGGAAACTTCTTTATTGTGCAATACACAGGAGCCTTAGGCAGCTCCCAGGATTAGGAATACTCACAATTTTCACTGATGATGACTATTTAGTATAACTACAGCTGTTTATTTTGTATTCTAATGCACATGACAGTCTTAGATAAGAAAATGCCCCTTGGAGCAAGTATGCACTTGGTTCTACCTCTGAACAGAAGTGCAGAAGTACAGGGGCTTCCTCAGTATTGGTCTGGGATTTCTTTATCCTGCAGCAAATCCCTTCCCTCTCTTCTTCACCTTTCATTCTCCTCTCTGGTCTTGTGCAAAGAGCAGCATGGGGTTTTTGTTTCTGTCTTATTTAAGTACTGTTTGGCAGCCTTGTGAATACTGTGGAAAAAACAGCACGGTGTCTGTCCTTGCCTTCTCATGTGTTGGGATTTTTCTATAGAGTCTCCTGCTATACTACCAAAATGCTAATTGTATCCATCTATATTGGCACTCTGCGGCTTGTTTCTTTTAATCCTTGCTTTTGTGAGCTAGAGTTACTGGCTCCCTCCATTGGTCTGTGCTGCTTTCTCTGCAAGTGGCAGTTTTGTAAAGGCATAATTACATTTCATTCCCTTTGCCTAAATATTGTACCAAGGACAGTTGGGTTGTTACATCTATCAAAATGTTTCTGCCTCCTGCTGTGCTGAGTAGTCTTACTGGTTTGAAGTCTTTGAAGGCCAGGTGTTCTCACAAAATACTGGGGATAGTTGTGAGAGTTAAATGTAAGTTTAAGAGTTAAAAGCGCGTTGTACCCAGCTGCCTTCTGTGCTTGTACATGCAGAGTAGGTATAAGGTGGCAAGTAGAAAGCTACTAAGCCACAGGGCCACAACTAATGAATCTGTCACTATTTCTCTTTGGTATGACTGGGGATAAAGCTGAATCCAATTCATGTATTTTCAGCCTTTTATATAAATATCAGTGCTTCTTTCCCCCTAGGTCTTGCCGGGACAGAAAGAAGTAGAATTATCACTTTGAAGTATTAAACTTAGACTATGGTATTTACCCCCTCCTCCCTGCACACCCGCCCTGCTGTAGATTTCTAGAAGCACAGGATTTGCACAGGAGTAAAACAAACAAACAACAACAGTAAAATAAAAACACCCAAACCTAAAGAAACAGCTGATTCAAAATAAAATTAATAAGAATCCTTTAAGGAATAAGAAGTCTTTGATGTATCGGTCTATACTAGGGTAAAGGTATCACTGCTCTCTTGCCAAAAAACTGTAGCTAGAGGTGGCTGACCAACAGTGATACGAAGGTCCAGTATGAAAACAGTAATTCCCCTTGTCCTTTTTTGGCATCAAGTATCCAGCAAGAGTAGAAATGGACTGGCTGCAGGACCTCAGAGCTGCTGAATGGCTGAGTAACCGATGATGACTAAGTGGCTTTCCCCTTTATTTGAATGTGGGATTAAAATAATTGACACTGGTACTGGCAGGTTTCCAGGGGACTCCTGTAATAACGCTCTACTTCTTGCTTTTCCTTCACTGCAGGTTGCAATCAAACAGATGAATTTGCAGCAGCAGCCCAAAAAAGAATTGATTATCAATGAAATCCTGGTAATGAGGGAAAACAAAAACCCCAACATTGTCAACTACTTGGACAGGTATGTCATGATTTGAAGAGTTCACAAAAGGGGCTCTGGAAAACACTTCCTTGTCACTGTCTTAAGTGATCCGTCTCAGCTTAATGCAGATATAGGACAATCTTGCATTGCTTAATGCATGTTGCAGGGTTGGGGCGGGCGTTGCTTAGTGGTCTCCACCTACATCCTAGGAGAAACAAGTGTCTGGATTGGTATTAATGGAGTATTTAGGCTCTCTATAGAGATGCTGGCAGCAATGGCATTAGCAGCATGCTGTCAGGACTCCATTTTCCAATGCGCTCTGCAAAATTTGACATGACAAGCCATTTCCTTCCTGCTACTACAGGAGAAATGGGAATAGCTTGAACTGTGTTATTTGTATTTGTTTTCCTCTTCCTCTTCTTTCCTCCTCCCTGAGCAATACTAACGTTCTGCTTGCAGAGGAGTAACCCCTTCCAGGCTTAGATGGTAAGAGAGCTGGCACAGTGTATAATAACCCTTTGGAAGAGAGAGGGAACAGGCTTATCCCTTGCTCAGAGCTGGGTTTTGTGGACTCGTACACATGCTGTGTTACTCCTGCTCGGCCTTGGATATGTTACATCCGTATGGGACGGCTCCGTCTTGAATCCCTGCTTCTCCTTACTGCAAGTACTGCACCTAATAGCTTACCTATGTAGGGACCTGCTCTACCTGCTCTTGAACTGATGTCCCTTGGATTAGGACAGGAACACAGCAGAAACAATCAGCACCGTGGCTGCTGCACTACATAAGCTTTTCTGACATAAATGCAGGTAGCCATGAAAAACATGTTCTTCATATAGCTCAAGGCAGTAAAATACCAAGTCTGCAAACAAATGTGGCTGTGAGTTCTTCCCAACAGGATATTGATGCTCTACGTAAGGGTGATGGTAGCAGTGCTGCAGTTGCCAGCTGTTTGGAGGTTGACTGCTTCAGAAGGAGCAACTGGTGACTGTGCTTCTACGGGGATGGGGAGCTGCCTGTGAAAGTACAAGAAAAGCTTGCGTCTCCCCCTGTTTGAATTCCAGGAAACAGTCACAAACTGTCAGCATTGAAATCTGGGATGTGTTGAAAGCTAAACAGGGCAAAAGTGTTGCACGGTGAATTGAATTCAGCATCCATTTAACATTGATGCATTGTGTCAAGCCTGAATCATTCACCTTATGTTAAAGTTAATTCCAGCGGAGCTGCAGCAGGATTTCCAGTCTGCTGCACTTGTCGGAAACCAGTAGTCTTGATTAACTACAGGTTTGGCTTATTGTAGGGTAAACAGTGCCTAGATAGGTGAGCTTCAGACTTTAATCTTGGCAGCTGGTTTTCTGAAGATGGGATGGAGGGATATGACCTAGAATCCCTTCTGGGAATGTGAGAGAGAATATTTGGACACTTGTTTTGCTCTGCATGTGTATCAAAAACCTATCAACTCTTTCCTTAACAGCTTCTTCTGATGTCTTAGAGAAAAAAAAAAAATTTACTTCTCATGCTGCAGCATCCGTTGTGATGCTGAATTTATATGGTGCTGTGTCCCATGTTATACATATAGTTGTGAAGAGCTACGTTATTGAAAGGACAGAAAGTCTGCTTGTGAAATGTTGTGGAAGGAGTGTGTTTGCGCAGAGAAGTGGTGCTGGGCAGGCACCCTCTTCTTAGAAAGAGCAGAAGGATGTTACTGGTGTAAAATGAGGAAAGCAGAAAAGAACATTCAAGTATTGCATGTAGGCTGAAAATGTGTATTTCTCCAGGCTGATCAGAGGCTTCATTGTGGGAAAACTGAGACACATGTTCTTCCCGTTAGAGAGAGCATCACTGTGTACATGCACATGCCTTGTCTAGCCAGTACATCCCAGCTGTAGGGTAGCTACATGTCCTGCTGTCTTGTTTAAACTTCCAGCAACAGGAGCTGCTTCTTTTGTCCTCGACTTTCTCTCACAAATCTTTTTCAGAGGGATTAGCTTTTGTTCGAGTGCTGCAAATGGACAGAACAGCGACTAGGGAGAACGTGGGGGGTTCTTGTGCCTGTTGTGCCACTTCAGCTTTGCGACTGCAGGGTCCTGCTGCTGGGGAGCTGCATCCCTCCTGCCTGGCCTGATGTGCCTGTTTGTTTCCTGAGTGCTGAATGAAGCTGGTGTTTGAACGCTGCTTGCTGGCTTCTGCCTACTGCTGTCACAGAAGGGAGTATGAGGAAGGCTGCGCTTGCCGCTGTGGGACCTGCTTTCTTTTTGTGGTCCTGTTTTTGGCAGCGTCTCCTCTTCCAAGTACCTAATGGGAGCTGCAAGATACTCATCAGTATAAACCAGCCCTCTCATCTCTCTGCCCCAGCTCCTGCCCTTAGGCAAGGGTTTCCTGTTCTTTATCCTCTCTTACCTGCATTTACCTCTCTGACCTACTAGTGGTTAAGGGGTCTGGCTGGTTCAGTGTCCCCCAAACATCACTGTGCAAACAGTGCATTTAGGCTGCAGCCAGGTTTTCTGCTGCCATGTGAGTGGTCAGCGTCGCACAAAGCTGTGCTGTGAAGCTTAAGGTAGTGACGTGCCCTAACTCAGCTATACATAGGAGCTGAACGTAGAAGCATCCAGCTCTGAAGACAGTGACACTAGTTTCCCTGCACAGACAAGCAGCCGCTTGTGCTGAATTACCTTCTGGTTGGGCCTGTTTCTTTCTCCTGTGTGAGGTTGGCCCTCAGAGACCTGTTTCTAAACTCAGGCACCTAAAGTTAGATGCCCTGTGTGAGGCAAAGCAAACTTCTTCCTTGTGGTTTCTTTTGGGAGAAGAATTCTGGTTAACCTAATAAATCCCACAAATCCTCACTTTAAGCAACAGCCACTGTTACAGAACTGCACTTCCCAGTAACCCCAACTCCAAACCCAGCTGGGGCTTGGATCAACTGGGACTGGAAGATCAATGAATAAAACTGAAGTTATATGACACAGTAATGCTACAAGACAACACCATTTTGTTTTCCAGGCTAACTTCATATATGCATGTTGGCATTGAAGTCATATAACTGGTGTGGAAATGTATAAGGAATGTTCTTGCACTTGAGGGCAAACCCAAATCCTGCTGTGTGCTTCTGATAGGAAGGGCTCGGTGCACACCTTCCTCAGGTATTCAAGTGAATGCTGAGGACACCTTCCAGGAGCAGACACAAACTGCTCTTGCAGGTGGATGAGGAGAAAGCTGTAGGCCACCTCCTTCCTCCAAGACTTTCTTCACCTTGCTTTTACTGCCAGCCTTGTTTTGGAGGGTGACTGCAGGTGACAAAGCGTTGCCACCGCGATATGCCTGATGTCACGGGGAGAGCAGCACGGAGCTGTACGGCCTTCCTGGCCGCGTCTCAGGAACCGCTGACAGAGCCGCTTCAAGGCTCGCCTGCAGGAGGCAGCTCAGTGACTAAAACTGGCCTCTGCTGTGGTGAGAGAGTGAAAAGAGCCCCAGGATGGCACCACCCTGCCTTCTGAAATTACGTTCGCTCAGCGGCAGCTGGCTGGGGGCCACCATTAATTCCACCTCCCTGCATCTTGGGTCAGAGCTATCAATTATTGAGGTGCCTTGGCACGTGCTGCTCATGGCACGGCTTTGGTTTGAAGTGTGGTCCTTGGCTCACTCCATCCCTTTTGGCTGCGAAGAGACACCAGCTTGCTCCCAGCACGTGCAACCTGAGGTTGTCACACAGGAACAGTGGACCATGTTCTTCCTGTCCTTACAGCCAAGTGGATTTGGGCTGCAGAGGGTGCTACGGCACAGAGGGAAATGTTGTGTTTTCCGGGTAGCCACTGATGTGCTGTGAGGGTGCTCATAAAATCTAGAGAGACCCTGGTTTGGCAGGAATGAAAGAGAAACAACAACATAGGGATAGGAAAGAGGGGTCTGGATGGAGTTGCTTTCAGAGCCCACTAGAAGATGACCCACAAGACTGGCAGGAATGCTTCTGAAAGCAGTTCTGCTGCTCCTCTGTCACACCAGGGATCTGCTGTGCGGGTGATCCTGCTTTTGTTGGGGTCTGTGCTGCCAGGAAAAACTGCCAGTGTATCAGCACTTCTGTAGTGGAGCTGGAGACCTGTCTGCTCTGCGAGTATGGCTCTGTGCCCTGGATAGCTCTAGATTCTGAAAGAAACTTTAGACTTCGCTTCATTGCACAGTCTTCAGCATCACCTAACTGAGATCACGTTTTTGTCTCTAATATTACAGTTATGCAGAGCTTTTAATATTTCTGTCATCCAGGTACAGCCTAGACCACAGTTCTTATTTTGGGGGAGTTTCTTCATCAGCTCAGGTGGTGGCAGCATGTTCTTTTGGGGCCAGAGCACATCTCTTGCTCGCTCCTGCGATGTTGTGCTCATCTCTGTCTACTGTCTGTGCCAAATCAGGCTTTATAACCTCTTTCTCCTTCACTATTGCTTTCTATTGAGTTGTCCCCTAGAACCTACCCAGCTTTTTGGCTTTGACTCCTAGCAAATTCACTGTTCGCTTTTCAGCAGGATCAGTGTTTCTGAGCAAAGCAAACAACTTCCTGATGAATTCTAATGCCAGCAGAAGCTTGTAATTTGATTCTCTGCCTTCTCTCTTGACTCATCTGTCTGCTCCCTTCAAAAACGGGCAGATAGGCTGTGAAGGTGGGTTTTATGGTTTTCAAGCTGATGATTCCTTCCTTCAGGAATTTGTCATCCTGATGTATCTGTTGTGAAAGGTTGTGTTGATGTTTTTCCAGATGGGCCCAAAAAGGCAGAAGTGGTTGGTGATTTATTATTATTATTTTTTTTTTAACATGAGTTAGTGCTGGCATCTTCATCCCAGGTTTCTGCTTCTAGACATGAGCACACATGCTCCCACGAGAGAATAATGTCCCAAATGGCTGAGAAAACTCACCCTCATCTCAGCTTTCTCTTCTCCATCTTCCTATAGGCTTTTCTGGGGCAAAACCTACCCTTTTGGGCTTTCCTGTTTCATTTTAATCTGTAGAATTGCTATTGCAACTAGAAAGATGTTCTCCTTAGCCCTTGTAAGAAGCTCTGAATTTTTCAGACAAAATTTAAATACCAGGAAGCACTTCTGTGCTGGGCGGGTGCCGCAGCCCTGGCCCAGGCTGCCCAGAGAGGGGCTGGGGGCTGCTCCTTGGAGAGCTCCCAAAGCCGCCTGGGCGTGGTGCTGGGCCCCAGGAAACTTGTAAGCTGTTCTTCCATCATCTCTGTCCCATTCTCTCCTCAGCTTTCTGCACTCCGCCTTTCTCTGCTCTTTCAGATTGTGATCAGATCCTCCAACGTACAGAATTTATCAGGGGCACCTGGTGCCCCGGGACTGTTAAATATGCTGTTCAAGCCTCGTGGTTTCTCTGCACTTCTAAGATAGCTTTAAAACCCAGTGCATTCTGACTAGGTAAATGGTGGCATGCTCATATGTGCTTGTTCTAAAAACTGTTTTTGGCACTCCAGTTACCTTGTAGGAGAAGAGCTCTGGGTAGTCATGGAGTACTTGGCAGGAGGCTCCCTAACAGACGTTGTGACAGAGACCTGCATGGACGAAGGACAAATCGCAGCTGTGTGCCGAGAGGTAAAGCTGCACTCGCACCCTGAGTGAGCTGTGATGAGGAAGGGGACGTGGGCTTGCTGTGACGTGTCACTGGCTCTGCAGGAACAGCTGCCTACAGCTTCTCTAACGCAGCAGTAATTTTTTCAGAGGACGGATTTCACGTGGGAGGTTGCAGCGTGCTCCTGTTAGGTTTCACCCTAGAGTGAGGGCTGCAGTGCAAAATGGGGTTGGAGTCCCTGTGGTTACACCTGTTCTCTCGGGGGCTAACCTGTCCACCTATGGCCTGTTGGTCCCAGTGGGGATGTCTCTGCAGCCCTGCACATACTGGATATAGAAAAGACTTTAAAAAGCTAAGCCTGTGCTACTCAAAATGTACATTGTTAGAGTCCATTAGGTGGCTAATTGTAACTGGTGAATAACTTCATGCACAGTAAGAATATCTTTATTTCTATTTTTTTTTTTTTCAGTGTCTCCAGGCTCTGGAATTCCTCCACTCTAACCAGGTTATTCACAGAGACATCAAGAGTGACAACATCCTGCTGGGAATGGATGGCTCTGTCAAACTAAGTATGTGGGGAACAGCGCTGGTGATGACTTTAGTTATCAACCCAGGCTTGTTATCTGCTACGGGATAGGCCTAGTGGGGAGATGGGTGTTTGAGATGCTTGCTGCTGTGATGATTAAGAGTCCGTAGAAATGCTCCTGTAGGTATTTTTGTGGCAGGTGTTTTAATGGAGATTGGCAAGCATAAATCCCTGTGAACTGATAACAGACGTGCAATGAGCTTTGGGGTTCGTTTAGTTTTGAGCCATCTCTTTTTGTTGCCTAAAATAACAGTATTTTAATGCAACTCCAGTCTAGAAAGCTGGATTTATAGTCGTAGGGTCACAAGTCTTTGTGTGCGATCTCTTCAGTCTTGCAAATGCTGCAGGTACTTGGGTGATGGGGTGGGTGCAGGGGAAATTAAAAACTGTGCAGCTAGAAAGCATCTAATCTTACAAACCCAGCCCAAACCGAACTCTTAATGTTGTTTCCTCCTTGCGTTATCACCAGTAATGAAGACCTTGAGACTGTTCTGCCCCTCTGGTGCTAAGGTAGCTGTTGTGCTTGTGATTGCCTATGCGGAGATAAGTCTGGAGACCAGTGAATGATTATCTTCCACCTATGGCTTTAACAGAATTGCGCTCCCTCCCTTTCCCTCCCAGTGCTGTTGGCTAGCACCCAACAGGCATAAATAAATCTATTTTTGTCGGCAGTAACAGCAGATATGACTCAAAATTCACACAGTGCAGATATGCTGAGTAAGAATGTGGTTTTTTTTTGCACATAATTGCTTTTTAGACTAAAGCTGCACTTCGGTACAGTCACATCTCCGGAGTGTTGGCGATGAATAGCTTATCAGGGCCGAGGTGCTCTGTTCTTATGGAATAACGTCTTTGAGCACAGTATGCAAGTACTTGGCTGTAGTTTGAAGTTAGGAAAGTCCCTGTGGATATGATGCAGTAACCTTCTGGACCTGAGTTTCCTATTGGCTCTGCTGGAACTTTGCTCTGTTTATGAACCATATGTACCTTTCCTGCTTGTTACCCTTGATAAAAACTCAGCTGGGGATCAGTTTAATTTTCATCATTCTGCCTAAAATTAAACCTGTAGTGCCATAGGGGGTCAGGATGGGCAGTGCATCTTGCTGTGTTGATTCTGCTGGGCACGCAAGAACACAACCAGTTATCTTGTGGTAAGTCAAATGCAAATGAGATGTAGGGCCAAGCAATTTTCATGTGAAGGCTCTTCATCTTTCTGTCTACTCAAAGAAAATAAATAGTATAAATTTAGGTACTTTAAATTTATTCTGAACACAGTGTTCGCTCTGTAGAGCAATGGTACATGTTCCGGGGAAGTAATATCTCTGGGACTGAAAATATGACCAGATAATACTGCTGGGTGTGGGTGGAGGGAGGTGTATCTAGGTCAGACTGGGCCCTGGCTTCTGTTTTCACAAACCCAGGAACAGTCTTGAGACTGTATATTACATGGTGTATTACAGCTGCAAAATGCTGCACAGTCAAGTTTCACAACATCCGTATACGGCTATTTACCGATCACCATCCTTCACGTGGAGAAGTCAGCAGCTATGTGATCTTCATGGCCTCAGTGAGTCAGATTTAGAAGCTTACTCCTGAACACCATGTTAACCACAAAACCACCCCTCCTTTCACAGAGGCAGCAGCAGTGTACCAGGCAGTGTTACAGGCTAGCTTGTACTACAGCTCTGGCATCAGTGCATGTTGTTTTTGGAGAAACATGCTGATTTCTAAGTCTGTTTCTTCCCTCCCTCTTCAATTTTCCAGCTGATTTTGGCTTCTGTGCCCAGATCACTCCTGAGCAGAGCAAACGCAGCACCATGGTGGGGACCCCATACTGGATGGCACCTGAAGTGGTGACACGGAAAGCGTATGGGCCCAAAGTGGACATCTGGTCGCTGGGGATAATGGCCATCGAGATGATCGAAGGAGAACCCCCCTACCTCAATGAGAACCCCCTGAGAGTAAGCGAGTACCTTTTTGCCCTCAGGTCTTCGCTGAGCCTGCTGGTTAACCTAGACACTAAAGGAGGCAGGTGGACCTCCAGTTTAGTTTCATCACATGCAGCTACGTATCTCCTTAGATGTTGTAGTGAGAAGATTGTGGTCATTTAAGTTAAAAGCCATAGTTGGTTCTGGGTGGCAGAGGCATAGGCTCTTCCTGTTGCAGACCCTCTGGTAGGGTTGGAGTTCATCATGTGCACTTGTAATTCCTTGCTTTCTGGAGAGGCTGACAGGGGCACCTTCTGGCACCAAAGTGCCTGGCTTCTTGAATCCTTGTGCCCTGTGAGTGGTGGGGAAGAGAGCTCTCCTTGGGTTCAAAAAATATCATAATTACTTTTTTTTATAAACAGAGATTTTTCCTACTGGTGCATTATTTCTCTTTGCATACTACAAATAAAGCTCTAGGCTTAATAAGTCTTTAGACAGTCTGTAACCCCCCTGGTGTCTTTCCCTTCTTATTCTTCAATGAAAGGGGAAATCCTGTCAGTTTGTAGGAATGTAGCTGTTCTTAGTGTAAGCCAGTTTTATGGCTTTTTTCATAAGCTAAACAGGATGAAGGGATCTAGAACAGTTCTGTTTAACTTCTGTTTCCATCTCTTGCACTGGTAGTGATTTTGGGAGAGAAGCACAGCAGCGAAGAAGCATGAAAGTAAAGTTGGTGTGGAGTTAAATGAGGCTGGCTAAGTAACACAGTACTCTGGTCTCATTTAACTCAACTTGTTCCAGTTCCCAGGCTATTGGACTGCTCCCATGAGATGTGATGAGTGATGTGCTCTGAGGGTCTGCGTATTAACAAGTCTCTGACAGATACCTGCTTCCTTTTAAAATGCATCCAGGAAGTTTCTTGCATAAAATTTTGAAATGGATGAATTCTGAGTTCCTTGATTCTCAGAGGATTTGCGTGTGCATGCATGTGTGTGAATACTTCATTCCCAAGCAGTAGCAAAACTTCTCCACTTGTTTCTGTGGGGTGTTAAGTGCTGCTTGAGAATCTACTGGACATCTTTTGTAAGGGGCAAACTGCATCTTTGCAATATTGACTTCTAAGGTCTTATGCACTCGGGCAAAGTCCCAACAGAACAAAGTCTCCTATTTATTCAGGGGTACCTTCCCATGAGGATATGGTTATTGCAGGAGTCTAGCACTGGTAGAGCTGTGCCAGTTAACTTCCCTATGTAAACACAGTCTGGAATGTTGTTTTTGTCCTCTTAATCCCTTGAGAGGGCTGCAGGATCCAAACCCAGATTACGAGGGTAAAACAATAAAGTATTGGATCCCATCCACATAAAAATAGGGCCAGCAGCTATTCTGTTTGCTGAAACTTAAGCATTTATTAGTCACCCTGATAAGGTTTTTTTTGGTTTTGTTTTCTCCCATTGAACTGTGGGGAGGGAGAGGAGAAATGGGTGTCTCTGTAATCCAGAGATGGAGTCTGACCTTCATAACCTCCTGGTTCTTTGGTGCTTGTTTTGCTTTAGGCCCTGTATCTCATTGCTACTAATGGGACTCCAGAACTGCAGAATCCAGAAAAGCTTTCACCCATATTCCGAGACTTCTTAAATCGCTGTCTTGAAATGGATGTGGAAAAAAGAGGTTCTGCAAAAGAGCTGCTACAGGTAAATGCTGGGGAACAGGGCTGAATTAAGCATTCTAGAGTGAGACTAGGTGTATGGAGAAATGTCATTTGGGGTCTTAAATACTGCGTCATCTGAAGGCACAAGCACAGCTGAGATAACTTGCCAAAAACAAACAACTGAAAACAACCAACTAAAAAAAACCAAATCCATAACGAAGCGTTAACAGAGTACTTTCCTTTTTATGCTGTACTTGCTACTGGCAGCAGCTGTGCAGCATGTTGTGTAACCAACCTCAAATAATTGCTGTGCCCCAGGCCAGCCAAATGCTGAGCCCCTTAATTCCCGTGGCTTCTTCATGCAGCTCGCCCTGACATCTGGATGTGTCCTTGTGGTCTGGCCGTGCTTGTTCTGATTTGGACAACAGGAGGACTTTCAGCTATCGACTGCTCTGGTTGCCTCCCTTCTGGTGGAGGGATCCCAAAGCTTTTTGGAACGGGCATGTCTTGCATTAACTGGAGCAGTTTGGCATTACCACATTTTGCCAGATACTGGTTGTTACTGCAGAGGTGGTGGAACAAAACTTGTGAGAAATCCTCAGTTATTTCACTGAAAACCTGGTATCTTTGACTGGATTGCTGGTGAAAGTGCAGGGCCAAGCTGCCAGGCTTTTTAGCAACACAGATGAGGAGTGTTCATGTGTTCCTTCTGTCAGATCTGCCATGGGGGCGGACAATGCGCTTCAGCTCTTTGTAAAATCAATCTGTGATCATGGGGCCCTCAGACCTCAACTGTGAGACAGTTCCCTTTTTTTGTTTTCCTTTCTTTCCATTAGTTTGTCTTCTGGGTTCAGCTTTGGATGTGCTGTTGCCTTCTGAGACTGTAGTGGAGCATGAATCACTGGCAGAATGGCAGTAGATGAAAGATCACTTTTTCTCCTGGACTTGCCAGCTCCAAAGTATCAGACGGTAGCGATGTTCTGTTCCTTGGAGCAGGAGAACATTTTGACTGTAGCATTTCTACCTGCCTTTACCTTTTGGCCTCTGATTTTTCCATCTCTGAAATGTGTTCAGATGCAGTGCCTTGGGTGATTGATCCCTTCTGATGCTCAGAAATCCTGTGGGACATAGTTATTTTTTGTTTTCAGAACAATTTGTGGACTTGTCCTACCTGCCTTCACTCTCGTCTAATTAGCTGTTTTGTGTCCGTCTCTCTCTGTCCTCAATCTAGACTTCCTCTGCAAGGTTGGAGTATTACCAGCTTTCCACTTAATCCTGAACACAGGGAAAACTTTTTCCTCCGTTGCTGATGCTATGTTTTAAACTTTGCCCCTGAAACAACAAACACAGCAGGTTCTGCAAGAAGCACTTTGTGACACCACACACTGCGTGTTGCATGCTTGATAATCAATATTGTTTTACTTAACAGAGCACCGTGTATAGGAGACTGACTGGTTCTGTTGCAAATCCCATGCTGTGCCCCTAAATTCCAGCTATTTTGAAAATTTCTAATAACTTTAGAAGGCCAAGGCAATGTTTTCACCGGATCTGTGATAACAGGGAAGAAAGAATTGAGAGATGATTGCTGCAGGAAGCCCTGTGCCGTGTGTTTGAACTGCACAGGTTGCTTTTAGTACACCTTCCTTCCACGCAGAATTTCACTATAGATTTTGCATGAACTTATTTTCCAGGAGAACTTGCTGAGTTTCGCTTGGTCTTGATTGTGTATAAATGTTGGAGAAATTAGGATGTGTTGGGTGCAAAGCTCTTTATCAGTTCAGGCAAGGCCCAAAAGTTCATGGTGGTAATGGTCTTTTTTTTTTCACCCATTCGGAGATTAGAGTAGGTAGCTGGACTTCATGAGGGTTTAGGTGCCAATATTTTGTGTGGCCATCAGACTTCTGGGACACGTTCTGAAAAATTTAACCCTTTGTCTTTTTTCTTCTTCCTAGCACCAGTTCCTGAAAATTGCAAAGCCTCTTTCTAGTCTCACTCCTCTGATTATTGCTGCTAAAGAGGCAGCAAAGAACAACCATTAAAGTGGTGGAGTCAGCACAGTCGTCGTGTCAAGCCTTTTAGATGCTCGTTTCAGAGACTGACTTGCCTGTCCCTGTCCCCTGCTGCTCCTCCTTCACAGGGGTGTTCTTAAAACTTTGATCTGCGCTGAAGGGTAGCAGATGTATCGTTTGCTGAATGTGGAAGGGCATGCAACAGGAACGTTGCTGATCTTATAGTGAACTGTCTTTCCATCCGTCTTGATGGGGGCGATTGGGGAAGGGTATATTTTATGGCTGAGAAGATCTTCCGAGAACATCTGAACCTGACCTACACGTAGCAAAGCCAGTTTGTTTTCGTATTTCTTACTGTGTTTATTTTTAAAAATAATGTGGAGCCTTAGACCATGTTTATCTTAATAAATTAAATCTTTTGCTGGCTGGATTCTTCCTGCTTCTGCCAAGCTGCTCCTACACCCCTGAGGCTGCTCTATGCTTTGGATGACTTGAGGAGGGAAGGAAGCAGGCAGCAGCAATCTGAACAGCTATAACAACTGGAAGGGGAAAGAGGGCAGGAACACGCAGCCCTCCTACAGCACTGCTGGATGCTTCGAGGGAGCAAGGGAAAGCCCGTGTGTGCTTCTTGCAGCTGCTGGACAGCTTAATTCATGGATGATCTTTTTGCCAAATTGTGTGAATCAAGGTCCCTCCCCAAACACTTTAGTTTCAACTCAACTAGTTAAACAGATTTCAAATATTTGTGATATTCTAGAAAAATCGCAGGAAAAATCAACAGAAATTTCTTTTAGGGTTATTTTATCAGTGCTGTGAGGCTTCATGGAGACCTGCCCTGTATGATAGAGCAAACAGAGCAATTACTATTATAAAGACAAGGTTTGCCTGCAAGATGATATTGAAAACTCTCGTATCTTAGACCAAGACCAAGTCCAACAGAAAACAAACTGATCATGGATGCTGTTTTCTTGGAAGCACAGAGACATTAATTTTGTTGAAATGAGAATGTAAACTGGTATCTTTATGCTACTGACTCCTTTGGTTGCTAATGATTTGTAGAACGACAGGAAACCTGGAACTACTAGAGAGATCGGTTGTAAACACTGGGCTTATGTTCAACTGTATGCTGATTTTTAATAAAATGACTGCTGCATTTCTTAACTTGGGGCTGAGGGAGGATTGGAGAATTCACCGTCACCAGACAATTCTGTCAGGTGGGATTAATTTTCATGTTATTGTCGCTGGGTGCTTGAAAGTGATGGATTAAGTGATATAAGCTTCTGTAGTCCTATGGGATAGCAAGTGCCTCCGAAGAGGAGTAACTACACGTAGAGGGAACGGATAAAAGATCTCGCTTTCTCTGTGCTGCTCTCTGTACATATCGCTTTGGTCATTTACAGGGTGAGTTTAAACCAGGAGTAACCTCTCCTCTCTCCCCAGAGCACTTGTGTTGCACAGAAACTCATTCCTGCTTCTTGCTGAGACCTGCTGCTGGATCAACCCTTTCCTCTCTTCCGTGGGCTTCTGATTCAAATATTTTTTTTCCCTGCTCACGCAACATTACGTGACAGCCCTTACACTGGTCTTACATGCGCAGATAAAGTTTGTCAGGTCTCTTGCTTTTTTGGTACCTTCTCCCATCCTTCAGGCTGCAGGGTGGTCACTGGTTGATGTGAGGCTGTAAGGTCTGAACTCTATTGCCAAATCTGCCACCTTCCCCCCCTTGTATATATTTTTCATCTTCTAATATTGAGAGTTTCCCCTCACAAGATGAATTCCTTGGCAAAACAGCAAAGCTGCCATCCTTGGGGGGAACCTGATCTATGGATGAGATCCTCTGCTTGGAGCTTAGGTGGAGATTGTGGAAGGAAAGGCCACTACCCTTGAATAATTCTCTTTGGTAAGGAGTTTGTTTTTATTTTCTGTGGAAATCTCAAAATGCCATATGTGAGGAGAAAGGAATTATGGGATAGATCTCACTTGATCTAAAATCTAATGTGGCTCTGGTCTTACAGACTCAGCAATTGACTTTTTTGACAGCACCGGATTAAACCTGATCCATGGATGTATCGAGTGTCACTGACTTCCCTTCACCTTCCTTTCCCACTCCATCCTTGGCATCTTTTTGAGATGAGAATCGTAGTGCAGATATGCCCTACCTGTGAGCACATCCGTGAGCTTATTTTTCTGCAGGAGGATTTCTGCTCAATTTCCATGAAGAAGGTGAAAAGGGTTATTTGCATTTAAGTTACTCTCTTGGATTCTCTGTTGCCTAATGGAAAGGAATCTGCATGAATGGCTGTTCATCCCTGTTCTTGAGCTACTGATGTGCTTCTGTCTCATTGACTTCAGCTTTGAATTGGTCCTTACTGGTTTCTGACAGCTGCTTGAGAGCTGCCCGCTGGGAAGCTGTAAGACAGTGACTGCAGACGTGTCATCTCCTCCCAGGCTTTTTTTACCCACCTGTGATGCGAAAGAAGTTGCTTGCTACTGCGTGCCTGGCCCCAGTTCCAAGTTAACAGACACATCCTGTTTTCACGTTCTCAGAAAATCCTAAACATTTTGTAGTTACCTTAGGCTTAGGAGAATGAGATATATGTATATTTTTGTTCTGAGATGCCTCCTTTTCTCTACTCTTATCTTCATCTGGGCATCGCCCAGCTGCAGCACCTGCGTCAGCTTTTGCATGGCCTTTTACAGCACTTTCTGGTCACTAAAGAGAGCTCTTAAATGCAACTGTCTGACTTAAAAATTGACCTCTGTGGCTTGTTTTTCTGAGAACATCTTTACTGCTGGGATTTGAAAGTAACTTAGAGGGCTTTCCAACTAGAGAACTGCTTTGGTGGCTTTTTTTTTTTTTTTTAACCTACTGTATGAACTGATTCTACTGAGTCTAAGCCATTTTTAATCACAGCCCTTATTTATTTGATTATTAATATTAGATTCTCTCTTCTATATTAGAACATGAAATATTCAGTTGTTTGACTATCCATTCTGAAAACCTGGTTCCTTTTTAAGGGATCTTAAGCAATCCTATCAGGTTAGGTGCAGAAACAGTATAATGTGCTGCACCTTGCAAAGCTCCTGGTGGAGGCAGGAGGTAAAACTCATCTCTTTTTTTTTTTCCAAAGCACTGAAGTTTTTGATATTTAAGAAGCAGCTGGTGTATTTAAAGCTTCCTATATTTAAAGAGCTGGCATTAGGTTGTATTACTGTAGCTCTATGTTTTCTTTTAAACAAATGATTGATTTGAAGTTCACTGGGGCCAGGAAGTTGGGTATGAGAGGGGCACACAGACCACTGTGTGCCTTGGGACAAGCAGCTTGCTTTGCTGAGAGCAAAGAGCCGGGGCAGGGATGGGGGGCAGAAGGGCTTGCCAGTTCATCTGCAGCAGCAGTAGCACGCCTTCAGGCATCCCTAAAATGTCTTAATTAAATGGATGTGCTTTTAAAGGACATAAATCTGGCTGATGAATTGTTAGAGGCCCTTCTCTAGACAGACATCATGCCCCTACCAGACTGCATTCCCCTTTTAAACAAAAGGGGTGCATGGTTTTCTGGAGCAAGGAGACTCCTTGGGAAAGGAGGTTTCCACAGAGACCCTTCCTTGACTGAAGCAATCTGTTAGGGCTTGAGAAGAGACCTGGGGGTAACGCATCCGCACAAAAGCCACTGTTTTGCAAAGCAACTGGGCTTGTCTGGGTGTTCTGTTTCCAACTTGATGCCTCTTTTCAGGGGCCTGGTTTTCAGAAAGTGCCAAAAATGTGGCTTGGTCAGAAATGTAAAGCCTGTAAAAGGCAGTCGCTTCTGTGCTGAGATCTCTGTCAGTATCCTAATGCATCTGGCTCTCAAAATGCCACAGGTTGGTATCGATAGACCTTATCACTTTAAGAATATCGATATTCCTTAAAGTTTGCTAAGCTCAGCTGACAGTGAAAGGTCCAGACAAAAGTCCAGGAGGAATGATACTTGTTTGAACGTCTTTCCTAACTAAAAGCTTGCAAATTCCATAATATCTTTAATATTAGTCTTAATATAAGTCTGATTCTCCATTTGTCTTCCTAGCATAAAATACGGAGACTTTTCAATGGCTTCTTATTTCAACAGTAATAGAGAAGCTGTGGATGTATTTTGGGGTTGCAAACCCATTGGATCAAGCGTATGGATAATTACTGTCCTAGGATCAATCTCATCGTTTGCTGCTAATGATAGCTCACAACATCGAGGATGGGGTTGTAGAGAAGCAGCTGCCAACCTCAGCAGGGAACAGCTGGTGGTGGCAAAACCGAGCTGGATGGAAACTTGCAGCCAAAAGGGATGCCTCCAGAAAAGTGGTGGGAGAGCAACAGAAGATGGTGTTGGTTCAAGGAAGAAGGTGGGCATTGGGGTGGGAAGAAGCAAAGGTTAAACCCTCAATTCCACAATTGCTGAGGAAATTCAGGGGGTGCCGCAGCAGCCTGCGGCAGGTTGAGGCTTTCGCAAGGGAGCGGGGCACCTTTCCTGTGAGCTGAAGGGGTGCTCGAGGTGGAGACTGAAGCAGCAGCACGGCTTTGAGCTACAGCCCATGCTGAGCGGGCTGGAGCTAATCCAGGAGGTTGGCAAGAATGACAAAATTCAGCTGAAAAGGAAAAATGGGAGCTTGAATGGAGGAGGTGGCCTTGATGTGCCAGGGAAATGCAGAGAGGCCAGATTTTGCAGGTACGTGAAACTGCAGAAGGAAATTTAATGCAGGCTCACGTGGAGGGCAAGGAGCTCGTTCCCTCTTGCCGTTCAGCATCACTACGGCATCTTTTCACCATCAGCACTGCTTCGGGACCGTGTCAGCAGCCCTCGTGCTTTGGTCTCGTGTTTGCAGTGAAGACTTTGTCACTCCGCAGCTGCTGGTTCCTGACTGCAGCTTTGACTGCTGCCAGATGTCTGTGCGTCTGGTCCCGCTGGGAAATAACGAGGGCCATCGCCATTTTAAAATCAGCTAGAAAATTTCTTTTTCTTTGTATTGCCTTGGCGTAACTCTCCGGTAGTGCCCGGTTTGTTTAATGTGCGAGGTCAGCTCAGCCATTTTGAAAACAAAATTGAAACCTTAAATAAAACCTAAATGAATTACCTGGTTCTCCTTTGCTTTCTTTCAGTGACACTTGCAGAAATGAGTGGGGATGCTTGAAGGAGGAGTTGTGTTTCTCTGATCTGTTTTAATTAGATCTTACTTGATAGAGCAGAGTGACTTTACACTGAAAGCTGTTGCAGTAAGTGCGATTTTTACCACTTGTTTTATCTCATTTGGAAGTAATTAATGCTCTGAGAAACATCGGTCTGGAAGCAGGATCTAGACCACAGCTTGAGGAGGAAGAGAAGGAGGCGGATGGTGAAATGGTCCCTCCTGGATGCGTGGTTTTTCCACAGGTAGAGCTTGGTGTCTGCGGCTCCTGGTGCAGAGGAGGAAATCGGGGAGGGTTTGGGACAGGTACCTAAAACTGCCTTCCCCAGCATCACTTCTGCTTGTGGGGTCAATGGGGTGAGGCCGATGATAAGAGCAGTTTATCACCTACATACCTGTTTGCACAAGTACCTGGTTGCAGCTTGGGTTAAGGAACGTCACGGGTTGGGGAGACGTGTGCCACCACAAGCCCCTGCTGCAGTTCTCTGCTGGTGGCTGCAGGGCAGAGCTGGGTGTTTGAAGACCAGGAAGCCAAGCCTAGTGTGGGGAGGACCTTCTCAGGTCAGCCTCCTGGGAACATGAGCATGAGCAGGCGTGGGGAGCCCTGCCAGGCCCTCACAGGCAGGGAGGGTGCTGAGCCCCACATCAGAGGGGGAGCTGGAGGAAAGGGGAACATTTTTAATGGGGAGTTAACCAACTAGAGTTGGTTAACTAGAGTAAAGTCAAAAAGTTGGTCTACTAGAGTAGAGTCAACAGCAGCACTCAAGAATTTATTTTTATTATTTTTATTTTTATTTTTATATTTTCTGGGGCTCTGTATCCTTGGCTTTCACTGCTTCTCCCCACCG
Source organism: Anseranas semipalmata (assembly GCA_013399115.1). Lineage (NCBI taxonomy): Eukaryota > Metazoa > Chordata > Aves > Anseriformes > Anseranatidae > Anseranas > Anseranas semipalmata. Next base: position 651,141 of record VXAA01005852.1, on the reverse strand, counting down.
CAGCAAGCGCCAGGTCTGCTCCCAGCTCTGCTGGCATTGCTCCCACCACATCTCCTGCTCCTCTCGGTTGATGGCTGCTGCACACCGATGGCTGCTCAGTGGCCAAGCGGACAGCCTTGCACTGGCACTAGGTGGCCGCTTTTCTTCCCCCGGTCAGGGCAGGCAGCTGAGGGCTGAACCATCCTGCTCCCTTGGCTGGGATGTGCTGGGTGAACATGTTCCTCTCTTAACTAGCTACCATTTTCCATGGTTTTGGGGTGGACTTTCTGTCTTGGAGGCCTCTCCCCTGGGATGAACTTGGTTGAATTGCCCAGCACTTGCCGAGGGTGGGAGATGTTGGGCAACAAATGATTTCAAGGCCTTAAGAAGTGACTGGTGTTGTGAAGTATAACGCTTGGTCAAAGTCTATTCACAGCCCTAGGGAGCTTTCCTCGAACTCCTAACCACATTTAAAATTTAAAAAAATGCTGGTTTTTTTTTTTTTTTTGATAGCTGAGTGTTTTTTGGAGAGACGGCTAAATAATGTAATTCTGAAGATTTCAGCCTTTAACCTTATATCTCTGCAAAACTGAAATCTCAACATATCTCCACTTAGGAGTCCCCTAACGAAGTTGGCCTCCGGCATGGTCACCCTTTCAAATCCTGGTGCCTGTCCACGGTGGGTGCTTTTCTGAGGGCAAAAACTGCAAAATATGATGATGCTTGGCTGTGTTCTCCCCAACTATTCCCACGTGTGCAGCGGGTTTGTGGTGGCACATTTTAAATGGAGCGAAGGAAGGACCCCCTTGGCTGTATGGTGGAAAGGCAGTCCCATGGCAAAAGAGATGAGCTTCTGCGGAGTTCCTGGTTGAAACGTCGTGGCTGCAAAATGCATCCCAAGCCCAGCCGTCTCGTCCCAGTGATGACTTTTCTTCCACCTGCACAAGAGGGAAACCTACGGGTGATTATCTCAGAGGGGTCTCCCAGAACTAAACGTGCAGCTTGGCTATTTCCGCACTGGGGGAGGTGGAACCAGCCCCAGATCTTTAAACTTTTACTTTTTCATACTTTAAATTTAGAGTTTTGACTCCAGAGTAGCCCTACCTGTTGCTGAGGTTTACAGGAAGAGGTGATGCCTTGTGTTAGACCAGGATCAGGGAGGAGAGAGGAAAGAAGAGGAGAAGCTTTGGGGAGCACACAGCTTCAGGTCTGAGCCAGACACAGTGAACTGGGAGATAAATCCTTCTGGGAATAGTTCTGCAGGTTCTTAGCTTATTTGGGAGTGAAAAGAGGGGGTATGAGCAGTAGGAGAAGCAATGTGCGGGTAGGTACAATAGAGGAAGAGATGTTCGTTATCGCATGCTTCAGGGAAAACTGCTACACCCCACGCACATGATGTTTTCCTGCCTCCCTGATTTTTAGCACCCAGAACTGTCCCAGGTTTTGGTTCCCAAGGCTGATATTTTGGGAGAATTTAGAGCTTGAACTCAGTGAGCTTGCCGGGCTTTTCTGGCTGCTCCTTTCCAATTCCTGGGGCTGTAATGCCCTCTCCTGGCAGCTGCGCTGGGGATTACTTTCTCTTTATTTTTCCCAGTTTCCACCTCAAGGCTCAAAGTTTGGGGGCCGCATGCTGAAGGCAGCCAGCACCCCCCAGCAGGCGCAAAGAGATGGCTGCCGGTGCCACAGCACTGTCCCCTGCTGTCACCCTGCGTCCTCCATCTCCATCAGCTCAGCGTTTGTGCCAGCGAGCTGGGTGGTGGCATGAGGCCCAGCAAAGGCCTGGTCCAACTGGGAGGGGAGGCTGGGGACGCTTGGGTCTGGAGGAGAGGAGGCCGAGAGGCGGCCTCGCTGCTCCCTGCAGCTCCCCGAGGAGGGGACGCGCAGCGGGAGGTGCTGGCCTCTGCTTCCTTGGGACCGATGTCGGGATATGCGGGAACGGCACAGAGCTGTGCCAGGAGAGGGTCAGAGCGGGCACTGGGAAACATTTCTGTACCGGGAAAGTGGTCAGGCACTGGGACGGGCTTCCTAGGGAGGTGCTTGGTGCCCCAAGCCTGTCAGCGCTGCACTGAGATAATGCCCTCAGTAGTATGCTTGAACTTTGGGTTAGCCCTGAAGTGGTCAGGCAGTTGGACTTGGTGAGCTTTTAGGTCCCTTCCAACTGAGCTATCCTATCCTATCCTGTGCTATCCTATCCTGTCCTATCCTATCCTGTCCCATCCTATCCTATCCTATCCTATCCTATCCTATCCTATCCTATTCTCTTGGAGGCTGCCTCCAGCGTTGGCGTGTCCATGCTGGGAGCAGCACAAACCTCCCCAGGCAGGAACCATCACACGAGCATCCTATTTGCTGTGAAACTCCCCCATGGGGCTGGGGTAGTGCCCAGTTGGGCTTTGCTGCCAGGGAGACCCGTCCCTCCCTGGCCATCGGGTGAGCCACCGAGGGCAGGATGCTGCTGCTGTGGCAGCAAAGGTCCCCAGTGCTGGTGCGTGCCTGTGCATCAGCAGGTGGGTGTTTGCAGGTGCCCTTGTGCTTCTCCCAGGTCTGGGGGTGCTTTCTGGTGGGCCAGGTCCAAGCCAACATTCTCGCTAAGCCTGAAAAGAGAGAGAAGGGACATGTCACCACCGTGCTATGACATCTGACGGGTTTGAGAGGTGATTGCACCAGTGTCAGGTCCTGGATAGAGCCATGGGATGAGTGGGGGTGGTTTCTCTGTGCCCCAGCTTGCGGTGCCAACTTGGTTGCATCCCCTGATCTCACTACTGCTCTCAAACTCCTGGAGTTCCAGAAGCGTTTGGACGACACTCTCAGACATAGGGTTTGGTTTTTCCCACACCTCGTGCCCCAAACCCATAACCTGAATAATTCTGGGGCTGGTGGCTCTGCTTGCAGAGTCCTCTAATGGCTTCCAGGACTCGAGCTACTGGGATCATGCCATAAAGGGCAGTGGGCAGGTGTCAGCCCCCTCGTTTCTCACCGATGGAGAGCTGAAATGCTCAAAGGCTGCTCCTGGGGGCTGGACCGGCACAGGAGCATCTGCTCACCTGGGCCACCCACCTGTGTGAAGGGTGAGAAGCACCCGGTGAGGTCAAGTGCCACCAAGCGCAGCCCGAGCAGTGGGAAGCACCCAAACCGGAGCACCAAATCTGGGAGCAGGCGGTGTAGGGCCCCGAAGGGTGCCCAGCTGTGACGTTTGTAACCCAGGGGTGGGGGGAACCTTGCTGTGATGTCCCTGATGTGTGTACCAGGGTGTCCCCACCACCCATGGGCCATCAGGGAAGGGACAAACACCTCGGTCCAGATTCACCCACTGGATCTGGAGGATTGTGAGGCAGGAGGAGGCAGCACAGAGCAGCAGTGCAGGCAGAAAGCAAAGCAAAACCCAGCCAGGCTCCGCTCCTGACATCCAGCGAGGTCCCCCCGCCATTCCCACCTCGTTCTGTTCAGGTGCAGAAACATTTGGCATTTTGCTGAGCTTTTCCCAAGCGTTTTTGTTCCTCACTGGTCCTTGAATCTGTTTCTCTGCGACTTCCTTGGCCCTTTGGGTTAACCCAAGTTGCATCCTCCTGTCTTACCTACATTGCAAACCCCTAATTTCCACCAGGAAAGAGCAAAATGACGAATAAAAGACAGCTGTGAAATACAGAAGAATGGAGAGGACAAGCTTTCACCCTCTTTTTATAATGCCATACCAGCCTGTACATGATGTACAGCGCCAGCCCCACCAGGGAGAGTGGGCGATGGAGCTCCTACAGCTGCAAGAGGCAGAGGGCTTGTTGCTGAGGGATGGAGGGCTTTGGGGTGCGGGGTGAAATCTCCCCTGGCCACACCACAGCCTGTATTTGTGCTCCCTGGGTGTTGCATTGGGCTGTGTGATAAATCTGCATTGTCCCCTGCCAAGCTGCCTGCCCGAGGGATGGAGCTCGTTTGGAAAAGATGCTCAAAGCCCATCTGTAAGCCCCAAGGACTTGGGAGAAACTGCCTGGCTGCCTGAAGGTGGTTTTTGAGTTTAAATTTTGACACCTGGGGTGAGGTGTGCACCCAGCAGGTCATGCACTCCAGAAGAAACCTCTGGCACATCTGCATGGGCTTTGCTCCTCTGCACCATTATGTGCAGCTGCTGCTGTGAGGTGGAAAGGGATGGCAGCATTCCCTGGGAGCAAGTGGGCTTCAGAATAAATCTGATCAATCCAAGCAGCCTGAGAAACAGCGCTGAAGGAGAAGTCCTGGGATGAAGGAGCAGGGTCAGGCCCTGGCTTCCCCAGAGGCTTGCCAGCTTCTTTGAAAGCATCAGCCCAGGTATGGTTTGCCATGGTGGAGACACCCCTGGCATCTGCAGGCAGCTATGGGGGCTGATGCTCTCTCTGGTTTTTGGTGTTGGAGATCTGTGGGTTGAAGAGTTCAGGCTGGGAGATGAGAGAGAGAGAGATGCCCTGCAGCCTTGTCCCCCAGGGCTCAGCATGGAGCTGGCCTCAGCGTCTTTATACTTGGACATGCCCTGTGTGGGTCTGGAGGTATCTGTGCTCTCGGAGCACAGAACCGCAAAATGGCTGATGCTGGGAGGCAGCTCTGGGTGCCTCTGGTCCCAGCCCTGCCCCAGCAGGGACACCCAGAGCAGGGGGCCCAGCACCACGTCCAGGCGGCTTTGGGAGCTCTCCAAGGAGGAGCCCCCAGCCCCTCTCTGGGCAGCCTGGGCCAGGGCTGCGGCACCCGCCCAGCACAGAAGTGCTTCCTGGTGCTCAGAGGCACCTCCTGGGCTCCAGGCTGGGCCCGGGGCCTCTGGGCCTGGCCCTGGGCCCCCCTGAGCAGAGCCTGGCTCCGGCCTCTCGGCACCTCCCTGCAGGTGTTTGTGGCCATGGATGGGATCCCCCGGAGCCTGCCCTTCTCCAGGCCCAGCAGCCCCAGCTCTCTCAGCCTCTCCTCCCAGCAGAGGGGCTCCAGGCCCTTCAGCCTCCTGCTGGCCCTGCGCTGGGCTCTCTCCACTATGCCCAGGCCTCTCTTGGACTGGGGGGCCCAGACCTGGACCCAGCGCTCCAGGTGCGGCCTCACCAGTGCTGAGCACAGGGGAAGGATCACCTCCCTCGGCCTGCTGGCCACACTTTGCCTCATGCAGCCAACAAGACCACGAGGCCTCTTGGCGGCAAGGGCTCATTGCTGCCTCACGTTCCACTTGGTGCCCCCCAGACCCCCCAGGGCCTTTTCTGCAGAGCTGCTCCCAGCTGGGTGCCCCCAGCGTGTGCTGGTGCCTGGGGCTGTTCCTGCCCTGGTGCAGGACCCTGCACCTCTCCTCATGGAACTCCATGAGGTTCCTGTCAGCCCACCTCCCAGCCTCTCCAGGTCCCTCTGCATAGCACCATGCCCCTGGTGAATCCGCTACTCCCCCCAGTTGTCATCTGCGGACCTGCTGAGGGTGCCCTCTGCCCCTCTATGAGTGAGCCTGGAGCCTCCTGCCCCCAGCCCATCACTAACTGGACCTTCTGCATTTCGGTGGGACCCAGCTCTCTGCAAAAGGCAGACGCTGCTTGCTTGCTGCCACAGGCAGCAACCCCAGGGGAGAGCAAGGGCTGAAGTCCCCCCTTCCCCTCCTCCCATATCGTTCCTGCCCATAAACGCTGCAGTTTCTGTGCTTAATCCTGCAGGGACCTCACTCCCTGCACGAGTCCCCTGCTCTGTGCAGCTCCTTGTGCAACCCAGCAGAGCGGGGACACGAGCTCAGCTTTGGGGGGGACCTGCCCCATCGTGCTGCCAAGGCTCAACGCTGCACGATGCAAGAGGACAAACGTCCCAGGCTGGAGGGTGGCAGGACATGAATTTAGTTATTTCTCACCAAAACGCAGCCCTGGACTCTGAATCTTGGCAGGTTCCTGGGCACGGAGGTGCCCCTGCTCCCGGCGCTCCCTGTTTGTGCCGTTCCCCTGTGGTTTTATTTTCTCCTGACACAAACAGAAGCAAAATGCACTGGAGTCCAAGGCTGATACCCTTGAGCCGGGCTGTCACGGCACCAGCCCCTGCAGGTGCTCTCTTTATGGGCTCATAAACCTCAGGGCAGGGCTCCAGCAGGTCCCAGTGTGATGCTGGTCTGGATGAGGCCCATCACGTGCAGCGTAATAACAACCAAGCTCACTCTCCTTCCATGCCAGTTGCTGGCAGGGCTGGGACACTGGTGGGAACACCAGGCAAGGATTTTCTGGTTGAGATAAGCTGTTGAACTCTGAGCTGAAGATACCGAAGGCAGATACCTGTGAGTCGTCTATCAGGTGTTTGCAGAGCAAACCGCGGCGCTGGGGGCTTTGCACCTCTGCACCCAGAAGAAAGGGCAGGACGCAGCAGCACGCCGGTGTTTTGGAGGAGGGAACAGGGTTATTTGCTCGTTTGGGCCGGGGCTGTGTTTGCAGTGATCGTCCTTTCCTTTTTCAGGGCTCTTCCCTTCACTGCAGGGAGGTTGATGACATTGCTCAGCCCTGTCCCCTTGTCCCCCAGGTACAGAATGCATCCCGTCCATGCTGTGAGGCTGCAGCAGCTGGAGGAAAGGCAGCCCGGGCAAGGCCAGCAGTGAGGCCAGGCTCAGCACGGCCACGAGCACACTGCCCAGAAGCAGAATCCAGTACATCAGCTCTGGAGACTAAAACTGCCGGACACCAACCCGCAAGGTTCCAAGCTGCTCTTGCTGCTCCCTACATCGCATCAGTGCCATCAGGCTTCTTAATCTCACCCTTCCCTGCCCTCTTTATCGGTTTTCCAGAAATCAGACCATAAAACCAGTAATTTATCTACAGGCTTGCACGCAGCCCCATGCCATGCCTCTACCCCAGCCAGCTGGGTGTTAGCCTGAAGGCGATCAGCAATAAAAACAGCTGCTTCTGCCTTCAGCATGCACCTTGCGGTTCCCTCGCTTATTTAATATTCTAACTCCAAAGGAAAACGATGGTATTGTAGGATCTAGTGCTATCCAATGATGTTATTGTAGGATCTAGTGCTATCCAAGAACTATCAGTATTGCTTTCACAGCAGAACTGTTATATGCCCTCTGCTCATCATTAGGTTTCAGAGTGAGGTAAGCTGAGGTACTCAATAAGCGCTTCGCCTCAGTCTTCACTGGTGGTCAAGTCTCCTATGTCTGTCGGGACCCTGAAACTCAAGGAGAGGGTGAGAGGAGCGGACTCCGTCCCACTGTGACGGTGGAACAAGTCCGGGACCGCCTAATGAAGCTGGACGTGTATAAGTCCGTGGGGCCAGATGGTATACATCCCAGGGTGCTGAGAGAGATGGCTGATGTGGTTGCCGAACCGCTCTCCATCATATTTGAAAAATCATGGCTGTCGGGTGAAGTCCCTGGCGACTGGAAAAAAGGAAACATTACTCCCATTTTTAAGAAAGGGAGAAAGGAAGACCCGGGAAATTACAGGCCGGTTAGCCTCACCTCTGTGCCTGGGAAGATCATGGAGCAGATCCTCCTGGAAGACATGCTAAGGCATGTACGGGATAAAGAGGTGATCCGGGACAGCCAGCACGGCTTCACCAGAGGCAGATCTTGCCTAACCAATCTGGTGGCCTTCTATGATGGAGTGACGGCATCGGTGGACAAAGGAAGGGCGACGGACGTCATCTACCTCGACTTGAGCAAAGCCTTTGACATGGTCCCTCACCACATTCTTCTCTCTAAATTGGAGAGGTATGGATTTGAAGGATGGACTGTTAGGTGGATTAGGAATTGGTTGGCTGGTCGCAGCCAAAGGGTTGTCGTCAATGGTTCTATGTCTGGGTGGAGGCCGGTCACAAGCGGTGTCCCTCAGGGGTCGGTCTTGGGACCGGTGCTCTTCAACATTTTTATCAATGACATAGACGACGGAATCGAGTGCACCCTCAGCAAGTTTGCGGACGACACCAAGCTGAGCGGTGCAGTTGATACCATAGAGGGAAGGGATGCCATCCAGAGGGACCTGGACAGGCTGGAGAAGTGGGCCCAAGAGAACCTCATGAGGTTCAACAAGGCCAAGTGCAAGGTGATGCACTTGGGCTGGGGCAATCCCAGGTACTTATACAGACTGGGAGAAGAAGAACTCGAGAGCAGCCCTGCGGAGATGGACTTGGGGGTCCTGCTGGATGAGAAGCTGGACATGAGCCGGCAGTGCGCGCTTGCGGCTCGGAAGGCCAACTATGTCCTGGGCTGCATTAAAAGAGGGGTGGCCAGCAGGGAGAGGGAGGTGATTGTCCCCCTCTACTCTGCTCTGGTGAGACCCCACCTGGAATACTGCGTGCAGGCCTGGGGCCCCCAGCACAAGAAGGATGTGGAGCTCTTGGAACGGGTCCAGAGGAGGGCCACTAAGATGATCAGAGGGCTGGAACACCTCTCCTATGAAGAAAGGTTGAGGGAACTGGGCTTGTTTAGCTTGGAGAAGAGAAGGCTCCGGGGAGACCTCATTGCGGCCTTCCAGTACCTGAAGGGAGCGTATAAACAGGAGGGGGAACGCGTGTTCACACATGTTGATAGTGATAGGACAAGGGGAAATGGTTACAAACTAAGACAGGGGAGATTTAGGTTGGATATTAGGAGGAAGTTTTTCACTCAGAGGGTGGTGAGGCACTGGAACAGGTTGCCCAGAGAGGTTGTGGATGCCCCGTCCCTGGAGGCATTCAAGGCCAGGCTGGATGTGGCGCTGGGCAGCCTGCTCTAGTAGTTGGCGACCCTGCCCAGAGCAGGGGGGTTGAAACTAGATGATCTTTAAGGTCCTTTTCAACCTATGCCGTTCTATGATTCTATGATTCTATGATTCTATGAATCAGGCTGTCACCTCTGTGGCCCATCTTCTAATTAAAAGTTTATCTTTGTAATGTGAACTGCCTAAAAACTAGGTCATCATTTCTGCCCCCTTCTTCCCCTCTCTGTTTGGGGAGCAGTTTGCTGAATTTGCTTTTGAGGGACCCTCAGATCCATCTTTTCATCCAACAGGAAAAATCTCAATGTAAAGGTGATGGGGATGAAAAGCTCGCACCGGTGGTGTTTCAGGCAGCCCTCTTGGGCTGGGGGGGGGGCATTTTTTTGGCCTCTTTTGCAGCTAAGAGCTATATAGGAGAAGGAGGAGCTGTATAAGGTAAGATTTATAGCCTGGGAAACTTCATGGATGTCCCTTTGAAAGGACACAATGCATTGGAAGTTACAAAATTCAGCCACACAAACTGCTTTTGTTGTACTGATCTGCCCCTCACCCCCTCCACAGGGAGTTATGTCTTTAATAGGATTAAGATATTAAAGCCAAAAACCATTGAAAAAAAATAAATAAAATAAGCACTGTTTGCGCCTGGGGCTGTTCAGAAATCGTGTGCAGCGGGTTCCAGCCCGGGGCTTACAGATGCAGGAAACGCTTTCCTGGAAGATGCTCGGTAGTTTTAATTCTGAGACTCAGCGATGCCGCGTCTTGCCCAAATCTCCTTTGGGATATCTCCTCGAACCCCATCCTGCGGACACCTGATTCTGCCAGGGCAGCGTTTTAGCACCAGCCTCTCGCATTCTGCATGGGCAGGGCGTGGGATGGATCAAACCTGGGCTCTTCCGCAAGTCCCCAGCTTCTCCTGGAGCCATGTGGCGAGCAGCTGCCCCCGTCCCATGATGGGATTTTAATTTTCCCAGCCTTGGGGACTGAATTTCCGAAGCCTCGTGTGGCCCCTCCTACCGTGGGAGGGACGGCTCCAGCAGCCTCTCTAATACCGGGTGTCACACAGCGGTGCCACCATTCGGGTCCCGGAGTGTCACGACCAAAGGACACAGCAATCCAAGTGCGGCAGAAAGCACAAATAACCCCTTCATGTGCATCCCGGCGAGGTGAGTTACCTCCAATGTCCTCCCGCTAAAGATGCTCGGTGAAATGCATCCCGCCCGGCTCGTTCCTGCCTGCCCTAAGAGTTAGCACTGTGAGGGGGGGGATTTCTATGACTTTTCTGTTATTCTTCGGAGTTTTGAGAGTGTTGGTTGGCATCCGACAGCGGGGCGATTGTCCCGGCTTCTGCCTGGATAGCAGTGAGAAACAAAGCCCGAAAAGCTGGAGGATGGGGAGAAGCAGTAACAAAAGGGGAGCGAAGGGGATTATTTCCAAACTGGGGGTTCCCGGTGGCTCCTTGGAGAGGAAAAGGTGTGCAGCAGCCCGGCTTCGCTCTCGGCACCGCTGCCAGAGAAGTTTGCTGTAACCTGTTGCGGGGAGGAAGGGAGCTGGGACGAGATATGAGCGGTGGGTGGCTGGAGGGGCTGCTGGAGCCGGGGGCTGGTGGGAGGGAAGCGGCGGCTGAGCATTCGTAACGCCTCGGATAAAGGGCTGTTTCCATAGGAAACGGGAGAAAGGAGCCCCTCTCTTTCTTTCCGCGAGCTCGCCTGGCGTGCGAGCGGGGACGGCGTCCCGGGAACAAGTAACCCGTGAAAGGGCAACATCTGGGAACAGCTGCAAATAATCACGACCCGCTCGGGATGGCTGGAAGCGGGCAAAAGCGCTCGGGTCCACCGTGAGTGAGCTTGGATGGGCGACTGCTTCCCTGCCCCGGGCTGGGTGCCTTGGTGTGGGGCCAGGCGCTGGTGTCAGCACTGCAGGTGTAAATCAGGAAGGAGGGCGGCTCAGTTAGCTGGTGTCCACCAGGGGACCGGCACCGAGCCAGGTTTGGGTTGGATAATGCAGATTTGGACTGGCTGGAGGTCCAGCCCGTGGTGTGCATCACCCTCGGCTCCTACTCTTCCTTCGGGAATCCTGGTCTCCCAGCTGGACTTATCCACTGGCACATAACACCAGGTGGAAGGGCAAGAGAAGAGGGAAATAACTTCCTACAGCTGCTCAAAGAGTTTAGCTGCGTTTAACAAAAGAAAATGCAGAATGCCCTGTGGGACCAGCGGGATTTTAATTAAAAAAAATGCCCTGAATGTGGAAGGAGCCAGAGCTGTCTCTTTGCAGCTTTGCTACTGAAATGTTTGAAAGGTGTGCAAGGTTTCCAGGGTGATTCGAAAACTTTACAGAGAAATAAAAAGCTGGGTTTCACAACCAGTCCTGTGACTTTCTTATGGCATGGCATTGGACTGAGGAGGTGACCGGATGGTGTCTTTTGGGCTTTATGTATCATTAGGGGTGATGAAAATGCAGCTCTTTAAACTTGGTGCTAACCTGTGGGACTACCTGCAGCTTAGCAAATTCCTCTGTGCAAGTAGCTGATGTACAGCGATGCTTAGAGTGATAAAATAACAGCCAAAACATAAGAGAAAGCATTATTTCTCCAAGTTTGTAGCCTTTTGGCAAGGAGATCTTCGTTTGCTTGCTGTTTGAGAGCCCAGAAGCTTCAGACAAACATTTGTCATTGCGTGCAAGTGTCTTCGGGAGGCACCACCCATCAGCTGAGATGCCTTAACCCAGCATGTGGGCTCCTGCATCCTCCTGGTGTGGAGCAAATCCTGCCCAAGTGACCGCTCGGTGGCTTTGCATGGGGGGCATGAGGGTCTTGGACTATTTTGTAAAAGAGTGGATAGGATAAGAAGTTGGGAAGATCTTTTGGGCTCCAGATTTCACTGGAAAGCCAATTGGTATAGATAGAACAGCTTGGAGATGATACCTCGGATGCGCACCGGACTGTGCCTTCACACCAGGGTGGACTCTCCATCCTCCTGGCCCAGGTCCCTTCCGGTGGCTGGGTGAGTGCACGTGATGCTGTAGCAAGAGAGATGAGGAACCTTGTCCTGGGACTCATCATCTGCAGGCCTGGAGGCAAGGGAAGGCTCCTGGGGCCATCACAGCACAGCAGCTCTCTTCTCGAGCCAGCACTTGCCTGGGAAGGTGACAAGGGCAAGAAGCCAACCATGACAGTGGTGCAGGACAGGAGCAGCAGGGGGGAGCGTGGACATGTGTGAAGGAGGAGAGAGTTGTGGCTGCTGCCCGAGGGGGTGGTTTTGATGTCAGCTCTGCAATAAGAGGGAAGAACATCTCTGCATGCAGGACACAGCGTGGGAACAGCTCAAAGTGTCGCCATATGCCTGCATGCTCAGGCTGGAGTCTCATTGCTCATGTAGAACTGTTTTGGAGTCAGTCCCTTCCTTACTCTCCCGCCTCATTTCCTCCGTTCTCAAATGCACCTGCAAGCAATTCTCCAGCCCTCATCTGCTCTAATTGGGCTGGAGGCCCCTGGAAGGTGTTCAGCCCCTGAGACATGTACAGCACCGAGCCGCTGCGACAACAACGGGTCCATCCTCTGCTCCCGCACGATTCAGCCCGGTCCTTTCGGCAGCTGCTCTTAATCACTGGACTTATTTTGGAAGGTCTCCAGAGTCTGAGCACCAAAGGACACTTTAGAAAAGAGGGGGAGGTGAGGAATTGGCAGAAGCAATTGCTTTTTAAAAGAGCACTTATTTCTTAAGATGTACTTGCTACTGATTAACCTTTGCTCCGTGATTGTTTTAATTGATTCATGCCTTAAAGCGGTCAGAAAGGTTCTGTGGGGTCAGCTCTCTCCTAAGTGCTCTGTTTCCCTGCAAAGTTCTTAACGCTTTATGGTTGGGCAAAACCCAGTTTGTGCATGAAATGCAGGTGAATGACACCAATCCATTTTGCTTCTCCTTCCCCCAAATCATCCAACCCCCATCTCAGTGCTTCACCGCTGTGACCTCTTCCTTCCCTTGCCTACTACCAGGCTGTGCCTGTCCCACCCTGCTCTGCTTGTTATGGCAGAAACTGCTTTTTGGAAAGTGGTGTTCCGTGGGCTGGAAGGAAGTGAAACACCGTCTGCAGGTAGGAAGTCTGGAAGTCCCACCAGGGTGTCAGGAGAGCCAGCAGTAATCACAGAGCCCTTGTGCCTCAGCCTGATGTCCAGGGCTCCCAGCACCGGAGAAGCTAAACCAAGCAAGGGAAAACCGAGGAGAGCAAGGTCCATGGTGTGCTTGGCGGTGCCTGGCTCTCCCAGATCCTGGGAAACACTGTCCTCATCCCATTAGCTGACGTCTGCCTGGTCTGAGCTTTTCAACTGGGGGTCTTCCAGGTAGCAATGGGCTTTGGTGCCCAAGGGCCGTACTTACATCAAGGCAACTTGTGAAGCCCAAGAAATGGTCCTTGGGGGTGAACTGGAAAGGTCTCAGGGCTGAGCTGGGTTCGTGGTTTTGAGAGATGAATGCTCCTTCATCCTGGGCTGGATTCATGCCTTGGCACTCTGGATGTGTGTGGGACGGTTCATCCAGCCTGTTTAGACATCTGCCCTTGGATGAGTTGAATGTTCCCATTTTTCTTCACTGCCTGTAACCCCTCAGATGCAGAGGGAATGAGTCCAACTGCTCTTTCAGCAAGACCAACAGAAGAATTCAAACACTCACCACAAACTGTACAACTAAACAAATTACCTCCTTCTGCCCATCTGCTGGGATGTGAGCGCTGCTGGGTGCTGACCCAGCGGAGCTGAATGTGCCGGGTGCCCTAGGTCCTGAGGCTGTCCACCAGGGTCCTGCACATGGGTTGTCTGCATGGGGTGATGCCCCTGCGATGAAACCACTGTGCATCCTGCCTCGCTGAGCAGGCCCTGGGGATTTTCATGGTGGGTGAAAAAGAGATGAGCTGTGTAGTCCTCATCTGCTGCTTTTGCCACGCTCTTGGCGTGTCCGTGCTCCATGGAAAATAGCACCGGGAATGAATGCTGGTGGAGATAAAGAGCTGCCCTGTTTATGGGGGGAAAATGAGGTTCTGAGTGACGGTTCCACTGCTGGAGTCAGGATGGGGATCTTGAACATGGATCTTGAGTATCAGACCGTCCTTTCACTCTGAAGTTCATTCAAAACTTTCCAGAGATGACTTACGCCGAAATGCAGTGGCATTTAGTTAGCTAGAAAGGGTGTGCTCTGGGAGCAGCAGAACAGCGTTATTATGGTGTAAAAATGGGCCAGCCCTGATGCGTATGGACGCTGTAGATAACTAAACAGAGAAACCTCTGGCTGACGGCATGGAAAGCGTCCCTTCCTCCCCTCCTTGCAAGGATGTTTTGCTCCAAGCCCTGAACTTTAACACCGGCGGCTTGCGGGAGGGCCGGCGCTGGGGGCTTGGGAGCAGTGACCGTCCAGGGCCCCCGTCCTTTGTCCAGGCTGAATAGCACTCCGCAGAGCTGCCGGCGGAGGTATGTGATCTGCAAACCTCTTTTCTTCCCCGCTTTTGGCCGACGGACAAAGTCTTTCCCTTGGAGATGGCGCTGGCGGCATTGCGCTGCCCTCGGTGGGGCAGGGGCCGGGGCTGGGGGGCCGGCGGGGGTCCCCCACGCTGTGTCCCAGTCTCATCACCTCCCCTTAGCAGCGGGGCACAAAGAGCCGCTTAGGAATTCACAGGAGCGGAGAGAGAGCCGAGCCAGGACGTGCTGAAATGCACAAAGTGGGATTTATCTTCAAAGAAATGTTTCCCTCCTTTTCTGAGCNTCTTCCAAGGGATTTATTCCTCCTCCTCCCCCCAGGCGCTCGGCAGGCTTTGAGCCGTGGAAGCACTTTTTGCTTCCCCATGGTTGCTTTTCAATGGTGGGAGAGAGACTCCTTAGAAAGCCGCAGGCCACCCAGGGGCAAAGCCCAGGGCTGAGCTCCACGTGCTGCTTGGGACAGAGCTGAGCGCGGCCCCACGCAGGGCATGGGGCAAGGCCACCACCACCTGCAACGTTGCATGGCCACGAGTAAGGTGAGGACAAAACCCTCGCCTTCTCCTGTGGACTATGCTGAAGTGTGGGGAGCAGCGTGTCCTCTCAAACCAGTCGCTTTGAGTCTCCATTTCAGGCTTGACCTGTAGGCAGGAACTCCCCAGTGCTCCCAGTTTGCTCTTTGGGTGATCAAAATGACACGTGGGCATGGACATCTTGGTGCTGCCAGCTGCCTTGTGTCTGGAACCAATGTCTGGCTGAGTGGTGGAAGGTCTCCTTGTGGTCACGGCTGGAAGGTCGCATCCTGACCCCTTCTGAGGCTTATTTCAGCCCCTGTCCACCTATGCTGCCCAAAGGAGGGAATCCAGCTTCCCCAAAGGGCTGGCCATCCATGTAATGGGCACCCCGAGGCTGAGCAAAGGTGGGGCTATAGCCCAAGTTCATGGGTTATAAATCAGCTGTATGAAGGCTCTCGGGGTCAAAAACAGAGGAAAGGAACCACTGCTGGCCCACCAACAGGGCCAGAGCTACCTGTGTGTCACACCCTGTGTGTGGTGGGTCAGTGCTGTGGTTGATCAGGGTGTTTTGGGGGGCTGGCCACCATGGTGGCTTGTGGCCCAAAGTGGCAAGGCAGGTGAAGACACCGTAAGTGGCTGCCCAGGTGGGGACTGCTGCAGGGACAGGCTCAGAGGAGCTCTGCTTTCTGTGTGTGGGAGGAGGCCTTCAGACATCGGTGGTTCTCCCACGGGTGATGCTGCTGGTCCATCACCCATATTGGGCTGCTCTGGGGTGGCCATTGCAGAGCAGCATCTTCAGAGCTGGTGTTTCCACGTGCCTCCCCTAGAGCTCGTGCTCCCAGTGGTTTCACAGGGACACACAGAGTATTGGAGATGGTGATCAAAGCCTGAGGCCAAACTGCTTACACACCTAATTACCTTGCTGGGTAATAAAAGAAATTGTTCACGTTTTTCAGGAGTTTCTGCCTTTTTAATCTGTCAATTGTGCAAGGTCTTTGTAACCCTTAAGTCTAAACAGCTTCTGATTTGTAATGCATTTATGTCTAATTTAAATGCTGTGCTATTGCTCTTTGTCTAGTGGTTGACCTGGGCCAGCTGGGTTGTTCTCCATGCCTTATATTCCCCCTGTGTAAAGCAACAGTGGTGACTTCAAACACCTCCAGAAGGTGCTGTGAAGCCTGCAGGAATGACCAAGTGGTGACAGTCTCCCACCACACCAAGGAAATGAGCATGCAGCAGAACAGGGTCTTGCTCCAGACTCCCCCACCCCATGAGATGAGTCTCATGTAGGGAGGTTCAAAGCCCACCCCAAGCTCTGGTCTAGCAGGTAGTAACCTCCGTAAGGTCCTTTTACCCCAAATCCGATGCTGTGCAGTGCATCACATCCATAGGAGTATGCAGCAAGGCACTGCGGGATGAAAGGAAGCCTTGCTTCTGCATTAGTGGGAGCTTTAATGCCACACAACGTTTCCCTCCTCACTTTAAGCAAACAAATATCTTCTGTCCCAGCCAGGATATCCCAGCTCATCTCTGATTCTTCAGCATTGCGTGCGAGACGCTGGCTGCTCAGCTGGGGATTTCTCAATCCTTCATCTTTCTCATGGGCGTGAATGAAAAAAGCCAGAAAGGGAAATTTGGGAAGTGATGTGATCCCGGTGCTTGCTGCGAGCGGAGCCCGTTAACACACAGCTTTCTGGCGGCCCTGGTTTACAGAACTGGGCTGGCCTGGGGTACCACCCCCAGTTCTGCACATAGGGAGCCCCACCTTGTTTCCTGTACTGTATAATTCATCTTCCCTTCTCTAGGATCTATATAATACGACATCTGCTTGGGTGCAAGCGGACAGTAATAAAGTAATTGCTTTTTTTTTTTTTTTTTTTTCGATCAGTCTCCCCATTTGGAAAAAATCACCTGCTTCAGGTTTTTCCTGTGTTGCGTTTTCATGCCGGGCAATTCTGCGAAAGTGCTGGAAGTGTCCCTGGGCCCTGTTCTTGGCCCAGAGCTTTGCCACAGCAGAAGCTATGTGAATACATCCTGGGAAAGTAGTTCCTAAAAACACATTGTATGAGAAATAAAGAGCCATTTCATATAAGTGAATATTGACTTTTTTTTTTTTTTTTTGAGATTTCTGATGTTCCAGCATTTTTCAGGCCCTTCCATGGCTAAACCAGACCCTATCCACATTTCCATGAGAAACTATGGAAAACAGACATTGCGGTATAAAAATCTGCTATGTTTGGGTCAGCATTTGATGTCAGAGTTTAAGACTTCTTGGTCGTCCTCAGCCAGAATTTCCTCTCCCCCATGACCATTGATAAAGCTGACAGCAATTACTGCTCTTTTGGGCTCAGAGAGCACCTTGGGTTGGACACGGGTGGACACCTCCTGCCCACTCCTCACCTGGACCTCCTGTGATGGAGCGGGTGAAGCTTTAGTCCTTGGGACCATGGAGGCCCGAGGCTGGCATGGGCTGAAGGCCACCAAGCACGCTGGGCTGATGTCTGTGGGCAGCCGCCTTCACTTCAGCAGTGCAGTGGAAGTTTCTAGAAGGACAGCTGGGGCTGGTGGAACTGTCTAGAAGGAAGATGGGGAGGTGGAACGTCCTGCAGGGAGGGTTAGGGTGGGGAGGCAGGACTCTCCCTAAGAAAACCAGAGTGAGCTGGGCGGACCTTTCTGAAAGGTAGGTGGGGTGGGCCTCTCCATAAGGCAAAAATCATTCAAACCCAGATCCTACTGGACAGCTGTGCTGGGAATTACCTCCCATTCCCCCTCAAAGGAAAATTTCCGTAGACAAAACCATCCCTGTCCGTGCCAGACCCGTGCCTTTGCCCCTTGCAAACGGAGGAGCTCAGGCAACACGTGAACCTCTGCAGAACCGAAATCACCCGGCCCTTTTGGGAAGTTTCTGTATAATAAGGGATGGGAATATGCATGAGTCCAGCCAAAGCTGTGGCATTTGTGAAAAGATTTTCTCCACCCCCCTCCCCCCCCCCCCCTCCCTCCGTTTTTTTTT
>VXAA01005852.1:503678-633497 GCA_013399115.1 Anseranas semipalmata | reverse complement strand
AGCTACTATTCATGGGCTCTATTCAAAACACTTACTTTGCTCCTAGCAGGCAAGAGAGAAAAATCTATTGTAGTGCTGTGAGACCCTTTTACAAACTCTATTTTCCCTCGCCTGTTTCCATACAAAACTGAAAGCATTTGTACAAAATCCATCGCAAATGCTCTGAGGCTTGGCCAATAATTTCCTGGGCACGCATTTGTTAACGCAACCCGCAAAGTGCTTTGAAGATGAAGAAAAACAGCTGTTATTTCTAATGACGATGATTAGGATTAAAAGAGGTTTCTGCAAGTGGTTGTGGATAATGAGTCATCCCCAGGGGCTGAACACTGGGGACAAACTTGCTCCAAACGCGAGAGTGTATTGGGAGAGGCACCTTGAAGGAGTAGGGAGACCAAACAATTCTGGGGGAAAACAAGGGTAGAGGAAAAAGTAATTTGTGCAAAAATGTGGTTTGAAACATTAGTTCTAATGATGAGCTCTCTACAATAAAGTCAGGGATTAGGGTACCTTTTCCACCCCAAATTTGCATGGCCGATGTGTGGCTTTGCTTTGAGGTGAAAAGCCCCCCACCCTGTGAGTGAGGTTTGCTTCACCATGCAGGGACATGTGCAGAAGCTTGAGGCTGGCAGCAGCATTACCAAAACCGTATCAATCATCCTCGGCAATGGGGTTCCTGTAGGGCTTGTCAAGCTGACCCCCCCCCCCAAAAAAAAAAAAAACAATTGGTTGCCTCAGAAAATCTTGCCTTAAGCATTTGCCTACATCCTCAGATGAATCCTGGTCTCCCCAGACAGCAGGACTGAATTTTGAGCAGGAGACACCACCCCGTTCCAGCACAGCTCATGCTGGATGTCTGACCTTTAGGCCACAGCACAAAGAGTCCTCTGTAAGTCCCTCTGCAACCCTAATATATGCAATGTTTCATCTGTATTTGCAGGTTAATTTGTCCGAAACAGGCTCTATTATTTGTGTCTGTTCCAACTGTGGTAGCATATTGCAAAATAGAGGGCACCAACCTTGGTGGAAACCTCCCCATAGCTTTGAAAACCACAGCCATTGCATGTTGGAGGTGTACAACAGCACATGAAATGACAAAAGAATTGTCCCTGCGGCCACAGGAGCAGTTATTCCTCATTAACCCCTTCTATTTCCACATTTGTTTGTTATTTCCTGTGGTAAACCCTATCATGTCTTTATGCTAAGGGCTGTGACCTTCTGCCTCAAAGCCATCAGCTAATCAATCCACAAGGCACATTTTGCACGTGTTCGTCTCGAGCTGCACGTACTCCTTGGGATCCCACACAGAAGTAAGTTATAATTAGGGCTTATAAAGAAGCTGTTGAAAGTCTTGCTGATAAATTATAATTATCATCTGCCAGGGAAAAGAAAGGTTGTAGAGTATATCCCATATCATAGGGAGATTATGACTGGCTGTGTTTTACATGGACCTTCTTCCTTTCCTGTGTTAAACCTCTTCAGTTCCCTGAAAAGAAAGCAAAGGCAGAAGGCAGTGAGATAAAAGGGAACCCAGGCTGCGATCCAGATCCTTGGGCAGACCTTAGGCTAGAAATGCAAGTTTAAGGGATGCTCTGTGCTGAGCTTTTCTGGCTGGTGGCAAGGTCTGCGTGGTGATGGTGACCAACCAGCAGCATGTCTGGAGGTTGTTTTTTCTCCTTCCAATTAGTTGGTGTGATGCTGTTGAAGACTCCCAGGTGGAAGGGCAGGATGTGATGAATGGTGGGATGGCACTGGGGTCCATCGAGCAAAGGAGCTGCAAGTGAAGGCTCATCTCAGGCTTGAGGCAGCTCTCTGCCTTGGGATGGGGTTCAATTCTTCTCCAAATCCCTTAGAAATGGTAGGATGGGCAAAGCAGGGATCACCCCTGTCTGCTGCCTGCATCAGGCTTCATATGGCAGCAAGATGCTCAGGGCAAGCTGGTCATGCTCAGGTGCTGAGAATTAACCATCTCCACGTCCCTCACAAGGCTGCTGGTACCCAGGTATTTTTCTTTCCACATCACTCCCAGAAGCTGACTAGGAAGTGTGATGAATGCCCCAACACTGAGCATCAATAATAATAATAATAATAATAATAATAATAATAATAATAATAATGATGATGATGATGATGATGATGATGATGATAAGACTAGGATCCTCTCCTTGCTTGTGCACTTGCCTCCCAAGCCAGCCCTGCTTGCAGTACCTTCTGCACCTGGGCTGTGCGTCTGAATGTGTTTCCTGATTTTTTCTCCAGCTCCTTTCCCCACCACCCCCCAGCTATTTCTCATGTTTTTCCTCACTCTCTGTCGAGCAGTGGGAAATGAGCAGCCCTGCTCAACTGCCTGCAATTACAGGGACTCTTATCTGTGAGCAAACAAAGTCTCTGTTTGCAAGGGAAAGACCTGAGGTCTCCTGGGCTTATGGGGCTGAAAAACATGTGTTAGTGCTGTCACGACTCACTTGCTAAGGAGTCCTAAACTTTGCTCTCCTACTGATGTATGTTTTCCTGCTTGCTCTTTGCTCCTGTGGCTTTCTCAGAGAATGGATTCGAGGTTTGCTGTCTCCGTTCTCTAGCCATTTACCTTTCCCTGGTGGAGATTTTTGGAGCATTTGCACTGGAGCATTTGCCTGGTGGAGATGGGCAGGGATTGCAGGCAGCCTCTGAGTTTTAGGAACACTCTGCTTCAAATCTAGATGCAAGCCCTGTGAGGTCTCTTGCTATGTCCTGGCAATGACTGAACTGCTCCAGATCCTAATGTGGACCTCCTGCCTTTTGGACTCTCCACCCACCATATGTTGCAATGTTGTTTGCTCCTTGCGTGGTTACCCAGAATAATAATATCCAGAAGGTAGGATATTATTTTTGTTAGGATCAGATGCTAGTGAATTCAAATGCATCAGTGTTTGATGTGGTCTGAGGCATTGCGGATTCAGCCAGACCTTAGGAGAGATGTTGTTGTGGCTTCTGAATGCCCCACTACAGCTGCAACAGCAGGCTGGAAATTTGTGAGCAAGGATGAAGCTGTGGGATGGAGGGTCATGGAGAAACTGAAGGGGGGCAGCGGTGTGAGGAAGGAGCTTGCATTAAATTAAACAGAATATCAGAGGATGTGGAGGTGCACCTGAAGGCAGGAACCTGGGAGAAGGTGTGGGGGTAAAAGGGAAGGAGTGACGCTTGTGAGGAAGGACACAGAGAAAGAGAAGGAGGGGGAGGCTGAGGATTTGAACACATTTGGAGCTGAGAAGGACCTTGCTGTCTGCCCTTGTGTTTGCCTTTGCCTTCCTCATCCTCACATGGGGATTTTCACCAGTGTGAGGGATTTCTCCTGGACTTGTCCCCATGAGACAGGTCTGACACCAGCCAGGTGAGCCTTACAAAGTTCCTAAAGTGCAATAGCTTAGCTTAGCTTAGCAGCAAGGTTTTTTGGGGGGCTCCCAGTGAGTCTCCACTGGAGCATTTACTGATACCTGGAGTAGCAACAGTGCAGTGCAATGCATTGCAGATACTCACATCCCACAGACCTGCAGCGGGAGGTGAGCTCTGCTTAGGAGCCACTACCTTGAGAGTAAAGTAGCCCAAAGAAGTGAAAGCCCTGATTTTCCTTATCCCTATCAACTCTTCCCTTTGAATCTATGCATAAATGCTTTCTTTTGTCCAACATCTCAAGCATGTCCTGTGCTTTGTTCCTCAGTGGACCCGGCAGTCCCCTGCAGCCATGGGGCAGACTGGCTCCAAGTCTCCCATTTGCTTTTTCCAATGCGAGCCCTGTGTGCCCAGTAGGAGCAGGAGCAGCCTTGGGCCAAGTGATGATCAGGGGTTGGCAGGGCAGTTTCAGCTTTGGATAGAGCTTTCTGATCCCACCAGATGTGCTATAATGGGTTGATTGGTATCCCTGGTCTCTAACCTCCGTCAGTCTCTTGTATTTCTGGATGGGTCTGCAAGGTCTTCTGTGCATTGCTATTTCTCGTTTGAGCAGGGTGGGGATTTCAGCCTCAGTAGCTCTCATCCCCTAGTCGGCCCATGTTGGAGAGGAAGAACAGATGCTCGCAAAGGATGGGAGAGAATGATGGGCTCCTTCTTACAAACAGCTCCAAAGATTAATTTTCCTGATTGCAGAATTTGCAAACTTTGATTCATAAACTTAAGCTTGCTAAAAGTGTCATTTCCCAAAGGTTGGCAAGGGGTGGGTGCCACTATCCCCTGAGGACATCATCCGGGGTCCCAGGGCTCAGCCGTGTGACAAGATGAACCCTTTGAGCACTGAGGGCTCTGAGGTCTGAACAAGGAATAGATACCTTGTCCTGGACTGGCATCCCAAACCCATCTCATGCTGCAAGGAAGTGTATGGTCAAGAGGATATCATGGTTTGTTTGTCTGTGGTTAAGACTGATTCTCTGTTAAAGGCTCCTACGTGAATGTTTCCCATTATGTGAGATTTTGTGCTCGTCCTTTCCAAAAACTCCAGTGAGACTGCAGTCATCCAAACAGTTGTGAAATACATAACAGAGGAAAAATTTAAACTGCTCTCTATATCCATCATGAACAGGTCGTGAAGTAGTGTGCTTAAACTGTAACACAGGAGGCTAGACACTGAAAAAAACTTTCCATGGTAAAGCTAGTTCAGACGGGATTAGCCTGTCTTGGGAGCTGGTGGTATCTCCATCACCTGCACTTTTTAGGAAAGAGCTAGAGTAGCATCTACACTAACATCCAGCCAGCCAGATGGAGAGGACAGTGTTTTGAGGTCTCTGCAATCTGTTTTCCTGTCAAATCCTATACGCTGATAGATAAATATTGATGTATGAGCCTCTTGCCCACACTAGCAATGCAATAGCAAATCTCATGGTCCTCTGAGAGCAAAACTGCTGGTTTTAATCCAGTGTCTTCATTCCTGTTGCTGAAGGAAAAGGATGAAGTGTTAAATCAAGGGCTGGGGAAAAACTTATGCTGTGGTTCAGTGATGGGAAAAATCATGACCTAGGGATTCTCATAGAAGGCAACAAAAAAATGCAACTGCATGGCACGTGACAACCTTCTGGCAAGAGCTCAGAAGGTGCAAATGTATTCAAAAGACATGGCTGGGGCCACTTGGTAATTGCTGGGTTTATGCCAGGCATACTTTAGGCCAGCTGCTCGGCTGTCGTCTGCACTGCTCGCTGGTGGCACAGTGCCCGTGCACCCCTGTGCCTGTGCTTTGGGTTACTTGAGAGCAGGCTCACCACGCTGCCACGTGAGATCGGCATCAATATTTTACTAGGGGATGACCTCCTGCTGCTTCCAGACCTGATACCGGTGAACCCCGCCATGGCTAACAGTGTGGGGTTCTCTGTGAGTGCCCTGGATGGGCAAACACCTCTGTCTCAGGAAGGCGTTCAGGGCATGGCACACATGGGCACTACTCAGCAGTGGTCCAAGCTGACAACTCTTGTGCTTCGTTTCCATCCCCTCTCCTTTGCAGCCCAGCTGCTGATAGACTGGGACATTTGGAAAATGTAGCAGGGATGTATCATCTCAGTTTTAACTTGTATCTTGTCTTTCTGTTTTATTTGTGCCTTCTGCAAGCTGATCATAGGGTTTGTTTGTTTTTTGTTTTTTCTTTTTTTTTTTTAATGTTTTTAGGTAGTGTCAATTTGCAAGCTGCTATCCACTAATTTCTGCAAAGACAAGTAGGACTTTGGGTTATTTGCAAACAATTTATGTGTACATTTTATCCATGTATATAGTGCAGCAAATTGTTCATTCTTGCTCTTAAATAACTGTTATTACATCAGACAGAACAGGGAGATTGGACTCCTAAGCTGGGACTTTGCAGCAGATATGCCTGCAGCTGAACATGACTGCTATGGACTCAGGGACACTACGGCACTTTTTAACGTAACAGGAATGCATCTCAGGATGTCTTTGTGCTCCACAGAAGTGATGGATAACGGTGATTGTTTGTGTGCCAGCACAGAACTACTTTTTCTTAATGTTTCCTTGTGGTTTTGATAGTGCCCTACTGGGCAAACTGCTCTTTGCTGGCACAAACTCCTGTGCTATTTGCTTCACTGGTAGCTACATCGGTTGCAATTTACTGCCAAAGTCTTTGCTTAAAATCCTGATTATGAACAGATCTGCCACATGTGCATCTTTACAGCTATTCTTTCTAGCCTTGAAACACTCTGCCAGCAAAACTATTTCAGTCAGGAAATAGTTTTTCCATAAGGGATCAATCTCTGCAGTGCTGCAGTTTTTCCGGGAGAAGAGGGCTGTGTACTGGGGGAGTTTTAGTCTCTTTCCTATGTGAGCTAATTAAACTGGTAGGGGGCTGCAGACAGGTCACAGTAATACTGAACTAATTACCATGGCTAAGTCTAGGCTCAGGTTCATCTGAAATTATTTGGGAATCTGCATGAAGTGCTTAAGTTAATGATTTCATTTCCCAGAGCTCCCTGTATAGTTGAAAGGAGGCAGAGGTTCCTCCAGAGGTGATGCAGAGAACTGAAGTTATAACCAGCAGCACCACTGACCGCTGAAGGGACTTCCAATGACTGTACTTTTCTTCTAGACGTCTTGCTTAGGTGTATAAAATTAGACAGGGTGTCCTCAGCACCCTTTCCTGCTGGTCTCAGCATCTTTTGGGGAAAAATTCCTCTCTTTCTGACATGAAAAGCTTACCCCAAAGGAAAGGAGAATCACAATCACCCCATAAATCTTGTGATCTCATTTCAGGAAGAAGATGAGATAAAGCTACTCAGATGGAGGCCAGTTCCAGCAGCCTCAAGAGGATCAAGTTTGGGAAGCTGAAGGTGGTACGTCGGCGCTTGCTACAGAGGTACGAGCATCAGCCCTTCATCTCCTGCCTGGCTGGTTTCTACAGCTGCCGGTGGAAGCGGTACCAGCGCAGAAGGACCGAGCCTGGGAAATGCTGCTGCAAGACGGTAAATTAGCTCAAAATCAGCACAGACGTTGTTTTCTGTATGGGGATAAGTCAGCCCAAGCTGACAAGTCGTTGATGTCATGGGTTAAAGGCAGCCCTGCCTGACCTCCCTCGGAGCCCACCGAGGCCTGGTTTTGGCTCAGGAGCTTGATGTGTTGCTGTGTTTCTCTGTCAGGCTCAGTTTGCCTGTACCACTATGCAGCAAACAAACATGTGGCAGCAGGGAAGGGTCTTGCACCAAATGAGGAACCAGTGAAACATCTCAGAGGCATAAGATCAAAATAAAGAAGGAAAATTTGGGCTGAACATGCAGGAAGAATTGCAGACAGAGAGGACTCTGCCTAGTGCAATTCCCTCCCATGTGAGCCGTTTAAAACCCTGTTCCTTTGTTAAGTCATGAGATCTGTTTTCCCTGAAAATAAAAACTCCAGAGTATGCTCTTGAGGACCTCCTCCTGCTTGCAAGAGCAGGGTGGGAAGTCCTCACCACCTCAGAATCCCAGAACCCCAGAGTGGCTGATGCTGGGAGGCAGCTCTGGGTGCCTCTGGTCCCAGCCCTGCCCCAGCAGGGACACCCAGAGCAGGGGGCCCAGCACCACGCCCAGGCGGCTTTGGGAGCTCTCCAAGGAGGAGCCCCCAGCCCCTCTCTGGGCAGCCTGGGCCAGGGCTGCGGCACCCGCCCAGCACAGAAGTGCTTCCTGGTGCTCAGAGGCACCTCCT
This sequence comes from Anseranas semipalmata, assembly GCA_013399115.1. NCBI lineage: Eukaryota > Metazoa > Chordata > Aves > Anseriformes > Anseranatidae > Anseranas > Anseranas semipalmata. The sequence goes on along the minus strand of VXAA01005852.1, from coordinate 625,856 downwards.
GGGCTCCAGGCTGGGCCCGGGGCCTCTGGGCCTGGCCCCTGGGCCCCCCTGAGCAGAGCCTGGCTCCGGCCTCTCGGCACCTCCCTGCAGGTGTTTGTGGCCATGGATGGGATCCCCCGGAGCCTCCCCTTCTCCAGGCCCAGCAGCCCCAGCTCTCTCAGCCTCTTCTCATAGGAGAAGGTCAGCTTCAGAAGGTCCGGCATCAAGCCACATGTTTTACGGACAGCCTGGAAGCAACCAGTGTCTGCTGTTTGCTTCGGTTGTTTTGAAGTAAATAAGGCTCTGACCAGTTGCCCTTCTTCTCCCTCTCTAGCGGGAATGCGTGTTTTTCCCATTGCTCGTTGGAGCTTTCTGCTTTTCTCTCGTCTTTCTGTACATGTGGGGTGAAGCGAAAAATGACTACAATAACTTTGACTGGTAAGTACCATGTACCGTGTTTTCCTCCTTTCCCATTCAGGTTTTAGTGAGACACCCCAGGCAGGCAGGGCACTTCAGTCATAAGCCAAAGATTTGGTTCCTTGAACTCTTGATTCCAGCACCCAAATTGAATGTCCACTGTCTAAAGAGGTGCTGAGGCTCTGCCCTCTGCTTGGCTACAGTGTACAGGTGTAAGTGTGGATTTGTGAGAAAGATAAACCAGCTGTCTCAGAGCAAAGAGAATTGCATGTTCTTGGTCTTGAAACAGAGAAATAACCAGCGAGGTTTTATGCAAATCCTTTCTTTCTGCACTATGTAGGCAACAGTTGTGCAAATCTGGCCCCTAAAATCAGATGCCATCCAGATAGCTCAAACACCATGGGGAGGAGAGGTGTAATAATGTTATTCGTTCTTATTGAGCCTTTGGGTAAAAAGTAAAGCTTCCCTCTCTCTCCTTGGGATGTGCCTCTGGAGCTCCTCCAGCTTTCCAGCATTTTCTTCTTCCAATATATTTTTCCTGCAGCCCCTGTGCTAAAGTAACACATTTTGAAGTAACGCTATTTTAAGATTTTATTGCTTTTTAGGTACAACTATGGGAACCTGGGCTTCTGGTTCCTCTGGTCTCTTGTTCTCCTGATAGTGGCTGCAATCTTGTTCATGTACATCACGCTGTTGTTGGTAAGTAAGGCTCCTTGTAAGGAGTGAGTTACGGGCTTAGAGAGTAATTATAGGGATGGCTTTAATGTGTCGGACCAAAGGTCAGCCTAGCCACAACAATGACATTGGCTACTTGGGGAGGATTGGGAACACAACGAGCATTTATGGTACTTTCTCCCACCTGCAGAAGAGCATTTTCAGCACGGGGGTCTCTGAGCCACATGTGGATTCTGTGTTTTCCCTCAACAATTTCCCTTTGGTGAATTTGTCCTATCTCTCCTTCAACACAAGCGAAGTTGTGCCAGCAGTGGCTATGTTTAGATTTAATGGAAGCTGAACTTTGCTGCTTTGGCAGCAGGGCAGTATGGAGATCTGAGTCGCATAGCAGTGGTGATGTATTGTCAAAGCGGAGTTATTTCTCTAACCCTGAATTGTAAAGATTATTAAAAGAAGGGAAACATTATCACTGAAGCCGCCTTGATTCTCTCAGCTTTGCTGGTTTGTCTCCAGGTAGAGACTGCAGATGTGGTCACAAAACACTCCTGAAGTTTATGCCCAAAGAGGTAATGTTCCCAAGGTCTGCACTTTTCCAAATCCCATTAAATTTTCTCCACATTCAGTCTCATTCCTGCTCCAACTTACATTTTGAGATGCCAGGTGCTAAGGCTGAGGTTATGGCTTTGACTCACCCCTGTGACCAAGACAACCAGCTTTTATCATCAGTTCCTGCTGCTCTTACCCATGCGTTGATGTGTCATCATATAGTCAGCCTGTAAATTCCACATGGCAGGGAACCTCTTTTTGCCTTGTTCATGCAGTGCCCAACACAATAGGTTTCTGAGGTCCTTTGTCCCTGCTGAAGTACAAATAAATAGTGATTTTATTTCAGTGCTAGCAATAAAATAACAAAATGATAAATAGGACAGCTGCTTGGCCATGCCACCAGCAATCAGTAGCATTATAAATGCTGTGGACTAACTTAGCTCTAAGTAGGACAAATAACAATATTTAATTACAAGGAATTTGTGGCATGCTAGTATCTGTAGAGTTTATTATTTACTTAAGTCTACCTAGCTTTCCCAGTGGCAATGGACCAGTGTGGGTGGTTTGGTGGTTACAATGCTACTTTGGGCAGCTCTGAGCTTTGCCAAAGATGCCTGTGTGACGTGGATACCTCTAAGATCGTACCTCAGCAAAGTGCGGATCTCCGGTAAACATCAAGATTAGACAGACCCATCATAGCGTCTGCTAGAAATGGGCTTTATAGGATTTCCTGGGCTTGGGGAGCCTGAAGGTCCCTGGGCCTGGTGTGTCAGCTCCAAGCTCATTTGTGCTTTGTCTGGATCCAAACATCAGCAAGTGTCTAAGCAGTGGTTTTTCTTAGAGGAGTTTCATGTCCTTGTCCTACCTAGAAGGAAAGGGGAGCAAGGAAAGTGCTCAACACCAACACCACCGTTCATGCTTCTGCTATCTCAAAATGCACAGTGGTTTTTCCGTGGAGGCGAAAGAAGCAGTGCATGACTACAGCAAGTCAGGGACCCCAGCAAAACATTAGCACCCTCACAAACTAGTAAATGAAACTCAATCCTTCCACACCTAAAAACATTTATTAGTGTGGGTACTATCCAATATCTGAATTGCGTCAACACATTTCAGACAACTGACAGCCAAGTGGGTTGCCCCTGTGATAAATTCCATCCCGTGTTCTGGTTGAGCAGTGATGGATGGAGACCATCCCTGCAACATTGCAGGAAGGGCTGGAGATCTTCACCCAGGCAATGTTTCCTTGAGATGTTTTGCATCGGTAGCCCATCATATCAGAAAGATGAGCACACAGAGATTTTATAGCAACCAGTGGCTGGCTTAGTTTCGTTTGTGAGCACTGTAGCCTCTTCCTTCCTGAGGGCATCCAGCTGGAGCCTGCAGGCCTCCTTCCACGTCCTTATTGTGAACCACTGAAGCAAACACTCTTCTGTCCAGCAGCCACCAGTGACTGAACAAAGCGCTGCACAACAAAGCACTTACTGTCTGTGCAAAGACTCTCTCCACCTGCATGCATCAGTGTAATTTTCTTCAGACAATCAGTTTCAATTAATTTAATTGTTATCGCTCCCAAGACAATCTTCTCATCCCCATTAGAGCTAAAAGGTTAAGCTGCGGGGTCTTGTTGCAGGACAGTTCAGGCTCAGTGGAGAAGAAAAACATTTTCTTGTTCAATCTTTCAAACACAGCAGATAATATTTTCCTCTCTGCAGTTCAACCAGATTCATTCCGAGGGTTTTGGGGAGGTAACTCGTGACTGTATAATGTACAGGGGTTCAGATGTTCTGGGGCCTCTGCATTCATAGGCTAAGAAGAGGACTCAAAATAGCATGTTGGCACTGAAGTCCAAAGAGTGCTCTCAGGCCTCCATCCATGAGAGACTGGGGTATCACTTTTGCCAGAAAGTGAATGTAGGGACCTGGCTTCTGCTGTTGTGGACATCTAAGTGAGCAGATGTTTTAGATGAGCTGAGTATCCAAGTGCCTGCCTCCATGTCCATGTAGCAGCAAGCTCAGAGCCTGCCTAAACCTCACTGGCAGTATTGAATTCAGAACAAGATCTTTCCTATGCTGAAGGAGAGTGGGATGGAGGGTCTGTTGTCGATCCTTTGTCATCATAACGTTGTGGTCAGTGCACCCATTCAGAAAGAGGGAGATAGAGATACAACCCCCATTACAGTGAATCCATCTGTCTTGCCATGGGGAAGCATCCCCTAACTACCAGTTGGCAGGTAGATGGTGGAGGGGAGACATTTCCGCATGTCTTACTAAAGAAAAGAATACAAGTGTTGGAGGTTGTAAGATTGAGAGAGGTGCTGGGGCTGGCAAGAGGGACCTGGCATCTAACCTTAGCGATAACAGTCAGACATATATTGGTTACCAAAGTCCACGTGTCTGTGCACTTGCATTAGACAATCCCAGGTTATGTGTGGAAGCAGTTTGGAGGAGCCAGGCCCGCAGGTGTTGGTTGTCGTTTTGCCTAAGGAAGTCCTGCTGTAGGTGGAACCATGTCAGACACCGCTAAACGCAGCTGCTCTCAGTGGAAGAGCATATTGGACAGGTCCTGAGGCAGCTTTTGAGGAGCAGGATGAAGCTAGGTGAATATGGCTGGAGATCACAGAATCACAGAATCACAGAATCGTTCAGGTTGGAAGAGACCTCCAAGATCACCTAGTCCAACCTCTGACCTAACTCTAACAAGGCCCACACTAAACCATATCTCTAAGCTCAACATCTAAACGTCTTTTAAAGACCTCCAGGGATGGTGACTCAACCACTTCCCTGGGCAGCCCAGTCCAATGCATAACTACCCTTTCGGTAAAGAAGTTTTTCCTAATATTCAACCTAAACCTCCCCTGACGCAACTTGAGCCCATTCCCCCTCGTCCTGTCACCAGGCACGTGGGAGAAGAGACCAATCCCTACCTCACTACAGCCTCCTTTAAGGTACCTGTAGAGAGCGATAAGGTCACCCCTGAGCCTCCTCTTCTCCAGGCTGAACAACCCCAGCTCCCTCAGCCGTACCTCGTAAGACTTGTTCTCCAGACCCCTCACCAGCTTCGTTGCCCTTCTCTGGACTCTCTCGAGCACCTCCATGTCCTTCTTGTAGTGAGGGGCCCAAAACTGAACACAGTACTCGAGGTGCGGCCTCACCAGAGCTGTGTACAGGGGGACAATCACCTCCCTAGTCCTGCTGGCCACACTGTTCCTGATACAAGCCAGGATGCCGTTGGCCTTCTTGGCCACCTGAGCACACTGCTGGCTCATATTCAGCCGACTATGTTAAGCTTCAGGGATGGACAACAAAGAAAACTGACTGTGCCCAGAGCACACACAGGACAGATCTTGTCCACATCACATCAGCTCACTGCTCCATCAAGATGTGTTCTCCTGCAGTGACCAGTGGTGCAACTGCAAGAGTTCCTTCTTCACCATGTGAGGATGAAACTTGGTGATTATTCTTCCTGTAAGCTGATAATGAGCTGTTGCTAATGAGCTGTTTCTATCCATAAAAATGAGCTTTTCCTCCAGTGGCATCCCCAGATGTGCTGCATCATTTGTAGGAAAGTTAGCAGGGGAGATTCTAGCTGAGCATGCCTGTGAAATAAGTGTTTGGACGCACCTTAGGCAAAGACCAGTCTTTGTAACATTGCTTTCAGAAAAGGGAAGATTTTGAAAGTGTCTTTTTTCTTCATTCTTTCTGAAATGGCTTATTTAAATGTGGCTGGCTTAAGATCTTCAGCAGTAATTCAGTTCTCTGAGAACTGCTCCCATGGTTACTCATCATGTACTGGGTGTAGGATTCAATTAAAGGAGGCTAACATGTCAAGAAGCACTTAAAAGCTGATCTGTATTCTCTGCTGAGCTTATCTCACTTCAAATCAGCATCATCCTGGAAAGAGAATGTATTTGTAGCTGGGTCAGAAACAGCTTACATTCCTTTGTAGTTGGGTTTCAGAACAGATCCCCTTCCCAACACACTATTATCCTAACTCTCTATGCCCTGCTTTCATACAATCCCACTGTGCTACAGCCTGCAGGGACCTGGATCATAAATTATCCTTCTCAGTGGAGCACTGATGTCTGCTAACAGATGTTTTTCTCTAAACCCTCATATCAGGTGATACTGGTCCCCAGACTGTCCCTTACAGCTGTTGGGAAGCTTGCTCCAGGCATTCAGATATCTGAGCATAGACCCATATGTTTTCACCACAGGAAGGTGTCTGGGCTGGTGAAATTCATCACCAGGTTCATCAGTTGCTCATGTCTGTGACAACCTGAAGATAGTCTCCAGCAGAGCCATGGACTGGCTTTCCTCATCCTTTACTTCTTGGTGTTCGAGGCCTCTCAGGTTGTCCCTTGCCGTGGCCAGGGTTTGCGCTGTGCCTCATGGGAGCCCTTCCCAAGCGCCTTCCCACCTGCCATCAGGGAAAGGAACATGCCAGCCATAGGGCCACAGCTGAGGATTAAAAATTAACCCAATACGAACTAGAGGTTTTAAATCTCCAAGGCAGTTTTCCATGTTCTGAGATGTGCCTGTCTTTCATTTCTTGCAATTACTGTCACCATGTGGTTTTCTTTGCTATCTGCTCTGTATTTTTGCGTGTGTTTTTTTTTTTTGTCTTTTTTTTATTCCCTGAGCTATCTCCCATGGATAATATGCCTCAATGACAATAAATGTATAGAAAACACATAAGGTTGTTGCTATGTTGCTCATGTCATGGATGCTGGGTCTGGCCATATTCTGTCTATCAGAGTTTGTATTCACAAAGTGTGTACACCAAAATGCTCAACTATCTGTTACCCGCAAGAAGGTTTTGATCCTACAAGGCAGCTTTGGTGTGTGCTTGGCCATTTCGGGAGCATATTTACTGTAGCAATAATCGCTTCTCTCCATGCACCTGTTCTGCTAACAGCCTTGCCATTGTGCAGAAAGGCCTAAAGTAAAGCGACTTTCCAATGCAAAAATAATTCCAGAAGTGCCTCACCGAACACATTTCATCATTTTGTACCAGGATGCAAACAATCTCTTCTTGATTTTCCAGGTCCTAGCGATGTGTTTGCTTGCAGAAGGTCAGCAGCTGTACCTGCACTGGAGTCACAAGGTGGGGAGGGTGTTTTCTGGTAACCCTAATCCATGCTTTAAACGATAAACCTGTGTTGTTTCTCTGCATGCAAAACAATGTAGGAGAGAAGGAAGAGAGGGAAGAAGTTAATCTTAGGAGGCTTTGAAAATCCGTACTAATGATGTCTCCACATGAGCTAATCACTCCAGGCTCCCTTTGCAGTCAGATGAGGGAAATGAACCCGCTGAGGGCGCAAATCATCCAGCTGGTCATAAATACCTAAATTAAGATGAGATGAATCACACCTAAAGTACCTTTTTTCCCCACTGACTCTAAAAGGAGCCTGTGGTGACTCATTCAGGTGAGGATGTCTATATTTGACATGCTGACATGTGGTAACATGAAAACAAAGGCAAAGTTTCCGTGGGAAGCACAGTGTAAGTCTCTGTAGCAGGATCGAGCAGCTTTAAAAATAGTGGCTGCTTTCTCTGCAGAACAGAAACCTGGCTTTTCCAAGGCATCCTGGCGCCCTATGCCTTTTGGTCTTTGGGTGCTTTAGGAAATGCCACATGGAGCTTTGAAGGCATAGAAACAAATCCCCAGGGAGCTGTTCCTGCAAAAACGATGCATTACAGCCACCTTTCTCAAGACATTCTTGTAAGTTATGTGAAGCGTTTCAAAAATGAGCCTCTAGTCATGCAGTTTAGGGGAAAATGTAGTAAGATTGCAAATCTTGCAAGTGGAAAGGAATAGTTGAATGTGAAGATATTCAATCCTCTGTTTCTTCGTGTCAACAATGGAAACAATCATGTTTACTATTGAAAATGGGCTTCCAGAAGAACCAGTAGAGCAATTTGTGGAAAATATTGAGACTGCATCCCTGCATGGAAGAGATTAGGGACGGATTATTCGGATGCTGATTTGTAGGATCACCCTGAAGGGTCTTGGGCCTCGGTCCAGTTTCCACTTGCATTTAGTTCTCAGCAGATAGATGATGTACCAAGAAGAGCCTGCCATCGTAACTGCTTTGGTACCAAACTGGGCAAGAAGCCAAAGCATAGAATGAGTTACCCCTTCACTTTTTCAATTAAAAATTGAATTCTCATCCCTGAACTACAGAAGTGCTTGCCTTTGCTGAAGCCTGTTGAAAAGCAACACAGCACAAGCACAGCATCTTTGGGGTTTAATTTGGCACTTCTGAATTCAACCAACTACAGGTTAAGGATCTAATGTTGGCTGATCATCTAGTCTCCATCTACACTGACAGAGAGAGAGGCATCTCTCATCATAAAGCAAGTGGAAATAGATCACCTCTGGAAATTCCTCTCTTTCTCCAGTGACTATAGAAGGAGCCTTGAGGGTTGACTCGGATTCGGTATCTAACTCTTAAAATCAGTTTTGCCATACAGAAAATCCAGCTTATAGCACTGCTGGTCTGGTTTTAGTCCCATTAGATCTCTTTGTCTGTGAACTGGCATAGCCAAGCTTGTGCATCCAAAGTTATTGAGTCCAAGCTGCTTAAAAAAGCTTGACAGGCAAATGGATTGCATACCCTATGCAGGAAGGTCAAAGCTTATTTATGTCCTCTTTTCTCCCCAGATTGGGACTTTTCTTGTCCTGGGCTTCTCTATCACAGCCCTCTTCATATTATCTGTACTCTGGGGAGATCAATGGAAAACAGTCCGCCTCTCGTTCCAGGTAAGAAGAACTTGGAGGTTGTTTGAAAAAACAACTAGTTTCTTGACATATTGTATGGTAATCAGTGGAAAATATTCCACATGGTGAATGTTTTTCAGATGGATTTTCCTGGCAGTCTATGCAGTTTTGCATAAAGTTTTATGTTTGATGTAACATGTCTCATTTTGGGAAGTCATATCCTTTTTTTTTTTTTGGCAAACCTGTTGTAAGGATACTGTTAATTAGCAGGTGCCCAGGGCAGGTAAATCAGACCTGTTTGGCTGGTGGGGTTACTGGAGCAAGAACTCACTCCCTGCTCAGCTCATGCCCGTTCAGCAGCTTTTAGCATTAGCACGATTTCAGTCTCCTGTGACCCAGAAGAGCTTCAGTTTAAGAAGAGCACTTTCCTCCTGACCCGTGAGGATTTTAGGGAACTGGTGGGGAATGCTGGTGTGAGGTGAGACAACCTGTGGAGTGCAGGAGGTCAGAGTGCATGGTCTCCTTAACTCTCAGCAGATCTGAAGATGGAGGCAAGATCTGCCCAGTGCTGTTTTGTGTCTGAGCGTCAGGGTCCCCACATGTACTGGGAAGGAAGAAGCCATAGCATTTGACTACGGAGCTGCCTTGCACATGTTATTTGGGCATATCACCTCTCACTTCACTCACTGCCTCTGAACATCAGGAGAGCAATGCATATGGCCTAGAAGAGGAATCAGTTGGTAGCCCCAGAGTTATGTCAGTCTCTGATACGTGGTGTTTGTGGAGTGCAGCTACTTGCACACTCCTGCTCTACAGAGTTTGGTAACTCTGGGCTAATGCGCTGGCAAAGGTAAAGAGAAAGTGTTAGCTTCTCCTCCCCTTTAAAGACTCCAGGGGAGGAGGATGGGGAGAAGAAGACACAAGAACCTTTGGGTTTCCCACAGGTGTTGTTTATTTTGAGTGTTCATGTCCTTTGAGATGCGTCACCTGGCCTCCTGCTGCTGTTCCCAAAGGACATGAGTCTCTTGCAGATCCTGTGTCATGTCCACTAGCCCTGCATAACTATCTCAAATATCCTGGACATCTCAGATGGCACCTTTGTTTATACAGCTGAACCCTGCTTCTGGTGAAAAGAAGTTGGTGTCAAGTGTCCAGGGCAGACAGTATCACACGCAATAAAATCTCTCAATGATTTCTGCTTTCTTCAACCCTTCCATCTTAGAGAATTGAGCATGGACTAAGCAATAGGAAAGGCTTAGGAAACTCAGGTTTGTTGACATCAGTTTAATGATTTAATTGCAGTGGAGATGACTGTTACCTGGATGAGATTAGATTGGATTAGATAAGATTAAAACTGCTGCTTTCTGGAAGATGTTCACATGGTGGTGAAAGTGATTGCCAAACCGTCCTGGACAAGGACAGACTTGTCCCTTTCTGCTGGCTGAGAGGAAAGGAGAGCTTTACACTGAAGTGAGGAGCACTCCTCAGTGTGGGGAACCAGCCTGGCTGCGGGCACGTCTCTCTCCCCTGACTCAAGAGGTGTTAAGTGGGTCCAGCCTAGGTGTGAGAGAGAAGACGAACTGCTGGTGTCTACATCCATGTCTACGCCCAACCATGTGGGAGGCTGTAGCTGTGTTGGGGTTGGTTTCTGTCTATATCCACACTTCATCCTTTGAATAAAATCCTTTTTTTTCCTCCTTGCCAGATCACAGCCCCCTATCTCCACATAGGGGCAATAGCCATCATGGTCCTCCTGTCTTGGCCCATGGCTCTGCATGCCATCAGAGCAGATAAGAAAGGTACAGTAGCTCTGCTTCCTGCTCCCTGTATGACAAAAGATGCATGTCCGTGTGGGAAAACAAGTGTGCAGGAGCCCTTTCTTCCCACATCCATATTCCAGCTGCAGGTGAATTTTAATTTTTGAGTATTCCAGAGAACTTAGCAGGGCTGGAGCTTGGGCAATGCACTGTCTCATGTCTGTCCATATTTGTTACTGATTTGCATGCTACCTTGCAGGGTTTTGGCCTATACCAAGGTAGTGACCAGCCTTGAGGATAAGGAGATTAGCAAAAGTCCCCAAGTTCTAGGTCATGCATGGAAATTTGGTCAGCCCTCTGCAGAAGAAGGCAGCCAATGGCTGAAATTGGTGCTATGCTCGGCTTCACTGTCTCAGAAAGTCAATCCCGACTAGAGGATCTTAGGAGAAGCCAGATGAGATGGGGAAAAGAGCTTTCTGATTGGTTTTTAAGGAACTTTGTTTTCCTTTCCTGGTATTATCCCATGGAGAACTCCAGTCTAGCTCCAAGAAGTGTAAGGACAAGGAGACAGGAACAACTGCAGAAGAGCCTGGCTCTCTCACTGGCTATTTTTCTCTGACTCAGCTTCTCCATATATACAATATTATAAACATGACACCCATCTGTGGACATTGATTTGTAACAAAAATCATTGACCTCAGACAGAATGTGCTGCTGGGAGCATTTTGTTTCCTGCCCAGGAATTCCTCTGCCCTGAACTGCAGCTGGGGGTGGCGAGGAATGTGTTGGGACCCAAGACATTACAGCCCACTGTGCCTAATGGTCACTCAACTCGGTACACCAGCTTGGTGCAAGCCCAAGTTCCTTCAGAGCCACTGGTGCAGTGTGCAGAGGGGTGGTGGTACCCACCCATATAAGCAATTTTGGTGCATAGGTGCTCACTTCTCAGAGGAACTGTTTCATTCTCTGAGGTGAAGGTTGCCCACCAGGACTCTTGAGTAATATGTCAACAGACTCCAGAGAAGACTGCAGGTAATGAGTTGTCAGGTTTCTGAGATGCAATACCCATGCAGTCAGCATCTGTAGGAGACTGTATGCTACGTATAGAAAGCCACTGACAGCAATCTGAATGAACGAGAGAAGCATTCACCTTAAGGGGATAGAGCACAGCTGAAGGAGAAAGGTTCCTCCTCTTTTTTATTTTTATTTTTTTTTCATGGGGAACAAAACTTTAAAATGTTGAGTGCTCTTATCCCAGTAAGAAAAAAAAAAATAGCATGCTTCTGCTGAGGATCGTTCCTCTACAGGTGGGGGAAATTGCACTGCACCAGCTCTAAAGAAAAAGAAATGGAGGCTGTGTCTTGCTGGAAGGCATAGTGAGATGTAATTGCAGCACAAAACTTGCAATCCTAGCCAATCTTTGTGGCCAGTTTGTTCTCCTGGACTGTATTGTTTAGAGACACAGTGAAAATTAGGGGAAGAATGGAAGAAAGGGATGGAAAAAGGGATGGGACAAAGCCCAACAGTTACTTAGCTGGAGGGCTGTATTAAAAGTCAAGCTGCAAGGCAAACCCATGTATTACCAAATGGATTAACTCTAGCCTTCCTCCTTCAAATTCTTTCAGTTGTTCAGGTGATAATTGTTGGTCCATACCTGGCTATCCTTCTCTTTCTTTTCTTGATACCTCTGGGGATGTACTCTCCTTGCATCAGAGAGGTGGGGACACTTGGACCAAAGCCAGCCCTCATTGGACACCGTGGAGCACCAATGGTAGGTTGGAGAAACTATTTTACGTCATTTCTTCATCCTGTGTGTTGCTACCTTCATCATCATCATCACATTTTTTTTTTTTTTCCAATAAATCACCAGAGGGTGGAAGGGGAGACATTTCAGTTTGGAATTGCATGTCAAAGGGATTGTATTGTGGGTTTGCTAACATGGATAACACTGCTCCTGAAGGACAAGGTGGATTTGGTAGCTAAGGTGGAAGAAAGCAAACAGGAGACTTTAACAAGATAATGATGGTCCCTTAATAGAAAACAGAGGTGTTACAAGGAGACAGAAAGTATTTACAGAGTCCTCCAGAGTGTGTCTAAAAACAGTCTGCTCATGGGACATTTTTTCCCCAGCTGGCACCAGAAAACACTGAGATGTCATTTGAGAAGACAATTGAGCATGGTGGAGATGGTCTTGAAACAGATGTCACTATTAGGTAAGGGGAAAACATCACACCTCACAGAGCATATACTTCTTCAAAGAGTTGCCCTTGGAGCCATGTAACTCTGGGCAGTTTGGTTCTGCTAATGGCTGGGACAGGGTCCCTCAGCTGACACATGACGATAAAGGCTGTGGGACATGGCTGTTCTCAGGCAAGTCAATAAGCTGTTGATTTAACAATCATTATTTCTACAGTGTATTTTAAACACTTTTGCAGCATATAAAGACAAGTCCCTACCGTAGTCTGACTTCCAGGCCTCAGTGAGGTTTTTATCAGGCCTAGAAACTACCAGAAAATTGTGTTTAGACTTGTGCCATCACTGTCATAATTATTAGACCTTTAATTACCTTTGTGTGTGGGACTCTTTGCCATGACCTTCTAACATGCTGGGCAGGATGAGTGCCTGATTTCCAGGCACTGAGTGACTAAAATAGTAATGCTTAGGTGCTCTATTAATGTACACCTTTCTATAAAAGAAAAATTTGCCTTTCTATCACTGTCCATTTAAACTTCAGTTCTCTGAAACCCATAGAAGCACTCCGATATCAGCAAATTTGTGGCCTTTGACCACAGGTTACTACCCATCTTTTTTAGGGGCTGGCGGGCATAAATGCCACCATCTCCACTTCGCCCTTGAGGAAACCAAGTCACAGAGATGTACAGCTTCACCAGGTCACCCAGCAATATTTAAGCACAAAATAGCTTGGTACCTTGAGTGTCAGCCTTCTTTCCTTCCCACCCTCTGCACTAAGGGAGGTCGTACTGCTGCATTCATGGTGGCCCACATGCTGTTCTCACCTGGCTTGACTCTGCTTGTGCCATGAATGAATCGCGCTCCAGGTGACCTGAATTCTTGCTCTCCAACAGCTATGATGGCATTCCTTTCCTCATGCATGACAGCAGCTTGAGGAGGACAACCAACATCAGGGAGGTCTATCCCAATGACACTGCTCAAAATGCAGCCTTGTTCTCCTGGAATACCCTGAAGGAGTTGAATGCTGGAGCATGGTTCCTTAAGGTAAGCACCATAAAGGACTATCATCAACTGGTTGTAGAAGAGACACCAGCTGGCTACAGCTTATTAGGATGAATGTTAGGAGGAAAACTTCTGGTTGAGCCAAAACCTAAAGTCAGTAGAAGTCCTTCAGTTGGGGTCTTCTTGCTTTGTCCTTTTGGCCTTTAGGCCTTGGAGACCTATTATATTTGGATGGTGGGTGTTCTTGCAGCTCCTTATCATGGCAGCAGCAGAACAGATGGGCTGGAGAAAGAAGAAAACAGCTATTTGTGCAAGGTGCTGTGTGTAATATAGCTAACATGATAGGACAGAAACACAGCAGAGCTAGCTATGCAGTAGCTATGCAGTCCCAGAAGCAGTATCATCATAGTCTGGGTTAATTTTCCCTGTTTCTCAGGTAGAAGAGCTAAGCAGAATAGAATATCCTCACCTGCTGAGAGTTGATGTCAAACTTTTTCCTTCATAGAGTTATGAAATGTTTGCATGCAGCTGACTCCTAGATGTGACTGACTAATTGATTTCCTTTTTATGTCTGTTCGTTTCTAGGACAAACCCTTTTCATGCATGGGCTCACTGTCAAGGGCAGATCAAAACCAGGCAATGAATCAGTCAATTTACAAGCTAAGTAATTTCTTGCGCCTCGCAGACAGTCAGAATAAATTTGTCATATTTGATCTCTACCGCCCTCCAGAGAAACATCCTTACAGGAACTCGTGGATCAACAGAACCCTGGAAGTCATCCTCAACGAGTCGGGGATTAGACCCCAGCTGGTAGGGTGGCCGTTCTCCTTCGTATCCCTTTTTCTTGTTCTGCGAATTGGGATGTTGGGCCATATTTGGCGTGACTTCACCAGCATGCAGTCCTTCCCCTTGCATTCCAATTGTTTTCAGAGGTATCATTTGGAATATATTCCTACTATCAGTTCCTCAGCAGGTACAAAATGGTATAACACTACAGCAACACAGGAAATCAGCCAGTATAAATATATCAGCTGATGCCTTAGTCCCCTAAGTGTGTCCTTTCATCATTGTAATAATTGACTGCCTATTCCTCAATAAGCCAGCCATGCTTATTTTATATATTGCGTAGAAACTCCTGGTTTAAATTAAAGTAGCTGGTAGCCTTTATTGCCTTCCTCCTTCCCCAGGCAACTCCTTGCTTAGGATGGATGCTAAATCCATGTGGAGCAGGTTCTGTTTCCGTTGATTTGCAGAGAGTTATGCTGATCCATGTCTGCTTCCTTGCTAGGAGAATGGGAGAACAGAATATTTTCTGTTGCCTTTCCCATTCACCAAAGCTGCCTTTTCATTCATTTCAAACACCACATCTTTTGTTGGGCTCTGTGAAATGTTTTCACTGATTTCAAGTTGATAAGAAGGAACAGTGAATACTGATTTCTTGATGAAAGCGAGTTACAAGTTTAAACCCAGCATCTAAGTGTTCTTTGATCATTGCAAGAAATATATCATTTGACAGGCTGGGCTAAACCCCTCAAGACCTTATCTTTACTGGATTTGTGTGAAGGGCATGGTATATTAGTGAGCTCACTGTGGATTCACTGGGTCCTCTTGTTGCCTGCAGGTCCTATGGCTGGAGAATGATATGAGGTCCTTTGTTCAGTCTGTTGCTCCTGGGTTTCAGCAGACAATGGGCAGTAAGGCCCCAGTTGAAGACCTATTGATGGACAATATTGTTAAACTCAATCTGGCCTACACTGAAATGTCCAGTGAAGATATCCGGTAGGTTGCAGTTTCAGTCCGAAGTACAGTCGGTGGACTGTGTCGAGGACATTTGCCTCATGTGTGTGGCAATGTCTCCCTCCAGTGACCAGCTCCAGGATCTACAGCATTTTGGGAAGAGCTCCTTTAGGTTAAGTGGCCAACCCTATTACATTTTGGAGGTGAAGGATTTTAATTCACTCCTACCGTTGACCCTGTGTATGGCCAAGAGGTGGTATATATAATTGCACCCCTCCTTGTCCAGGACCAAGCCTGTATTTACCTGACTGGGACCTGAAGATCTCCTGGGTAGAAGAATGCAGGTGTCTCCCGATTTCTTGTCTTTCTACACATGCCATCCCCACTATCACTAATACTGAACCGTGGAGAATGAATAACTATTTAACCTCCTGTGGCCTCCACAAACATCAGTGTGAGTGTGTAATACTGTTGTCAGAGGACATCACCCTCTTGTAGATGGTGTTTTGGAGACTTCATTACTTGCCTCTGTTGCTACCAGTACTCTGTTGCTTGTGACACACTAGCAATGTAATCTCTTCAGTGGAAGGTTCCACATTTATTGCAGGAGTCTCCAAAATGGTTGTCTTACATAAACAAACAAACAAACAAACAGACAGATATTTTTAAAAACCCACACAAAATGTCTTACCTGTCCAGCCCTCCTTTCGCAAATAGAATTTTTGTGTTATTTCCCATGCTCAAAAGCATTGAAATCTAATTAAAAACAATTATAAGAAAGTGTTTAACCCTTTGGTTAATAATAATGTTCAAGTTTTCTTAATGATAATTTTCCCAGAATTTAAAATCCTAGGTAGATCCATCTGGGTAAATCTTGGGCAGATTGTAAGTAGATTTACAAATGCTCATACTGCTGATACATTCCCTTAGTGATATACAGAAAATAATCTCACTTCATATCAAATTTCAATAACTTATAAGGACTTCACAAATGACCAGCTGTTGTTGCAAACATAACAAACATAAATAGCCAGCTTTCAGGTTATTTTAAACACACTAATGGGAGACTACAAATGCATTTTTAGGTGAAATACTGAATATGAGCTGGCAACATGCGCCCGCAGCCCAGAAAGCCACCCGTACCCTGGGCTGCAGCAGCAGCAGCACGGCAGCAGGGCGAGGGAGGGGATTGTCCCCCTCTGCCCTGCTCTCTGAGGCCCCCCTGCAGCGCTGCGTCCAGCTCTGGGCCCAGCACGAGGCCATGGAGCTGCTGGAGCGGGCCCAGAGGAGGCCGCGAGGGTGCTCAGAGGCTGGAGCAGCTCTGCTGTGGAGCCCGGCTGAGAGCTGGGGGTGTTGGGCCTGGAGAAGAGAAGGCCCCGGGGAGACCTCCCAGCGGCCTTCCCGTGCCTCCAGGGGCTGCAGGACAGCTGGGGAGGGACTCTTGCTCAGGGGTGCGGTGACAGGAGCAGGGGGAACGGCTTTAAGCTGAAAGAGGGCAGGTTTGGGTGAGCTGCTGGGCAGAAATTCTTCCCTCTGAGGGCGCTGAGGCCCTGGCCCAGGCTGCCCAGAGAAGCTGTGGGTGCCCCATCCCTGGCAGTGCCCAAGGCCAGGCTGGATGGGGCCTTGGGCAGCCTGGGCTGCTGGGAGGGGGCCCTGCCCATGGCAGGAGGGTTGGAATTAAATGATCTTTAAGGTCCCTTCCAACCCAAACCATGCTGTGATTCTGTGATTGGTTCACATGCCAGAGGGATAAGCAAAGTTTTGACCTTTTAGATATTAACTGCATTTGCCTGCAGCAGACCAGATATTCTGTATTGACCAATTACTATCAATTGATTGTTGGCTGGTTGGGCTTCCTTTCTGTTCCTTATCTACATCCTAAAGCAAGTCTTTCCTATACAGAATTGCCATTTCTCCTTGATTCAGCCCAAAGGAAGTACTAACCTCCTTGCTTTTCTTAATGAAGGCAATTGCCTCTTGGTCTTTTAAAGGAAATATGCTGAGGCAAACATCACCACGAACCTCTATGTGATCAATGAGCCATGGCTCTTCTCCCTAGCGTGGTGCTCTGGGGCACACTCTGTGACCACTAATGCCGTCCACATGCTGAAGAATCTCAGCCAGCCACTCTTCCTCATGGTAAGCAGTAATCCCCACTTGTTCCCAGTGTACAAACTAGGGCTAAGATATTCATGGTTACCTTTGGAGACCATGGGCTGATTCGTGCATGGATAAAGATGTCCCTCTGCATGCAGAAGGACTTAACATGAGCCTGGCTTACCTGGTTCCTGTAAGCCAATCCAGGTATCATCATCCCCATTTCCTGTTTCTTCTTGGCCCATGGAGCAGCACCCTCATTGGTAGGACTTGGAGACTCAGGCCTGAAATAAGGGAAAAATAACTCATACTGAGACTTGTTTAGGGTTAAAGGAAGAGGCCTCGGAGGGCACATGTGGATACTGCATGAGGATTTCAATTTCTAAGCCTCTGAAGAGCCTTGTTGCTGTCAGAAGTTCCTAATTCCCAGGAGCTCCTACATTCCTTCTCAAACTTGGTCTGGTGTCACAAGTCCAAGGGAAAAAAAACATAGAAGTAACCCTTCCTTGCTGGGAGGAACTTTTTACGTTGCTTGTGTGTCCTCTACTCTGCCTTTGACAATCTGTAGGGTGAAGGAGCACCTGGGGCACTGGTCTCACCAGAGTCCCTGCATCCTAAAGGTTATCACTCTGAATAACTGTTTTCACACTCTTGAAGGAGATTTTACAATACTCCCATCTCCCATCCAGAAAACTGTATCATTTCAGTCCATTCTGAGGGTGGGTGAGGTCCAATGTGGGGACAAATCTTCAGATGCTCTTAGACTTGAAGCAGGAGCCAACCCAGCCCCTCTGTGGTTTTCAGTAAGGGGCAGTTTTGCCAGGGGGAACCAGATGCCATCATTTAATATTAATGCTGAAGGGAAGCAGAGAAAACTACAGGGCCTAGCTGTCCAAACGAGAAGTCCCTGTTACATTCACTGCAATGTGGTCCAATCTCCTTGGCCACCCAGCAGACCTGTTTTTATGAAGCTTGATAATTTAGCACCAATACCCACTGGCAGGTGACCACTTTGACATGTGACCAAATGTTTTAAACAACTGAAGGATATTACTTCACGTGCACACCAGAGAGCTGAATTGCCATGGTTAAGAAGCAAGAAGGAGCTCGAGCAACTTTTTTGCGTGTTTCCAGGTCCTTGGTGTTGTACATATCCTCTGTTGTTCTCTTCCAGACTCCGCAGCAGTACAACATCATGTGGATCCTGACGGACCTGGCCTCTGTGCTCCTCATCTCACTCATCTTTGCTCTGCACTGGTAACTACTGAGCTGCTAGCGGCCGTGCTAACCTGATCTGTTGCCTCTGTTGGAGGAATGAAGGGATGCTTTTGGTGACCTGAAGGGTTAAAACTGCTCTAGAGAACATCTTCCTCTTCAAGAATTAGAAAAAAAAAGACCTGAAAGTCTCCAAAAACCTCTCCACTGCTCCTGCTTGCTTTCATATTTCCCTTTCCTTTTGGCAATTCAGACGTCATCTACCTGAAGGATTCGGTGCAGATTTGGTGGGTTTAGAGTAGCATCAGAAACTAGTTATCAAAGCTGATGGACTGGAAAATGGACTGATTATTCTTACTATTTAGATTATTTTGACCTTGGACTTAACTTAGGAGGAGAGCTCTCATTGTTAATATTTGCGCACCCCATGTTTCTCTGTCTACATGTATCAGAGCCACTAAAGAAATCCATCCTCCCAGATGAAAGAAAACGTCTGAGTGTCACAGACACTGTATTTTCTTTTCTCCTATGCTGTCCAACACATTATCTGTGTTTAATTATTGGAGAAACAGGGGTCAGGCTGCTGGACGCTCAGCTCTGCCACAGTTGGATCAGAAATCCACCTGTGCTCTTACCTGGCAGTGCCCAAGGACAGCAGGAGGTGTTGGGCTTAGCTTTTCACCTGGCTGTGGATGGGTGGAGGGATCGGACCAGCCAGCTCGGGGCTGTTTTCTGCAGAGGTGCTGGGAGCACAGCTGTGCTGCAGGTCACAACAAGGGGAAAGATCAGGAAGATCCTGGGTGAGCAGCCTGGATTGCTTATAACCGTGGTGTTGTTATATGGTGTGTGTTGGTGTGGAAAAGGGCAACAGCTCTATTTTTGCTTTGGAAGAATGGAGAGATGAATTAGTTACGGTATGGCCAGGAAGCTGTACAGGCACATTTGCTGGGCACCCAAGCTTCTCCCTTCCTGTGGCAAAGTGGCTCCTACCCTTCCTTTACCACTCACCCTGCCCTGCTCTCAGCAGTCCTGCCCCAGGGCCTGCTTTAGCAGCTTTCGCCTTGCTTTCAAGGCCGCAGGTTGCAGCAGGTGATTTGCAATGACCTTCCCCTTGCAATGCATTGTCACCACTGCCAGATCTTCCCATGCCCATCTCCTCCAAGCTCCTCTTTGTGTGCTTTGCCACATTGTGTTTGCATTTCCCAGGGCCCTGCAGACACTTCTGATCCAGCCAAAGAACCATCTCTTCTGAGCTGGCTTAGCAGCAAGGGCATTCTCAAAGCTACTGGGAGCAATGAGGCATCAGCTGTGCCTGGGAGCCCTGTGTGATCTTGTTTGTCAGGTTTATGAATCCACCAAAATCACAATTTTTATATGTCCCTTGCTGCTTAGGAACCAGTGGCTGCAAACACATCTAGGGCTTTAAGCCCTTAAATCTTTCTTAGGAAACAGGGCTTAGTCACAAAGTTGCCTTCAAAATGCAGTTGCACATGTGAACTGTGGACATGTAGACATCACAGTTGTACACCAGGATCCCTTCTCACTGAGGACCTGAGCAAATCCCCAAATACCAGGGCAGGTCCTATCCTGACAAAGTAGAAAAAGGGTGACCAGTGCTCCAGGGAGCTGCAAGGGGAACCCCAGCAAGTAGTGGCCTGACCCAGGCACTTTGCCCCTTGCAGGTGGCGAGAGCGGAGTTTCTCCTGCTGTGCCCACGATGGTGGCCCGATGCTGGAGAGCGGCACCTACAACAAGTTCAGGACAGGTGAGTGGGGCGAGGAGGGGCAGGAGCTGGATCCTGCTTGGGGCCATCTCTGTGGGGGCACTGGGGTCCTGGTGGGTGGGTTGGTGATGGGTGCCCACGCCGTGGTGAAGGATGGACGGACGGATGGATGGATGGATGGATGGATGCATCCTGGGCTATCTCAGCATGGGTGCAGCCGGCTGTGATTCCTTCCCTCTGTTCATCTCTGGTGAGGCTGCGTCTGGGCACTGGGTCCAGTTTGGGCCTCCCCAGTGTGAGACAGATGGTGACAGACAGGACTGAGCCCAGCAGGGCTACCAAACTGGTCAGGGCTGGAGCTTGGGGTGTTTAAGAGATGGATTTATGCAATGGAAGAGGTCAAGGTGCATCTTATTGCTGTCTGCAACTATCTAGTGGGAGGGTATACAGAAGATGGAGCCAGATGCTTCTTGGATGTGTGCAGTGACAACAGCACAAGCTGCAACCTGTGAGATTTTGGCTGGATATAAAGAAAAAAAAAAAAGAAATCTTCCCTGTGAGGGTGGTGAGATGGTGGAACAGGGGCCCAGACAGGTGGAGAATATCCACCCTCAGAGATACTCAAAGCCTTGTGCAGCTCAATCTCATCAGCCCTGCTTCAAGCACAGGTTGGACCAGAAAGCTCCAGAGGTCCCCTCTGACCTGCATTACTCTGGGATGCTGTGAAAAGGGAACCCAAAGGCACTGAGCACTCTCAGATCTGCAAGGCAGGGTGGGATCTGTTGGGGATGCCCCCATGCTCCAGGTTTCTGGACTAAAGGAGCAGACAAAATAACCCAACCTGGGCTGCAAGAATTTTTGGCCAAGCTGTTCACTCATGACAGCTGGCAAAACAGCTGCAGGTGTTTTGGTAGCTCACTGTGTGTCCTCTGTTCCAGAACTCAGCAACATGCCTACTATCATGGCCTGACATGGGCAAGGAGGAGATGCAGACCCGCCACCTCGCTGAGGACCGGAGAGCAAAGCCTGCCCTGCTGCCCCTTCCTGCAGTGCAAACACCATCCGAGAGGGGCCGGTGGGAGTTCAGGTCTGCCTGGCGAGCAGGAGCCCTTTGCCATCATGACCCTGATGGAAATGAGCTCTGACCTTGTTCTCCTACTGCTTTCCTCTCAATCCCATGCCTGGCAGGGATCTCTGGGGTGTAGTGGAGCACAAATGAGGTTACAGCCACCAAGAAGATGTGCACCATGGTGAAATGATTAAACCTCCCTAGCAGTATTCATGTAGGAACCACCATTTCCCTCTGAGACCATTGGCATCTTAGAGGGCAATCATCCTGTAAACCCTCCTGCAGTGTTTAAGCCCTCTGTTTATACACGCTGCAAAGCATTTGAGCATCCTCTGGTCCTCCTTGTCCTTGGCTGCCCCTGTTTCTCCAGTCAGACCAGCCTCTTGCCCACACACTCCCTTCCTCCTCTCAGGTCTTGTCCAGCCCCAAGAACACACCAGCCCCACCATGATGGTCAAGTGCTGCTGGATGGTTCACCGGCGTTTGTACCTCTCCATAACACAGGCAGGGACAGCTTAGGTTTTCCTTTCCCCTCCTCTACTCCTGCTGTAAGCCCAAATGGGACAGACTCTTCACCCTGGCTGTGGATGAGGCAGTATTTTCCACAGATGCTAAAGGACTTTTTGGTGCCTTGGCCATGTAACTACCGGGACTATGACCAGGAGCACAACACTTTTCTTCACTGAGCTGTGTGTGAACTGGTTCCACCAAGTGTCCTGTTTGCTTTTCCCTTGGGAGTATCTTTACACCTGCTCTGCATCCTGGGATTTATTCTGATTTTCATTTCTCCCGGTGGCTGCTGGCACATATGGATGTCTATGCCCTGCCCTGTGAGGGAGATGTGAGCATCTCCAGGTTTAAGCCATACATTTCTACTTGGACAGATAATAAGAACTATTTTTTTTTTGTAAATTGCAGGTGATGTTTTAAATAAAATTTGGCTCTCCAATCCTGTTTTGTTCTTATTCCAGAAGACTGGGAAAGGGGAAGAACGTAGTAGTCTTTACCTAAATCAGGCCATAGACATCTTCTCATACATAAGCCTCATTTAGATGGGTGTTTCTGCTAAATAAACATAACATCACAAGTGAGAGGTGAAAGGGAAGTATTAGGTTTCAAAGTTAACTGTGCTGAGAAGCACTAAAACCTTTCCAAGTTTGCAATTCTGGAGTATTTTGGAGGCTAGAAGTGCAAAAAGGCAGTAGTTTCCTTTGGAAAAGGGCAAAAGGATTGATGGGTTGGTGTAGAGCAGCTCCAGATCTAAGAAGCATGCAGAGAGGATGCTAATGATGGTGTTAACCTCCCCCCCTACCCCCTTCCCATGCCCTGCCTCCCTAGCTGGTTCTTAATTTTGGCAGGTACACTAAAATGGAGATACATGAGCCAAAAAATAGGAAGTGGAAGTGTTTGGGCTGGGTGGTGGTGTGCACCATGGGGTCTCCAGCCTGTCCCCCATTGTCCAGATGAGGGACTTGGCTAGGACAGGTCCCTTGACTGTTGCTTTTAATATGTATATGTATGTAAAGCCCACCTTGATGTGCCTTAACCCATGTACCTATCAGCTACTTGGCCATTACACAGTGATATCTCCCTGTGCCCATCTTCCTCATCCTCAGAGGCCTTGTCTGGTCAGTCAGACCTGTGGTCTCCTCAGCATATCCCAGGCTGATCCATGATAGGTGTTGCAACACCCTGAGCCCTGTCATGTCTCAGCTACTGTATTTGTTGCTTCACAGCTAGCAGGGTCTGGCAACACCATTAAGCATGTGTCTGGTAGTCTTTCCACAAGGAGAAGTCCTCTCCCTGCTGAGGACCTGGGAGCCCTGATCCCACCCATGGAGACACCACCACAACCGCGCAGTGCAGAACAGGCTCCCACAAGCCACTTTATGCCTTTTAATGAGAGTATTTCACTTGGACATATGTTTTTCATGTTACATTGCTTGGTGTGAATACAAAGAGGCCAGCAGATGCTAATACGTATGACACACAGGCACACACACACAGAGTCCCAGCACCCCCTAAATGGTGGGGTGCATGGGAGGCCAACAGAGCTGTGAATGAAGGGACAAGGGTTGTGGTGGGGGAAAGCCGGCCCAGAACAGCACTGGGAAACACTGCTACGCTGCGTCATCTACTGAGCGTGTTGTGGGAGGCAGGGACGGCTGGAGACTGTGGTGGTGGTGGTGGTAAGGATGAGGGAAGCATGTCTAGGGATGGGTGGGATCCCTGGGACAGCTGGATCATGGCAGCTGGGGAGGGGAGAGAAGCATCAGAGATGGATGGTGGGGAGGCAGCTCAGCTCCCAGTGCAGCCTTAGCAGGAGTTACCATGATCCCGTCACCAGAGTGCCATAGGCAGGGACATTTTCGAGGAAGGGGATCTCCTAGCAGTCCTATCTGGCTGGTGGTGTCTCCATGCAGCATTTCATTTGCTTTGGTGGAGACACTGAGGTCCAAAGTCACTGCTGCATCCCAGTCAGATGCCATGGTCCTTCTGGTCTAGCAGGCAGTGCTGCTGATGCTGCCTGCCATGCCACAGCGCTGGGGGACTGAGCCCAGCGAGGGTCACTGGAGCTTAACCAAACAACACACAATACCATAAAACACAGACTTGTATGAACGCAGCCAAGCTCATCCCAATGCACGGGACCAAGAGAGTTCTCCCACATCTACTGGGATCCACTCAGTGTTGGTGACACCAACATCCGATCTTGGTGGACACTTCTCACCCCTCCTGATGCCACGTGCCCAGGCACTTGCGCCTTTGAAGCCTGGCTTTTGGAAAGGCACCCCACGCTCCTTCCCCTGCATCCCCTCAGACACAACATGGCTTTAGCCTCCTCTCTGCTGGCAGGTCCCATCTCTGGTCCAAAGGAGGCTGCTCCACACTGCGTGGTGCTGGGTGGAGGATGGGACAACCAGCCAGCAGATCAGCACGGCCGACTGAAGATGGAGAACAACCCACTGAAATCAAGGGCCTGCCCTCTCTGAGAGTGGTTCAGGCTCCAAGCGGGACTGGCAGAGAGCCGTTTTATACAGAAACACACACAAAAGCGCAACAAAATCATTAGCCGTTTCCAATGTTGATGGCCAAGTCCCTGTTTAGATCAGAGCCCTTTCTGCACGTTGGCTTGGCCACAGTCTTCCAAGAGTGGGAACTTCAGAGCCCCTACATCCATGCTGAAGCTTGCAGTAAAGATCCTCCCAGGGTTAATTTGTCTGGACATAGGGGGCAAAAGGAGATATCTTCTGAGCTTTACTTCCAGCTGAGCCCTTAAGTTGGGAAAGATGTGCCTTAGTTGCTGGCTGTCATGGTTCCGGGGGAATCCTTGGGCTAGGGATTGGCCTGCAGGTTGCCGTCAGCCCTGAGTCATTGTCCAGATACCGGCATGAAATGCAGGATTTTTTTTTCTTTTTAATATTTTAAAAAATAAATAGAAGAAGAGACAGAACTTTAAAATTTGTTCTTTAAATATTTCCAGCATTGCACGGACAGCACTTCAGTACTCTAGCCTGTTCGATCAGTGGTTTATTCTGATTCCTAGTTAAAATGTGCTCCTCCCAGCCTGCTTTTTCTTTCTGTCCTTAAGAACGCAGTGTATTCTTTTGTAATGTCAAAAAACAAGCCCTTCAGTGTTCATTGGACACATTTCCAAGATGGACTGGGGCTCTGCTACTCCTCTTCAAACCTGAAATGCCCATAAGCTCACCAAAAGCTGTTAGCATCCTGGTAGCTCTCTCTTTACTTAAAAAAAAAAATACAAACCAAACCAAAACAAGCCACACACACACGCACACACACACAAATCCTCTTGCCGTAGCCTTTGTGATGCCAGCGATTGGGTTCAGGCAAACTTCCTGCTGGAGTATCTTTGCTCAGTCACTGTCTGAGAGCGGTGGTGTCCCCTGGAAATCTTTGAGGTTTAAGGTGGAGTTGGGGTGCAGGCTGAGGAAGGAGGATGGGAGTTCAGAGATAGTCATCTTCACTGGAAGGGGAGGTGGGATTGGAGCCCTCAAGGTCGGAGTCCAGCGAGCTCCCTGATGGTGTTCGGCTCATCTTCCACATCTGGGAGGCAAAGGTTCTCCCCCAGCTGCATGGGTATCCCACAGACCTCAGCTGGTGAATTAGCCCCATGGCCACCTGCCAGTGGCTTCTTGCAGTTCACTTGCTACCCTTTGCACTCCTCTGTTTGCTCATGGCTGTTAGCATCTGGCTGATGTACGAGGTCAAAAGATCATCCATCTTGTAGCCCTGGTGAGGAGAAAGAAGATGTTACCTGCCTTTATAGCACAACTTAGTCTCTGGCTCATGCCTCTTGAACACACTTGCTACCGGTTGTTGACATATATACATTTTCACGTACAATTTTTCCTTTTCTTTTTTTTTTCCCCTTTTCCACAATTCTTCTTGGGAGACATGGCCCTGACACAAGGAACAAACAATTTGCAGTGTTAGACTTTCCCAGGATGCTGCTGAGGCTAAGGATGTATGGAGATTTGGAAGGGGAGTGGATTTCCAAATGACCAATGATAACATGAATGCCTCAAATTAATAACACAGCAGGAATTTTTATCCTCATGCTTTGGGTTTAAGATAGGCTAAGCAGAAGTTTCTTTGCTGTGGCTGTTAGTAGGCACAAGCTGGGCAAAGGATCTTGGTAAAAGGACACCCCCTGAGCCCATATCTGCTTTGATATGTTTTTCACTACAGTGACAGGGAGCAGTGTCCCATGTTCTTGGGATGGTAATGCTCCAGGCACCTCAGGCTTGCCCATAACTTGGATGATGGACCCAACGAGAGCCCTAGCTGCTTGGGCAGAGCCATGGTGTGAACGTACAAGGCTTGTCCAGTGCTACTGCCCAGGGGCAGTGGCAGGGCAGTCTTGGATGAATGCTGTGCTGTTGTAAAGCTTTCCATGCATGCACAGGAGGAAGTGAGGCCTTACATACTTGACATATCCCCATACTTGATATTTAACCCACACCTAGGAAAAGCTCTTCTGGACATAGTAACCACACAGAGCTGAAATTGAGAAGAAAAGGAAAAAAAAAAAAAAACTCACTGGGGGCTCTTCTGTGAGACCACTTTCAGCCCAGAGAATCCCTGAGACACAGCTTACTGGAAGCATTTTATTTTGGCCTACCAAAATCAAGATTGTCCTAACTGTGCCCATTAATCTTTAACACTCCTTACCAGGGAGGTCTCGCAGAGCAGCTTGCTTCCCCTCACCAGGTTGCCGATAGTTATATGGAAGTACGTGTTGCCACTGCTCCAGTTGGAGATCTTGGTGAAGGGGTGAGTGATGAGAATATCCTGGTGGAAACACAAGACTGACACTCAACATGTGAGAGCCTCAACTTCTATGAAGGGCTGTGGGGACCTTTCATGTCCCTGTTCAGTTCCTTCAAAGCAGACCAAGGATGTCTGCTGAAATGGGAATATATGTTGGCCTCATAGGAACAGCAGCGAGGTGCAAGACTCTGGATCCTCCAGTGCTTGTGGAGGACTGCTGTACTGCAAGGTCCGTGTGGCTGGTGGAAGTACCTAGTAGGAGCTCATCTACTCCAGCTTCTGTCCTAATGTTCATGAAAGGATGAAGGAAAGAGTGTGTATATTCTCCAGTTACAGGGCCTAAACTGTTAGTGCTTCCAATCCTTCTCCTGTTGAAAAGAGCTGGGTTGGCTCAAACAACAATGAACTTCTGCCTCCAGAAACTTTTCTGGCTACCCAGCTGTCCAAGCTAGGCTTAATGAGAGCTCCTGTATCTCTGAACAACGCTGCCTTTGGGATGACCTCTGTGAGGGGTTGGGGAATTGGCTCAGGATTATCCAGTGAAGACCTCAGTCTTGCTTACCTTGGTTTTGGGATCGATGAGGCTGACTCCATGCTTATTGATGGCAATTAGGAGGATTTCTGGATAATTTGGCTCTGTAGTTTGCTGTTGGAAATGAGATGAACTGGTTAGGGAAAGCATTATGCAAAATCAGACTGTTTCCTATTTCCTCACTCTGTATCTTCTGCCAGCGTTTGCTGGCCCATTAACTGCTATCCAGTTTATTGTTTAAAGATAAACATAGAATCCATTAAGGTATCAGCAATAGTCTGTGCTGTCTAGTTAATCACAGATCTCCTACATACATGATAATCAGTCTGTGAGCTACAGAGAGCATTAAGCTCCTTGTTCCCTTCAGTCATCTCCCAAAAGTGAAGCCATCCTGCCATAGGCAAGGAAGAGCTGGGACAAGCTGGCAAACCCCAAACACCTCCTCTTCTATCCAGTCCCTCTGTTTGGTGCTCTGCTCCTCCTCTTGCCTGCTGCTGTGGTTCTGTAGGCCAAGACTATACTTCTCTGTCCCCTTCCAATCTTTGCATTCAGTTGTGTCAGTGTTGGTGAACCCTTCTCCCAGCCTTGTGCCAGCAAGGCAAGGTAGAGCCCAGGGGATCGGGGCCCTGGCCCTGCCACAGATTTCTTGGCTGCCAAATCACTTCTGGTGGAAAAATCACAGGATATATTCTGATCCCCTATGCCATCTAATGAACTTGAGAGAAATTAAGGTGCCTGAGTTCAAGAATCTAACGAGCAATTTCATCCTTGTGTTTCCAGGCCATGCTCACTGTGTGGTCACTGAGAAGAGGGAGTTACAATAAGGTGTCCAGAGTACTTGGACAAAGTTCATCACTACTGGCCTCCGCTGCCTGTGATGGGAACCTGGTGCCATGGTGGGTGGTCTGGACTGGGTTCATGGTGTGTGCAGAGATGTCACGTGGAAAATTACATGTTCCCCTTTGCCTTCACAAAACAGAGAATGGCTCTTGCCTCTTCTGCACTAGAGCTGCGAGGATAGACACGAAGGGGACTGAGATATGTTGATGCTCTACAATGCCTCGGTATTGTAAAGAGATAGGGCAGCCGTAAATGAGTATATCAGCCATTTACTGATGGAGAGTCTTACACTCTTTCCCTGCTGCATCAGGGTTGTCCCAGTCCAGTCCAGACACTGGGACAACCCTGCATACCTGGAACCTGTCCATGATACAGGACTTCTAACATTGGCTCAAGGCTGCCAGGGAACCCCAAGCAGGGCAGATACCTTCACTTCAAAGAATGCTGATCCAAATGTAGGCCACTTGAAGATAATCTTTAGGAAGGCAAGCTTGGCTTCTTCTCTTGTTTTGCCTGCGTGCTTATTGTAGTATGCCACTATGGACTGCAACAGAGAAGACAACAGAGCTGGAAGGTTTGCATTGCCTCAGACCAAGGATTTTTGCAGGGAAGAAGCATCATGCCACAAAGATGGACTATGCTACCAGAAATCATAATTGCTTCATGATAACTTGGCTTTCACTGAGATTCATTAACAAACCACAACATATGGTGTTGTTGGTTAGACACATGGCCAAGTTCAAGTTCCCCAAAACAGAAAGGACTTATAAGATTGTTTCTTGGCAGTAAGACATCTACATTCCTTTATGGTCTAGACTTGTCTGTACCTGTGCCACGAGTCTTCTTGTGTAAAGTGGGGAGAATTACCTCTCTGCTCAGTAGTCTGCCTTGAACAACAAAGCTTTACATGAGACCATCTCCTAGCATGTGCCCATACAGTACTGCATCCACCGCTACAGTCACAACAATATGCAGCACAAACAAAACCCACAACAATGTGTGTGTGTGTCCAAACATGCGTATACAATTCCTTCTCTTGGTGCTGTTGGGGAGGTTGTCGCTCTGCTAAGGTTCAAGAGGGACCATAGGTCACTCATTCTGGAAACCCAACTTCAATGTTGAACATCAGATGATAAGTCACACGAGGTCCTGGGCTTCCCCCAGCCAAGCCTGACATTTGACTAAAGCTGCTGTTTTACCCGTTTCCAGTCATCTGGAGAGAGCTGCCGGACGAGGTCCTGAGGCACCAGCTCCTTCAGAAGCTTGGGGATGCTGGGGAAATAGGACTTGTCATCCTCAAACTTCACCCGGTAGATGAGAGCTGCCAACTGCAGGACCTCTTCCCGTGTACACTTGTGGTAGCCACGCAGGTACTTTGGTAACTCCTGTATGTGGGAGACAGCCATTCAGAAATAGAGGGGATGACCTCAGACCTTCACCCTCTGATGCTAAATGAAATTTTTGGAGGTCTCCAGTCCCTGGTTATGAGGGTCTGCCCTGGGAATACTCATAGCAGTTGTACTGAGTGTGGTGGACAGGCAGCTGCTCAGCTGAGACCACACTACATGTCTGAAGATCCTCTCTGGTCTAAAACATGCTCCTGTTACATAGCACAGGGTGATCCCTGTGCTAGCTGTCGGATGTGTGAACCTAAAGTCTTGTTCACCCTCCCTTGTTGCTGAAAATCCACCCCTAGTAATGGACACTTGGAATTGAAAGTATTTTTCTCTCTTTTTTTTGCCATATTTTTTCAATCTATTCCCCCATTACCAAAAGATGTTTGAAAAAGTGTTAAGTAACTATCAAAGCATCAGGGGATATGGTCATATTGGGATAATTGCTTTATCCAGGCAAGAACAAAGGGAATATCTGTGTATTTGTATATGTGTATGAGAAAGCTTTGGGACGTGCAGGTGTCTCTTTCTTCCCAGAAGAAACAAGTGCAGAAAAGCTGCAGCTTCTTGTCTGGCTTCTGGGACCATCACAGCTCATCTCCAAGAATGGAGGGGCTGAAAACCTTCAGAATACTTGTGAATTCCCTCCCCCCAGCTAAGGCTGCTGGCAGGACATGCTGTGTCCCCCTTCTTGCTACTTGCCCAAGAACATCTGGACCAAATCCCAGCTGAGTTGGTTGCCCTACAAAGCATGAAGACTGGTCCTTGCCATGCAACCCAACTGCTATTTGGAGCTCTCTATTTAAGGAAGGACTTTCTTCTTTTTAAGGCAAAACTTCATCCATCTGCACATACACAATCTTTCTACCCCATTCCTAATTCCTCCCAAAGTCTCCACTGCTATCTCATGTTCCCAGAGTACCTGGTAATAGTGGAAGATCGAATCTGCCATCGAATCCTTTCCAGGCGTTGTGTTGGTCCACAGCTTTTTCATGAAGAACACTTGGTAGGTGAGGGAAGGCACTATACCTGTGCGAAGGAAGCAGTGAGCAGATCTAAGAGCAATGCTGTGAGCACCAGACAGGTCATCTCCCAGGTGATACCCCTAGGCTGGCACAGACAGCACAACCACAGCAGTGTGGCCCAACAGATGTGGCAGACTGTGGTCAACCTTCTTTGAAAGGGCTGCAGGGCTCAAGGAGAGCTGTGCGTGACCCACGATGGAGAAAAGCCACTATTACCATCTTTTGCCGGTCTTGCTTTCTTTATCCAGTCTGTCAGGTGTCTCACAAAGTCAAAGAAGAAGTCTCCTTCGGGCACACTGATGACCTGGGGGCACAGCACATGGTTACAAAGGCTGAGGAGGCAGCGAGAGGCCACAGGCAGGGCTGGCCATTGCCCAGTCTCCTGTGGTTATTGCTCACTGCTTCGTCCCAGTTAGACCTCCGTGCTACAAACTGCTGATGTCAGGAAGCCATTGTCAACACCTTGCTCTAATTTCACCCACGAATCCTTATTGCAGCTTCATTTCCCTGGAATAATTAATTTCCCCTCCTGATGACTACCTCTGTAGATTTCTTCCAGTTGCCCAAGGCAGATCTAAGCTTGCACATTTTTCTTAGTTCTTCCTCACAGACCAGCTAAAACCAGGACACCATCTCAGTAACAGCCTGGGGTTTCCACCTCTTTCTCCTGATGGACCCTATTCCCTTGGCCCAGAATCAATGCAGTGTCACAGGAACAGCCACCTGGAGGGGACCAGGCTGACTTGCCTGTTCCATCTGGCTGTCCCCCTGTGCTCCTTAACATTCAATTAATTCACAGTGCAGTGACCTCTTTGGACAACAAATCTGACTCTTGCATCACTCTGGATCACCCAGGAATGCAGTGGGCTGCAATTACCGTGAGATCCTGCACATAGGATGGAGCTGGCTGGATCCCTAAGTCAGCACGGATACAACAGGCTGTTGCAGTGCTATCATCAGGTATAAAGGCCACCTGCTCTCAGCACAGGGGACCTTTGCCTGTCTGTGTTTTAAGCCCTCTGGGATGATTGCTGTAACCAGGGCTGCAAGACTGCAAATCCCACCTGTAGCTGGTTGGATCAGACTTAGAAACGTACTGCTTGCAGAGAAATGAATCTCACCTGTGAGGCTACGGATAGCTCTGGCTCCACCAGTGCACAGCTGCTGGTGGCTGGCTCACTGGAAGTTCTGTGAAGCACCGAGTGCTTTGGCACTACCCCAGCCTCTGTGTGGCTCACTCACCTTGTCAGAGATTTTAACGAAGAGGCTGAAGCCTTCAGAGGATTTTAGGAGCAGCCTGTTGGAGATGTTCTGGCAGAAATCCTTGGCTTTTGTGCTGGACTCCACTTCAAATGCCTACAAAGAAAGGAAGACCATCACCACCGCTACCTCAAGATTAATTTCTGCTTTATGCTCTCTTTGAGGAACTGTAGGCTCAGATATATGAAAAGATTTAAGTGCCCACCACCAATGAAAGCAATGATTTTGTGGATTGTGGCTCTGCACATGGGAAAGGGATGTTTGCAGAAGTTCAGCCATGCTACTGCCTTATCTTCGGGATTCATGACTCTATGTCCACATTCTGTGTTGGCTTATGCAGGGCTCCCAAGGCAATACAAGAGATTTTTCTGATCTGACAATTAGGTCTCAGAGCTATTTATTTGTCTAGAGGAGAGAGAGGGGCCTCCAGGCTGATTCGTCCCAGCAGTCTCTCCAGTGATGATGGAGCCCAGATGCCTGGCTTAGACCGAATGCCTGACTTCTGGATAGCTGAAGAGAGGGGAGACGACTCCTGCTTTACATAGGGATGGGATATCTAAAGGACTGTCCCATCTGCATGCAGGTCTCAGCCCTTGTTTTGCCTTCTGAGCTGTGCTCATCATTTGCATTGCCTCAGTTTTACTCTGACCACTTAAGAAGATTCAGTTCACAGCAGTTAAAGGAACTTAAACTTCTGCCCACCACGTGCATGACCATGTTAGCCTGAACCACCAGGACCCAAGTTCCACATCCTGTGAGAGACTGGCCTGGAGCTCAGTGCCACTGGTGTTCGGCAGCCCGTCAATGCAGATGTGTGTTGTACTCTCTGCCAGCCCACCTGAGTGACTGCCATGGCCAAAGGGACTGCAGCCAAGTGCAGAAGTCCCCTCTGCCTCCACCTGCTGGCTCTCACACAGATGCATGTGTATAAAGCAGTGTCATGCTTATTACTGGTCACACAGAAAAAAAATACCGAGTGATGGGAAGTCCCAATAGATCTCTAAACTCCCCATTACAGAAAAACATGGGCACACACAGCTGCTGGAAAAGAATCCCCCTTTTCCCTCCATGGGTGTGCACTGCTTTTCACATAAACTCACTTGGAAATACAAGAATTTAGTTGTGCCCAAAGGCATGACGGAAGAGAGGTGCTGGCAAGCCTCAGTGGAAGATTAATCAGTAGCATGAGAGAGCAGTATCTGCATGGACATGCCTATCTGCTCCAGCATCAATATAACTACCTGCCTTATTAGTGTCTAAGATGCTTAATGAAAGGATCCTGAGTGCAGGTATGATGATTTCTGTGTCATCTCAGGTCAGAAGAATGAGAAATAATTCCAGTTTCCTGCTTGCCAGCTTCCTGCCCAGTCCCTGGGGAGCCCCATCATGGTACCCAGGTGGGTATGGTTTGGTGGACTGTATCTGTCAGTCTAAGCTATAAATAACTGATGGCCAAGGCCAGTGAACCACTGAAGGAGTGGATGGAGATGAACACATCCTGTTTCCCTCCTGATAGGGACAAAATTTCCAGTGAAGGCTGACTCAGCACCCATGTCTTGAAAAGGCGAATTGCAGGAAATCAGACCCCTGAGCTCCAGTCTTCTATCCTGGCCCATCAGGGTAGATAAGGATGGATCTGTCTGACACTGCTTTGTTTCAGACTCTTCTAGGAAGGCTGATTTTTTCTGAATTAGAATCAATAGTAGCCTATTCTGAGATTTTAATAAGAAAATTGACAGCCATCCTCACAAAAATTAAGAGTTTTCCTTCTATCCCTTTTACCTCATCGGTGTCATCAGGAAAGTAAACCTTGTGGAAAATTTGGGTGGTTTTGTGTTGAATGGCTTCAACTTCTACGAGATGGGGAGGGTACTTTCTGGATCCATTCCTGCAAAACAGGAAGAGGCGGGTGCCATAGCATCAGCAACATCCTCTACCCAACATCCTTTTAGTTCAGCTTGGTTGAATGCAGAGAAAGGCTGTGAGCTTTCTTGGTCCCTCCAACTACTACCAAAATATCTCCTACTTGTAATTTCTAATGCATATTTGGGTGCTGTGACATGGTCAGGACTAGGAGGTCTCTTGGTACTGTACCTTAGGGCTTTCTGGAGTCTCTGGATGCAGTCTGCTGCCAACGGGTGATGTTTCCGGGACTGCAGAAACCTCTGGACATGGGGCAGGAGGATGTTACTCGGAGGGAAAAGGCCTGTACACAACCACAACAGCTCCCAGCCTTTCTCTTCACTGTACCTAAATAAGAAGAGATCCAGGAGGGAAAAAGTAACTTACGGCATGGACACAGCTCTGTGCTTTCTCATGGGTGGGTGATTCTGCTTAGACTCCAGATCTGTTTTGCCCAACACAGGCTAGTGTCTTTGGGCCAAGCAACACCAACGACTCTTACTTGATGTGGTTGTCCGTAAGCTGCTTCAGGGTCTGGCAGTAGATTTCATCCTTCAGAGGCTCGGCTTTCAAGGCACCTTCAAATATTTGGTCTGTCAGCTCATTGACTGAGCGCGTCCTTTTGGATGGGTAGTCACCCATATACTTCAGCACTGGTGGGAGGCAGCAGTCAAGGATCAGCTAACTGGGAGGTTTGGAGAAGCCCTTCTGTTGATGATGTGATAAAAGACAACCTACACTTGACAACAGAAGTGGCTGCAATTTGGTGGAGGGGGCACAGTGCATAGCAAAGGCTTTAAATTGCTTTTGGAGATGTCCATCAAACTCTCTCTCTTTTTCATGCATCATCTCAGGTTGGAAAGAACCGCTTTGGGGTTTGGATATATAGGCCTAGGAAAGCTCTGTGACTACTGTGTTACCTGATCACATATAATGGTACCACTGTGAAAGACCAGATTTTCAGCTAGTGTCATGAGGCAGAGCTCTGCAGACAGCACTGGAGCTATGGTAACATAAACCAAATGATGACCTTCACCACTTCACCATATTGTAACTATTCTGCATGACAACAGATCACAATATTCTGAATTAATATGTTTGATACAGAAAGGAGAATGATAAAATTGCAGATGTTCTCTCTCTCTCTCTCTTTTTTTTTTTTTACCAGTCCTTTTAGTTCCTCTTATTACTATTATTTGCTGCTAGGAGGAAAACAGTAATGGTAGTAGCATCAGTATCAGTATCAGGCTTATACCAACAGAACTGTTCAAACTGTAAAGTCTGGATCCTAGAGCAAAACCCCACCAAAATATAAAGGCTACTTCCACAGGTTGGATCTACATTTGCACTCAGCTTCTTTCTCCCATGCTGCCTTTATTCTGCCCAGTAAGTGATACTCAGGCATCAAACCATGTCTCTGAGGCCATGAGGACTGTTTTGCATCCACACTGATTTGGTCTACTCCCTTCTACAGCAGATGCATCTTGGAGAGCTGAAACAAGCGGAAACAGAACTGTTCAGTTAATCACTAAGCAGTGTGTACTAGCAAGACTCAGTAACTTGCTCCCTAGACCTTGTTTATTGAGACGTACAGGCACCCCTCATATCTCAAGGATGCTCGAGTATAGATTTCAGGATCAGGTCCATCTCCAAGTCCATGATATGGTCCCAAGCCCTTAAGAGGGACCAGAAGCCTTTCTATGGGCTTTACTTGGGTCCCTGAAGATCCCGCTCAGCCTTTTGCCTGTCAGATTTGTTTCCCAAGGGCTGCCCTAGGCAGTGGAAGGATATCAATGAAGGCCATGCAGGCTTCTTGGGACAGCTCCTCGCTACCCAGGATCTTCTTCAGCAACGGCTGTTTGATGGGCTCACGGGTGTAACACCACAGCTTGTCCTTCCCACGGCTCTTGGTGATCATGACCCTGCTCAGGGTGTGCTTGGGTGGTGGCCTGGTGGCAAAGGCAAAGCAAAAGGCAAGGTGGGGAGGTTACAGGGATAAAAGGGACTGTGTGTAGCCAGTGCTTCACCTGGAAGGTTGCTCACAACACGTGGCTAATGAACTCTTACACCAGGTGGGAAGTCACAGTTTTGCAAGTATCCATCTCTAGTTCTGCCCAAAGATAGCCATTCTTACTTTTCTAGGTCTCAGAAAAGTCCCTTTTGGACCCTATGCAAGCACTGACACCCAAACAACCTTTTCTACCCCAAAACGCTTCTAACCACAAGAGGAGGGGTGATGGCAATGGGTGGTGACAGAGATGCGCAGCAAGAATGAAAGAATATTGCCCAGTAGAACAAGCCCACCAGGGTGAAGACATCCCACAGGACTTGGTCTGCCTCTATGGACTGCCAACCCCTCTGAACAGGAGTGGGAGTTTTGTGATCATTCTGTTGAGCTACCTTCAG
Organism: Anseranas semipalmata; assembly: GCA_013399115.1. Taxonomy (NCBI): domain Eukaryota; kingdom Metazoa; phylum Chordata; class Aves; order Anseriformes; family Anseranatidae; genus Anseranas; species Anseranas semipalmata. The sequence goes on along the minus strand of VXAA01005852.1, from coordinate 590,072 downwards.
TTGTGGTGCATGCTTTGGAGCTGAGATGAAAATGTCCCCACCTAATTCACCTGCTGCCTACATGGCATCAGGATGTGTATGGGATCACAGAAAAGGAATGCCAGACCACTAAGGACAGCCTCCCACATAACATCAAATTTCATACAGTTACACCTGTGCTGAGACAATCAAGAAATCCCTTATAAAACCTTGTCAGTGGAAAACTTTCAACGCCTATGCCATGTCCTAAACTGGAAGTAGTTGTACAGAATCACACAAAGGGATATTTAGAGTCTTTTCCAGCAGCCAAAAAATTTCTGATTCCCAAGCTACTTGGAGATGGATTCCTACTCCTGTATTTTTTGAAGATGGTTTAAAAACTCACCTAAAATAATCATAGGAAAATTCCTCCAAGGTGTACGGCTTCACCCTCTCTTCACTGTCTGAAATTGCCATCTGGGAGGTTCTGATAACGTCTTGTCGTTGGTCAGGGGTCATCGTGACAAGTGCCTATGGGAGGAAGAGTTCTCTGTCACCTAATATGTTTGACATAATATATATTTGATGCATCCAGAGTGGAAGCAGGTACAAAATGAAAAGACTGACAGAGAGTAAGAATAACCCACTAATTCCCGTTAATAGGCAGCAACTACTGTGCACCTGTCATTTCTCTGTGCCATTCTCAGTCACTAATACAAAGAATAACATGTTTCCATAGTGTGGATCATTTCCTAATGAAGAGAGTGGGTTTGCTCCATATGTGAATGTAGTGGTTTCCTCTAACCCCAAATACACTTGAAGGTAGTCAGGCCAGCTGGAAGATGTAGCAGGATTCATGGATATTCCAAGTCATAAGCCTATGGTCTTCAAAGTGACAAGACCAGAGAAAAGGCTGAGACACTACTACAGCAGATCACTTCCGACTCAGACAACTGGTCACCTCTCTCAGCCACACTGCTTTCCATATTATTGTCAGAAAGACTCTGGTCAGATCTAAGCTCTCCAGGAGGGCTTTGTATCAAGCTGTGCTATTCCATAAGACAGCTTACCACAATCTCCAGGGGAGGCATGGTGACTGTAGGCAAGACATAGACAGAATCCGTTGGGAAATCCCCTCTCTGCTTGGTCCGTTCGTTGAACCCGTTAGCCCACCCTGAGTTCATCACATGTTCTCCCGTGTCCTGGTCAAGAACTATGAGGTCTCCTTTGAGGAAGCTGAGGAACCCGGATTCTTCTCCCACTGCAAGAAAAACAACCATTAGTTTGATTTTTTTTTTCCAATTCCCTTTGGAGTAATTAATATGCCTACATGCCACCAGACTAGGCTATTTACTTACCAGGGTTTGGGTTGTCTTGGAGAGTGACCACATACTTGGATCTTTTCCTTAGTCCTTCAAGGAAGGTCACCACAAGGTCCCGGATATCCTCTGCATTGTTGGAGGTGAAAGTGTATTCATCTCCTTTAATGGTGGCCAAGGTGAAACTCTGCCCTTGCAGCTTTCCCCCTCTGGGATATGTTTTTATAGAAGATATAAACAGGAAATATAATGGGATCAAGAGGCAAAACCCAGAAAAAGACTGCTTTAGGGTAGGATCACCAGCTAAGTTTATTCTTCCTCACCTGCTGCTTGACACAGCCGTGATCTCTGGGAAAGAGAGCTCTAAGAGAACCTGCTCCTGTTCATCCACAAAGTACACCCCTGTCCAGTTGACAGCTACAATCACATCATTTTTAGGCAGGCTTGGCCCTGAATTGAAGGCAAGACATACAATCAATTCAGGAAGGGTCTTACGATATGGAAAATGTGTGTATTCCAAAGGAGGATGCAAAGATTAAAAAAAAAAAAATCATTTATTTTTAGTAATAGAAATAGTGGCAGACTCATAGCCTGAGACATTGCAAATTAGGATGCACCAAAAAAAAAAAAAAAAAGCATCCATAATAGACCACATAGATAGCCCATTGGGTCTTCTTGTCTGTGAAGTTCCTAACTCTTCTTCCTTTTAATTATGACTATCCCATGCTCCAGGGATGTACTCTACTGACTCACCTGAGAATTTGAAGGCTTCATAAAACCGAGAAAACAACAAAGGCCACTTGAAACGTGCAAAATCCACCACCTCTTCCTTGACTTTTTTGGGGTCTGCCCTCTTCTGAGTATAAATTCCCTACGAACAAAACAAACCACAACCAACATGAAGCACAGACACACTTATATCTAGGCAGAGAGCAAAAATTCATTGAAACTCATCCTATCCATCTCATCTGAAGATCTTGGAACAAATATTAGTTTATATCTTGATGATGTTAAGGGCCAAACAAAATCCTACAGGAACAGGATAGGTTGGACGAAGTCCTGACAAAACTCTGGTTCGCACTTCAGGGAATAATTTGACTCTGAGAAGGCTTGGGTGAGCATCTGGGTGGGATTCATCTCAACTAACTTTGAGTTTCCCTAATGTAGATGTTTGCCTTTCAGCTTGACAGTCCTTTAGCTGGAGATAGACACTCAGTAGCCCTTAAGTATGGGCATCTAGCTTCATTTAGCACATTTTCAGAAACCTGAGACTTCTATATGCAGCTGACAGGCTGGTGGAGGACCTGCAAGACCTTTCTAGAATAGGAATACCCCAACCCTGTATGTGTAGGCAACTGAACTGTGCCCCTGGGTTTCCATTGACAGAACTGGGAAGTGAGACCCTAGCACACAGGGAGATGCTTGCATTTAGGGGTCTTAATCTGAAGCTGGCCCCTGCCTTTAAATGAATTCCAGTCCTCATGCCTGGATGACCAACACCCATGGTGGTAATGAGTTATGGGAGGTGTGGGTTTAATTAATCTGCAGACTTAGAGAAGTCAGGGATGTTTTACATAGCATCTATCACAATAAGGGCCTGATACTGACACAAGAGACAACACTGTAATGCAAACAATAACGCCACAATCCTGTCTATCAGGAATGAAACCCCAGAGATGGCATTTTGTTCCTCACAGTGAATCTCTGCAGGCTGTCTTCTTCTGTCATACCTTGCATTGAAAGCAGTGGTAATGCTGAATATGACTAGTGCAAAACCCGCCCTCTTCCCTTTGTTTTAGCTTCAGGCAAGGCCAAGAGCTGAGCTATAGTGTCTGACGTGTTTAGAAGGCACATGAAGCTACTGAAGCATGCCTTGGCCCTTGCCAGGTGATCTATTGTCCCACCTTTTTATGTGCAGCTATAATGAGCTGAGCCCATTTCTCCACTGTTTTCGAAGCTGTGATCTCTCTGTCTGGGATGTAGGATGGAATTAGATTTAGAAGCCTTTCCAGTACCATTTCTGACCCGTAGTCCACATAATACTGCTGAGAAGCCAGTTCTGCCAGGTCTTCTTCCTGTGGAAGCCAAACAAGCCAACTCAGGCCACTCACAAACCAGGCCACTCACCTCAACATTCATCCTCCACAGCTCAAGGAGCCCTCTGTAGAGGAAGAATGCTGCTTCAGATTGGGCTGGGCATGCTTCCTTTCAGTAGAATTTCACCAGTGTTTGTTGCACATCCAAAATTCAGGAAATTGACCAGTATAAGCTATGACTGAGCCATAACATGTTCAGTGATCAGCACCAGGCAAGGCTTTATATTGGGTGAACATGTTTTACCCTGTCTTTCCTTGACATTCAGTCTCCTTCTGATGTCTACAACATCAGTTGCCTGCAGCAGTAGGTGATTTTGCCATGGTAAATAGAGTTTAGTGGTTGCAAACTGGGTGTATCCGTGAATTTTAAACTTGAGAAGCCCAGCAAATGAAGCAAATTATGCAAAACACTGTAAAATGTCCTTCGGCTCAGCTACATTCCAAGCGCTTTGGGATGAAATAATAGAGCTACTAGGATAATAATAGCACAGGGAGACAAGGAGCAAAAGAAGGAGAGGAAGAAAGGACAAGACTTCAGAAATGATAAAAGTTTAAAATTAATGCAACAAAGATGGGAAAAGATGCTTTAGTTCACTGGGTGCCTGGAATCTACTGGTCCACAGGAGAACAAGTGGGTATTGGGGAAGGGGGTATCTTCAGTTTGACACCTGGATGATTTTAAACACAAGCAAGACAAAATGTGATGGACATTGTCAGAGATCTTGATGCTCTTTTCAGTGACACTGGAATAATTCTGTAAGCTCACAGAGACTTTAGAGGCATAGGTTTCTGCTGCCATTGTCCCTTCAGCAAATGGCAGTATTGCTGCATTTGTATTGCATAGCACAGGTCTGGGTATCCTAAAAAGCCTGTCTTAGGTCTAAAGCTTAGCAGGATTCACCAAACAGGATCCTGCTGTGTACTGTTGATCATGTGATCTGGTTACAGTGTGCTGGTAGCCCTCCAAATTGAGGCTGATGGATGAGGTGGCTGTTCACTCTCCCACCAAAAGTCAACAGGAGAGGGTGCTCATGCAGCACATGAGAAAGTCTGGTCTGTCCACAGCCAAGACGATACAATTCCTCTAGCTCCTATTTCCTAAGTGTATATCATAATACCCAGTCTAGCAGGTGGTCAGGGAGGAAGATTTCTCATCCTCTTTGGTGAAGCGTACCTTGCCATGTCAAGGATATATGTTGAATCAGACCAGTGGCTGCTGAGGACACTTACCTTGTCACACCGATACTCGCCAAACTTCACCCCTCGGACGATCTGTTGGTAAATGAGATTGGTGGCCACATTGTCCTCACTTGGATTGTGCCAAGGGGTGAAGATCTCCTTCCTGAAGAAGAGCCGCCACGGCGCGTTGCGCTCCTGTGCTCCTTGCTCCTTGGCATACTGCTCGCACTGAGACACAGCATCCATCACATGGTCATTGCCACTCCCCAGAGAAGAGACCTAGTCAGGGCAAAGGGAAAAGATGGAATTCATCTGACTGAATGCTGATGTCTGTATGTAGAGATATCTATGTCTGAGGCACTTCTGGAGGGACTTCTGGAGGCTTCTGGCTAGCCCTTTGCTCAGAGCAGGCACATCTTTGATTGGGTTGCTCCATGCCTTCTCCTGTCAACTTCTGAATATCTCCAAGGAGGGAGATTTCATAGTCTCTCTGCAACACTGCTCCAGTGTACGACTGTTAGTGTGAAAATCCTACTGGCATCTGCACTGTAGATATGTTTCTTCCTGACCTTTTGGCTGGTCATCTGCTCAGAGGGTGGTGTTCTTCTGCCCTCTGGAAGATATGTAACAGCAAGGAGAACCTCCCTTTTCTTTTATAAGGCTAGTCAGGAACATAAATTAAAACATACCTTGTCAAAAAGTGCGATGTAAAGTGAAAAGCCAAATCGGTCCTTCAGGCTGATTTTGTCGGCCAAAGAATTACAGAGCTCTTTAGCAGTTGTTGCAGAGTCTGTCAACAGTGTTTTTGTTGTCCCATCCATAAATGTGACAGGCAGCATGATTGGTTTCTTGGACTTGGTTGCCTAATGGGTTAAAGTCAGACTTTATGAAGGCATGCGAATTTCAGCCCCATCTAGACTATTTACCTATGTACTCTTCCCCTCAGAAAGTGGTAACTGTTCTTTAATTCCTTATCCCAGACTGGCCATATCTCAATGCCTCCATTACATACTTCTCAACAGGATAATGTATGGTCAGCCACTGGAAGCACTTGGAAATCTCAGTTTTTTATGTATAATATATTCAGTCATTGAAGTGTCTAATCTAGTAAATCCAAGCACGCCAAGGAATGCTCCCGGGCACTGAAGCACAATTGTCTGTGTTAGTAAACAAGCATAGCAAATGAGAAAATATTGCATAAATTGAGCTCGTTCCAACTCTAGCTGTCCCTGAACAAGCTCGGGCAGCTGTGATGCCCCAGGGCCCGTTCTCAGTAGACGGTTTGCCTGCAGCCACCTTCATCTGGAAGAATTCCTAGCATACACAGGGGCTTGCTCCATGCCAGCTGGCCTCAGTGCCTGAGAGCATTCTTGAATATGTTTAATTTACAAGTATTGATGTAGGCAAAGGGCATGATCTTCTATATGCATTGGAGCAAGGCCAGGATGCAAGGGGAAAGCAATATTTTGGAAACACCTGACAATTCTTGAGAGAAACAGGCATTTTGTCATGCTGCTTTCCGTCCTGGCAGAGATGTGGTTCCTGTGATAGTGAAAGGCTCCAGCCCTGAGCCCCAGCTGCCTGGGGAGGGGATGGAGGGGCTCGTACCTGCAGTTCCAGCCAGCTGGGTGGCTGTGTCCTTGTCCCGTTGGCAAACGTCCGCCGCAGCCTCTCTTCGCAATAGGGAGCATAACCTGGGGGTCCTCCGTTGATAAAGTTCCTTAAATACTGTTTGCAGCAGGGAACACTTTGGTTAGGCCATCAGCTCAAGAAGCCAAACATTTGCAAAGGTTGAAAAGCAAATATTTGTTGGAGAAAAGCCCTCTGGGACTGCTAAATGCAGTGATACCACTCGAGCTCAGGGTTTTCCTAAACCACACTGCTGAAAGCTAAGAGAGGGTAGGACAGTCTGCATCTTTGCCTTTTTCTTACCCTATGCATTTCTGGCCTTGGTGGAGATAAGATACCAGCCTAGACAGCTCTTTGATCAAAGCCAGTGCAGCAGATTTTATGTTTGCACTATTGCTGCCATTGATTTATATCTCTGTATTTAAAAATGTATCATAAAGTGCTATTGAATGTAGGCCAGAATGATGGGAGTGAATGAAAAAAAATATAAATCCAGGGGAGCTGTAGGCAAATGCTACTCAGAACAGTTACCTACCAATTGAAAAGATACTTCAAAATTATATTAAAGAGATGTTTCCTTAGTCAGATTTTAAACTGTGTTTTAGAAGACCTTAAACAAGAATTTGAAGCACTTCACCATATGTTAAACATACAACCACGTTATTGTACAGAAAATCAAATCGAGTGACTTCCACAATATGAGAGAGACACTTAAAAATATTACATAAATATATTGGCCAAACTTGTTGCTAAGACTAAGAGTTCTGTAAATCATACATCTTTCAGAAAACCTTTATAGATAGATATCTCTCTGAATGACAACATATAGCTGTTCCTTCAGTAACACAGGCTCTCCTTTATAACACTGACACTCCAAGAGTAACATGGGTAGAAAGACAGGCATCTCTGTCAGTCATATCTTACAGAGATACTCTTAAATAGCTAGGTGAAAGAAGCAGGCTATATTGGTGGGAGCTGTTGCAAATGATTGCAAGCAGATAATGCTGTGTAAAACTGTAGTTTTAATTATGCTGCTAATAATGTACTAAGTGTTTATATATATTTTTTGTGTATCTCCTTTTTGTGGTGGAACCTTCCCACCAAAGTCAATCATTAATTAAAATAAAGGTACAAAGAACAGGAATGCTAATGTGTCTTGACCCATACTTAGCATATGATGTGATAAAAGTTTCTAATGGGATCCAAAGCATGACCTTCATATTTAGGAACAGGAAAATGTATTTAAGACTGCCTCATTATTAACTAAACCCTTCTCAAAATGTTCAGTCCTAACTGACATATTCCAGAGTTGTGGAACAGTTTCCAGGCACAATACTTTCTTGAAATTCTGCACCTTTTTTTTCCATAAGATTGCTGTTATTAATGTTAGACTCAAAATGGAGGCTTCAGGAAAATAAGTAACCATGAATATGATACAACATTCCCTGTACACTTCCATTGCATGGCAGGGTATAGAAAGAAATGCTAAGAGATAAGTACCCTTATATGCTTTGTCTTCTATTAAAATGGTGGGTAATTACTGCTAAAAGATAAATTCGGACATTAATTGAAAAATATGTGAGGTTAACAAAACCTCTTTTGTTAGCTGGCTGATAATCAATGTGTGGCTATCATCATTCAGCTGTAGCTATGGCAAGGCTAAAGCAGTAGTCAGTAAACTTGTGCTAAATCAGAATTTGGCCGACTACTAACTCCTCAAAAATGGTACTGATAGATTGCAAGTACGATAGTAAGGTCTGGTGCTGATGTGGTGTTTGTCTCCCAGTCCAGAGCAGGCTGAACTAGGTGGCCTGGGTTAATGTAGCTTCAAAGTGAAGCATTCACTGAACTCCAGAAAATTTTGACTATTCCTCTCCTTTTCACAAAACAAAAAAGTAAGTCTGCATGGGAAAGTATGCTGTTGGGGGACAGAATCAACATTTCATTGGGAGAATGTTTTATCTTGAAACATAACATCTTAAGGTGGAAGGTGTCAATGATGTCCTATGGGTTAATACAGAGGCTTCAGAGGGGCTCCAAGACATGGCCCAAGTCACTGCCTTTGTGTTGCTGTTTGCAAGACTGGAGTCTGGAAAGTCAGCCACAGTGTGTGCGGCTGCAAGGGCTGTTCACACAGGCTGCCCCTGGGAACAGAAACTGTTTTGGTAGGAGATTCAGAGTGGGACCCTGGCTTATGGTCTCAGAATTGCCCTCTGGAGGAACCCCACTCTCTCCATGTACTATAAAGAGGGGACAAGTATCTGAAATTAGATAGTATGAATACTCCCTTTTGTCTTCAGCAGTCCAAAGTGTGAAAAAGGGCTTATCTACTGCCCTGGATGAATAAGGGCAGAATTAGCATAAACACTCAACAAAGTTTTTGAGAATATTGCCATGTACTTTAGCATGTACCAGGACTTTGGGCATGTACCTCAGGCATGTACCTGAGGCTTCAGATCTGCTCATAAATTATTTCTGGGGAGTGCTTCACTTGCCTAAAATAATCTTCCATTATTAAATATTTAAATTCACACCATCTCCTGTGACATACTTTCTCAGATCTCATTTCCAGACATAATTTAATTTTCTGCCACTTTGCCAGTGATTTGTCTGCGTTATTAGATTTCATACTGGGGATGAAGAAGGGATTTCTATTCTTGGCTTCAGCTCTTTCAATACTGAGGACCTGATCTCATATCTATGGAAACTAATGGAACACCTTTATCTCCAGTGGGCTTGGGAGCAGGTCTAGGGTCCAACATTCAAAAATCTGAGAGGAACAAAGGAAGTTTTGGTATGTCATGGCAAAGGAAAGACAAAGATCTGAGCCCTTTGCCCTGAGCCAGCCAAACTCTTAGGCATGGGATTAACTTGAGCAGCCCTGTGGGTGTTAGTCAGACTTGAGGTGTACAAGTCATTTGGAAGGCAGGCTGTTGAAATCTAGGAATAAAACATGGACTTTGCCCAAGAAAAAAAAAGGAAATCCTTAAGAAAAAACTGATTTTCAACAGTCTCAGCCATTTAGCATCTCCCACTGACTTCAGTCCTGGTGATCCACAGTGCTCCTGGAGGTATATTACATAGAATCATAGAATCATAGAATCGTTTAGGTTGGAAAAGACCCTTAAGATCATCAAGTCCAACTATCACCTAACACTACCAAGTCCACCGCTAAACCATGTCCCTAAGTGCCACATCCACACATCTCTTAAATACCCCCAGGGATGGCAACTCCACCACTGCCCTGGGCAGCCCATTCCAATGCCTAACCATCCTTTCTGTGAAGAAATTCTTCCTGACATCCAACCTAAACCTGCCCTGGCACAATTTGAGGCTGCTGCCTCGTGCCCTATCACTTGTCGCCTGAGAAAAGAGACCGACACCCACCTCACTACAACATCCTTTCAGGTAGTTGTAGAGAGCGATGAGGTCTCTCCTTAGCCTCTATGTCATCTCATCTGTGTCTGTTCAAAGAGTTGGATGATTTCAGTATGACATATTGTGTGGCAAGTTGTGGTACACAGAGAGCCATGTAAATATACTACCAGGTAAATTAAACCACTCCCTTTCTATGTGCAATTTTTTATATTAAGTTGTATTTATAATTTGCCACATAGTACTGTTCCTTGAAAAATCAGAGGACATGCGTTAGGTCATATTGGCAAAGCCAGCAGATGCATGACTGAATGCATAGAACTTTGGATGTGAGAAAGGGACAAATGTGGGCCATTCTAGGTGTGCAAATTCTACTTGTGACCTCTGATAATCCAGTTTCTGAGTAGAAGCCACCTAATCACTTGTTGTTCACCTAGAGTACAGGAGGCATCATCTGAATTTGTTGTCTGTTCTCCCTTTAGAGTCACTGGAAAGAGAGAGTCATTTCTCAGGAGTGATTCATCTGAACCACTTTAGACATTGAGCTTGGGATCACGCACATTTTTCTTTCGGATTAGGAACTTTATGTCATTATCATTCCTGACAGAGGTGAAGACCAGGATTCCTTCCACTGTCAAACCCAAAAGAAAAGCTGGTCCCAAGGATGGAAAAGAAAATGTATCAGCAGATAATACCTGAAATAAATATCATCTACAATTTACCTTTACAAACTTCTCAGAAGGAGCAAAACATCCCACGCAGAGGGACATCAGGATCCAACCCCTGGCATGGCTACTTTTGGATGGGTTTTGGGTCAGCTGCTTGCAGATTTGACAATAGATTTCATCCCTGCAATAAGAATGAAAATAAAACGTTAGAGTTAACAAGGTGGTGTTTTTAAATATGAGCAGCCAGCCAGCCAGACCCTGTCTGCATATGAGTCTTAAAGGCTCATTTTTGAATTGCAAGGATATCAATTTAACTATCCTAACAATGGTCACTCTGGTCATTGCATAGTCTCTGAAATGCCATCCTTCACCAGTCCTGCAACGTCAACTGAATTTTCCCTGTGCTTCTGCTAAGATTTTCCACAGTTGACTGACACTTCTTAAAGAAAAGGGGAATAAAAGGCAGTGTCAAGGTTCACGTCTCTGAATGTCACCTCTAGGAGATGAAGTCTATCTTACAAAGACAGTCTTTCTTACAAAGGTTTCCCAGTGATACCAAGTGAGCCTCCTAAACCAACTTTCATGGAAGGCCACCAGCTGTGAGTCCTCATTTGCTGGATGTGACTCTTAGGGCACCTGAACTTGCTTCATAGAAGTGTTGGGAACTACCAGCTCCAGTGGAGGTCAAGGTTTGTCCAGCTCTTATAAACAGACCTGTACTCTGGTACGTTGATGGGTATCTCAATTTGGGATTTAACATCTACTTTTGACTTTAACCTTAATTCTTCACATGCAAAATGAGGGATAACAGTACTTCTTCATCTATATGTGAGGCAGCAAAAACTAGTTAGCCAACCTGTTATACTGACAAACCCCATGGAAAAGCCCACAGGTATGCTACCAGATCTGCCTTCAGAGCAGACAGTGCAGAAATGTAAGGTTTCCTGGGGAAGTGGAAGGATAAAATGAAATGAACCGCATTACAACACACACACATAAATGAGCTAAACCAAAGATGTGCAGTCATCCCTAATTTGGTTCTTGCTAATTTTTGAATGCTTAATTTAGCAACTGAAATGAATTTGAGTTTTTCATTTCTGTGCCATTAAAAATATTCACACAAACAAAAGAGATCTAAATGGTGAAATGGAAAACAAATGGTAGTGAACAACAAGAGTGATCCTTACTAAACCAATGCAGCAGCCACTAGCACTTTCAGAAGCCTTTGAAACCCTCTGCATGGTCTTTTGATAAGGCCTGAAATGAACACTCAGAAACATGACCCAGCCCAGCCCACATCATACAACACAACGAGAAAAATGAGAGCTTCGTAAAGCTGCACACACCAGCAAAATCATTTGGACGAGAAGTGCTCAATGAAGAAGGAATGAAAGGAATGGCATGTTTATGCCTTTGTCCTGATTTCTAACCTTAATGCTGGCCTGAGGATGCCATTACCAATAATGAAATGGAGCTTCTCCAGGTTGGAGGTGGGCCGGTCTTCGAGCATGCTATTACCTTGGAGTGTGGACTCCCCGTCATGAAGTCTCTTTGTCACCTGCCAACCAGACACATTGCTCTCGTTCAGTACAGCTAGTTACTACGGCCCCCCACCCCAACCCAGCTGTGGTGTGCTCCCCCAAGAGGACTCCTCCACTTGCCAGGAAGGGTCTCAGAAGTTCTTCAGCCTAGCTTGTTACCAGTGATGGGAGGTTGTGGCTTTGTTGGCTTTAATTACTTACTGGTGAAGCTGAAAATGGTTCTGCCTAGTCACACTCCCACCTGCTTGGTCTTTGCCTGGGTTTTCTACAATGGCACCCTTGCAACCCAGCACTGGGCTGGACCCACAGCTGAGAGAGGGCCTCCAAGGATCATTGGAATAACCTCAGCTTATTGCCAAGGAGGGCCTGTCCTTACAACTCCATCTTATTAAAAAAAATTGTTTAAAAGCTAGCAAAATGGACCCCCTCCCCATGCTAATGATGCAGCCAAAAGCGCATAAGCACGGTGCTTTTTGTGCAAACAGGGATGGCATTCATCCACCTACCAGCTCTCTGTCTCAGCTAGTCAGCCCATTCTTCATTTAGAGCCACTGGAGAGACATGGGCATTTCTAGGGCTCATCCACATTAGGACAAGCTGGACTGGCTTCTATTTCTCTCCAGTGACTCTAAAGGGAAGGAGGGTGACTATCAAAGAGATCTTCATGCTGTCAAGCAGCTACAACCAGGTGAGATGGTGCCTGCTCTGGAAGTGGACGAGGCAGTGTGACAATGAAGACTGAATTCACGTCTTTGCCTTGCTCTCATACCCCTACCCAAAAGATTTATTACTCCTCACTCTTTTGGGATGGTATTTTCAAAAGATCTCAGCTTGGGCTAACTGTTCCCATAGGGAAATTTGCCCCTGGCAGAGGCAGAGGACAGGTGAGTGCTTTTGGATACCCTGCCTCTGCTACCTACGCCACAGAGGAGGGCAGGAAACTAAAAGCAGGGATAACATTCAGACCATCACAAGTGGTGAGAGGTATCTGCAGCTGGATGGAGGGCTGTGAAAGGGGAGGGAAGGTGCTGGATGGATGGAGAACGGGAGCCGAGGGGAGGCCGGCGCGAGGTGCAGAATGACTCAAGGAGACACGGGAAGCCAACCTTTCCCCTTAAACACTCCTTAAATCTTTCAGGCAGAGAGACAGGTAGCGCCAAACCCAGAGGAGGGCTGGTTCTATGTTGTCTAGGGAAAAGCAGAAGAGAGTCAGAGAGGGCTGCAGACAATCCAATGGCACTTGTGCTGCCAGGCGGCCAAGCGTCTCCTCTCACCTCCTCCGTCAGTTTGGATTTCTTCTTGAGTGTTAAGGAGACCAGTTTGTGCCGCACACTGTTCTTCTTGTGCCCGTCAATGTGAGTACTCTGCAAAGCAAGAGGCATGGAGTGAAATGTGGTGAGACGCAGAGCCCTGACAAGTACGTGCTCTCCCTTCCTCCCCCGGGCTTCTGCAAAAGGCCATTAATCCTAGGCACAGAGTGATATATTTCATAAGTTGATGAGAACAAGAAGTCTGGACCCACATTTCTGTGCCCCATGATAACACAGGTCTGGCTCTGAATTTTGCAGGTGACTATTGTCTAAGCAATGAGCCCTCCCCAGATCAAAACTACATATTGGACACATCTGAGAAAAGACCAAGTTATGATGAAAAAGTGGCAGACCCCTAGTCAAACTATGTCCAGCCTGTTCTGCTGTATCCTATTCAGGCTTGTTCCTACATCGCAAATGAGATAAGCAAGACTACTCTCTGAGAAGAGCCATTGGCATGGCAGGTTTGTGAGCTGGAAGTCTTCTTGCCAGGGATTCACGGGCAGGTATAGTTACCCATTATCGTTTCATCATCATTAACCAGTTCTGTGTTCTAAAAGATTTCCCAGAAGAATAAACTTCATGTGGGACAGACCCAGGCACTGATTATGTTATCATCAAGCATGTGATGAGAAATTTCTGTTGGCTTTCTGCTTTTATACCAACTTTATGCCAGCTGTGGGATCAAGATGACATGGACAATCACTTCACTTTTTAACCCCATTAACCTTTGCACATCTAAACATCTTTGAAAAGACCTTTTTTATACCAGATCAACACTTGGAGTCCTGCAGCTGTGATGGTTTATATCCATTATAAAGCCAAGCTGGCACTACAAACCTGGAATCCCATATCGTCAGGCTTAGGGGCAGCTCAAACGTCTGTGCACTGTTGTGCACTCTGTAGAGCAGATGCAACTACAGAAACAAATGACAGCTTAAATTTTCCTTCTCTTCTCTACTACCTGATGACTCAATTGGAGAAAGTATGCCTTTTTGCAATAAGCAAGCAAGAAATGATAGCTAGAAGGAACGAAAGGTGATTCTTGGTGTATATTTTTACGGAATTAGAATCCAAATAAGATTATTCTTCTCAGGTACTTGAGTGAAAATGTTGAATAATAGCACCATCTCTAAAAAGTGGGAGATTTTGTTAATTTACATCTGCAAATGACACAGGGCTAGTCCAGATAATACTACAGAAAACTTCTTAAAAATGCAAGTGCCATCTAAAATATAAATCTGCCAGAAAATCCTAATACCAGGTAATTTCTTACCATATTGTATTATACAATTATCAAAAATGAAAGTATATCAGTGTTATGGGCAGCGATTTATCCAAAGCAATGTGTTATCTGGGAGGGGTCCTAAGATGAAATCCTCCAAAGACATCCCGGAATGCACTGAGGATGCAATAGGATTTTTTTATTATTATTATTTTTTATTTTTTTTTGATTTCCACAGCTTAATCTCCTGGTAACTCTTCACTTCCTGCTTCAAGATTAAGGGCAAATTTTTAATTTTGTCTCTGCTGACCCAGAGCAGATCAACACAAAATCCCCCAAAGAGAGACCGATGATACAGGACACTGCACTCCCCCCATGTATTTCTGCCTTTTGGTGAGGAGAAGGTAGATCAAAGCCCCATGAGAGACAGCAGGACATTCCCCGGCTGTATTGCTGGGGGACATTCAGTTATCTGTGTGAAGAAGAAGGCATAGGATCAACACCTGACACACAGGCAATTCTCCCTTTGTAGCATAACTGAAGATAAAATTAACAAACTGATTGGCTTCAGCAAAGCTGCAAGTCATTTCCTTCCAACACATTTCAATACACTAATATAATCTCTTACAGCCATATCAATTACCTCTCCTTCTCCCTGCAGAGCCTGCAATTCTTTCTTATAGGTCTTCTTCCCAAGAGTCTCATAGATTTTTGTCATCACTGGTATCTTCTCACCACCGTCACTCATGGCTGTATGATATTTCGGCTCAGGGAGGTCTCCCATGAAACGGAGGATAGTGATCCATACAGCAAGTGCTGCCTGTTTGAAAACAAATTTTAACTCCATTAGCTCACAGCAGGGCAGTGGCGGGGGTGGTCAAGCCATGCTGAATCCATCAGGATCACCACCGTGATTTCCCTGTATGTCTGCAGGAGATAAATCACTTTCCTGCATCACACACAAATATTTTGCCTTCAGCACAGATCTTGTCTGAATGAGCAAAAGCTGGGCAGGGTGGTGGCCAGGACCACAACTTCAGGCTCATGTGTTCATGCCATCATGAGTGTGTTTGTGCAGCCTACAAGGGGTTTGCTTCTTGGCTAGGAGATGTCACCTTTATAGAGAAGCAGCAACTGAGAACTCCTAACCCACTGTGGAAGAGGAGAACCATAGAGAAGGCAAGTTCATGGTCAATATAATGTTCATTACAGCCATGCAGGTTCAATGCAGTTCTGCCCTCATACTGCTGGTTATAGGACAAGCCTTTCTCATCTGCTAACTCCACACTAGTGCACCTGGCAAGGTAAAAAACAACTTTTCCAGCTGCCAAATAACAGCTTTACTAGCTTAACAATTTGCGTTGTCCATGCCCTAAGCCTAGAACACTTCATTAATTGTTTTAACACAAATATCAAGGTACAGAGATGGACTCACCACTATGTCCCTCTAATGCTTGTTGTCTTGTTTCAAAGCATGGTGGTGGGACAGTTAGTACTGACACATGCCCAGTGAGTGGATGAGGGCTGTGTTCTCCACTGAACTGCAATCACATCAGTCTATCCAAAGGCAAACTGGTGCCCTTTGGGTGAAGGGTTCCCCAGCCTTGTTCCAACCCACCCTGCTCAAGGATTTTCATCCCCTGCCTCACCAACTGGTCTCCTTCATCCTCGTGGTACAAGAGAGGCTGCTTGAGAGGCCGGCGAATGTAGGTGTGTGTCGTTGTGCCCTGGAAATATGTGGCGGCAAACTTGGCGAATTTGTACTCCGAGAGATCTTCCTCCTCTTCCTCAGGGAGAGGCAATGCTGCATCAAGGTCTTCTTCCTCCAGTTCCTTCTGGGCTCGCTCGAGATCCTGGTGAGAAAGGACATGTCAGGAACTCAGCATGGCTTTGGATGTTGTACTCTTTCCCCTTGGGCCTGACTTGTCTGCCTATCTGATTTCCATCCCAAAAGGAAAAGCCAGCTGGAGGGAAAACCATAAAATGTAACTCTGGAGCCCAAGCAAAGCCTGAGCCCTGGAGGACATGCCTTTGCCCAGCAATGTCCCCAGATCAGTAGGAGAAGCATTAAGAGTGGCCCTGCTCCCACCACGGGAGTGGTGTCCAAGAGCTAAATGTGATGAACCACAAGGGAGAACATCTCAAAGGCCACAGATCCTCAATGATCTTACAGCAATGCTGCTCCCTTCCGTGCAGCAGCCCCAGACAAAGCCTGAAGACTGCATTCCTGCCCTGGCCACAGTATGGCAAACCTCTGGGGCCATGCAGAAGGAAAAAAGTCTTGAAGGAAGCCTTCAGAGATCCTGTTTTGGATTGCCCCACTCTACCCTGATAAATTTGTGTGTTGCTAAAGCCTTTCATGTCAGAGCCAGGCTTGTGTAAGTCTGCAGTACCTCGAAGCCGTTGGGTGCCTGCCCCTCCTGACCAGGCAGGGAGGAGGTCGTCCCTAGGAACCCAAACATTTTGTCCACCATTTCTGAGTCATTCACTGGCTCGTTGCGAGCTTTCTCCATTTTTTCTAAAAGCTCTTTCTTCCGACGTGCTTCCTCCTTTTCCTTTACTTCTCTCTCCGCATCTTCGCGGGCCAGCTGGGCCAGGCGTACCTGGAGGAGGACACATACAATAACCGAACTGCCTCCAAAGAGCCAGCACTGAATTCTGCAGGGCCTGGATAGGGAAAGGCAGAGTGCCCAGTGCTTGGGGCACTATCCCAGAAATGTGGCTTGGAGCAAATCAGTAGCATCTCTGTGCCTCAGCTTCCTAACTGCAGAAGGACAAAGCAGTAATGTTTTCTCCTTCCTTAGTTCCTGTTCAGAGGGCCTGGTGCATGCACAGAGCCTCTCACTGACCTTATTTTTTTCTTTTATACATCTATGTATGTTCACACACGCATACACATTATCTACACAGTGTGCCAGTTCCCCCTTCAGCCTTCTTACAAGACCAAAAGGAAGCAAATAATAACTGTAATCTCTGGCATTCCTGTGCAGCAGATCAGAAATTCTGGAGCAGCTTCAGTCTAGTTAGAGCACAAAGGTCTTTAGAGAATTAAATACAAATAGCTCAAGCAGGGCAGAAATCCCTTAGATATTTTTGGCATTCCCCCTCAGCAGAGCAGACACAGGCCCTGGAAAACGGTGAGACAGAGCCCCAGAAAGAGAGCAGTCCTGGCGTACTTGGTGTTTCTTTTCTGCTTCCTCTTTGGCTTTCTTGGCACTCATCTCCTTTCGGAGTCGTTCCTCTTCCGCCAGCCGAAGTTTCTCTGCTTCCAGGCGCCGATGATACTGGTGAATAAACACAGGAGCCCTTCTAAATAGATACTTATCGCTTTGGGGATTTTTTTTGTGCTTTTTTAAACACTGACCCCATGAGCAAGCGAAGCAGGAGCTATTTCTCTCCCCTGTCCCCACTTCCATTTCCCACGACCATCCTCTCCTCCACAACACTCACCTCTCCCCGGAGCCGCTTGTACAGCCTTCGGGCGATCATGCCACGGGCGTACGCCTGGATGGTGAGGACGGCCCAGAGGCGGTGGCGGAAAGCCCTGCGGACCAGGTAGCCCCGGCATCGGGCCTGAAACTCGATGATGCGCCGGCGGGCCATGTGGTACTGCTTGTGCAGTTTGCGGGATCGGTAGAGGGCCTGCAGCCTCAGGAAGCCGATCCGCATCTGCAAGAGGGAGCAGGATGAAACCACACCACCGCAGCCCAGGGGCTTGTCCACCCTAAGCAGGTTTACCTCTCTAATCTCCTTCCTGCGTGGCCGTAAATAAGAAATCAGCTCCCACCAGGAGAAGCCTTCGGGAGAGAGGTTCTCCAAGAGGGTGGAGGAATGAAGCCCTCCAGCTGCAGCAGATTCAAAGCCCATGGAGGATGAAGGGAGTTTCTTCCCCACTGAGTCATACAGTTTGTGCCTTTAAGAGGCTTCAGGAGGTCTGGTTCCTCGTGTCAAGGCAGCTACAAGCTATGAGGTTGCTCCCATGGAGTTCCAGCACCTCCCTTGGGCTCCCCTGATAATCACTGCTCCTGCAGACCTCCTGTCTGATAGTCAAGGATCTGTTTTGTGGAAGGAGGCAGCACCCTGATCGGTCTGGAAATGGTTATTCCTATCATGTTGCAGTCTCAGAGGATGATATTGAACACTTCAGACCCCAGCACATTCCCAAATGACCCACTGTCGGGTCAGAGCCAGCTAGGACACCAAGAGAAGAGGGCCATGGATTGGGCTGAGGAGAGGCCAGGAGACAGCCCTGATTGCAGATGTGGTCACATTTGGAGATGGAGTCTGTTTTTTCAGAGGAAGCTGCTTCTGAGTTTGCAGTCACCTGGAAACTGGGGGAAGACTTTTAAAACCCTGTGTGACCATTTGGTACAATGGGCATCTAACTTATGAGGAAAAAGGACAATGTGAAGGTGGTTAGGTGCTCTCTTCAACAAGAAGGCAAAGCATCAAGAGCACAACTCCTTTCATCCTGCCAACCCAAACCCCTCCTCAACCCAGCAGGGCAGACTGAGCCAGAAAACCCTAATTTAGGTCTCACCTGAAAGAATTAGGAAGGCAGAGGTGTGAGGAAGCACCCACATACTTACAGCACCATAGTTCTTCCTGCAGTTATGTCCACGCCAGTATCTCTGAATCATCAGGACTGAATTTCTCACTTTCAGGAAATTGGACCTGAAAAGACATTTCAATCACTTGTGTCTGCTGTTTGGCTGCAAGTTATCATCTCCTGGGACTCATTCTTTGGAGACTTGAAATTGAGCAGCTGGGTGAAATAAACTCTGCATTTTTGGCCTGAAAATGTCTCCTCCCCCAGCTCTCCTTGCCTTTACAAGAAGGTCTGTAGGAGCTCTCTCTGATAGGTCTCCATAGGCTCATCCACGGGAATGGGCGGAGCAGGAGTGTTAGGAACCCCCCTCACATCCTCCTCCTTCCTCTGAAATCGCCTCAATACCTGCCTGTTCTCCCTGCTTCAACCCCAGACGCCTGCAAATGGATTCAATCTGATGTAAATTATCAAGAGCAAACGTCAGCTACACCACCCCACTACCCTCCTCTGCTCCTTGCATGCTGCTTAGGGCTGAGCCTGTGCATAGACACCCAGGGGACAACAACATCATGAGGACATGGAGGTCTCTGTAGGATTACTGTGGGAAGGTCTTATAGTAGCCTTCTAGTACCTAAAGGGGGCCTACAAGAAAGATGGGGAGAGAATCTTCATCAGGGAGTGCAGTGATAGGACAAGGGGTAACAGTTTTAAACTAAAAGAGAGTAGGTTTAGATTGGAGATAAGGAAGAAATTCTTCCCTCTGAGGGCGCTGAGGCCCTGGCCCAGGCTGCCCAGAGAAGCTGTGGGTGCCCCATCCCTGGCAGTGCCCAAGGCCAGGCTGGATGGGGCTTTGGGCAACCTGATCTACCAAAAACTTGATTCTATGTTTCTATGATTCTGACAATGCTTCTCAGGGTTATTTGGTACATGACTTTTCCCGAAAGCCCAAGGCCCAGACTGAATTACAGCCATGTCTCAGACAGCCAAAGAGCACAAAGCCCCGAGAAGTGTTCCTTGTCTGTGTATGAAGCTCGTACTTGGCCGTGGCTCCCCCTCGTTCTCCACGGCTGTGCCATGAGCTTTCCATGGTCTGTCCACCAGCCCTCCTCCCAGGTCTATGGCAACTGGTTTATAAAGGAAGCAGCCCTGAAACCCTTGGGCTTTGTGGAGAACAACGTTAGTCACAACGGAGGACCCGATAACCCCATTGCAGTCTTGTGGGGATCCCCATAAGACTGGAGGCTTAACGTTGCCTTCAGCAGAGTCCCACTAGTGTGTTGGCATAACAAATATCAGCTCCCCTGAAGTCCACACTGAACAGGAAGAGAAGGTCCTATTTTGTCCATGTTTGAGGCAAGTAATATTGTTTTCTTCTTGTTTCTTCTACTATTTTCCTTCAATATTTGCTGCACCTGAGTGCCAGTTCCCTTCTCCCCAGCTGCAGGCAGGGCAGGTTGGACAGGCATGGAAGGAGCAATGCTTGTTAGCCCACCTCCCAGGCGACAGCAGGGCTCACACCCACCTGTCTTTGAACCCACGCACAACCTTCTGGATGAGGATGACTTTGTCTGTGATGGCTTTGTCCCTCTCGATCTCCAGCAGCATATCGTGGTGGTCCTGAGGGAGGAAGCAACACAGCGCCCATGTCAGAAGATCGCCATCTGCTTGAGATGTGGCAGGAAGGGTGGTGTGAGGCCCTTCCCCAGGGAATGCGTCCAAAATAAACTCTTGGGACATTTTACTTCCCAAACATCCCTCGCCTGTGTTACAGGGAAATCCTACCATAAGTCCTAGTGATCCACTGTCTTCATTCCCAAATGAACCAGAGCAGAAAAAAGCTGGATATACAATGCTTCGTAGTCTGAAAGCATCCAAATTACATTGGTATTCCATGTAAAGCACCCTGCTAGTGCCTTCAGCCATGGGAGCAACTCCTAGGGGCACTGGAGAGGTTTGGAAACAAACCTCAGGCTGCCTGGATTACATCGCTCCCTCCAGCAAAAGCTGCAATGCCTCCATACCCAAGGACAAAACGGCTTTATTACATGGAATTTCCTTGCCCTGAAGCTGTCAGATGCACCGGTCTAAGCTTTCTTTTGATTCCTCCCACACCAAACTCCACTTTCTTTCCTGGCTGTGGCATGCTGAGCCCTGCCATGCTGGGTACAGTGGAGGCAACTCCGCATGTTTCCTGCTTTGCTCGACCTCACGCTGCCCCTCGGGGCCTCCTGATTTCTGTTTCCTGCCCTAACAGCTGTGAGATCTTGATAACAGGCTCTGGAAAGAGCAACTAGTAGGAACTGCTTCTAGGGAAGGGATGAGGGTGTTCGTGCAGAAGGTGGGATGGGGGGGTTATTTAGATATAAGCCACCAGGGTTTACTGCTGAGATTTTTGCTGGAGAGAAGGCTTTGCTTCCATCCTGGTTGCTGGCCAGCTCAGCCTCATCTCCCAGGAGCAACACAGGAGCGGGTTTGTAGGGAGGAACGAGTGTGAATGGACAGCGGCTGCTCCCATCTCGTGGGGCTGCTGGGGACCTGAAATGTTGGGCTGCTCCATGACAGCCAAACCGATGCAGAGAGGGAAGCTGTAGGCACGTCTTGTAGCATGCAAGGACATGCCCAGACCATAGGGAGTCTGCTGTGCTCTCAGTCCCTCTCTTTGCAGGGCTCTTCATGGACATCCCTGCTGCTGCTGTGCCTTTTGGGTGAAGGCAGGAGATGAGACAGAGCGGCACAGCCCAGGAAGGAAAAGGCCATGTGTTGAATGTGAATTTTTCTGCGTCCATATGGGTATGTGCATGCATCAGCGCTGGCAGAGTGTCAGGACTTCCTCCTGCCCACTGCTTCCTAAACCAGCCCCAGATATCCTCATGCCTTGGCTCAGTTTCTGCCTACTGCCAGGCCAGAGACCACGGGTAAGGGTCACATCTCGTGATGGAAAGGGGATGGTAGGACACCCCTTCACAAGCAAGGGTCCCAGGTGGCAGGGTGGACATGGAGAGCCCCATACCTTCAGGAATATCTTTGTCTTGCCGATCTGCCAGTCATCGTCCTTCCCGAGCACCGCTTCAGCAATGCGCTGGCATGTCCCACGCAGGTCACCCTGGTGGGAAGTGGGGTGGTGTTCACCAGGACCAGGCTCACCCCCACTGCTCAGTGGTTGTCCTTTCTGGTCTCAATTCCAGCAGTTTTCTGCTAATGAGCTTCTCACCACATTTAAGGTGAGTGAGAGGGATGGGCTGAATATGGTCCCTTGGTGCTCACCTCTCTGTCCCTTACCTTCTTCCTTCACTTGGAAAGCCCAGAGCACCACCACAACGTCTGGGCATCTAACGCTGCATGATTGCTTTTGGAGAGGATGCACTCCCCATAAATACCTCCAGAGAGGCCAGCAGAGAGAAATTGTTTGCAATGGAAAATGATACTCACCTGCTTGTATGCTGGCTTCACGCCGGGCATGAGCACCCGGTACCGGTCCACAAACTCCACAAATGTATAGCGGATGGGGTAGCCAGCCCGGCGGATCCGGATGGTCTCCATCATCCCCGAGTACCTCAGCTGACGGACGCACAGCTCCCGGTCAAACAGCTGGGGAGGTTACAGGACACGGTGGTTTGATTGCACATCTTGGCCTGGATTGGCCATAAGAGCTGTGTAGAGCAATGAAGTCATGTACCCACCCAAACCCTTCATTTGGTGGACCCAAGGCTATAGGAGCCTTGGCTGTCATGGGCCTGATCCTAGAATATGCTGAGTACATTAAACTCAGCATTCTGACTTTTAATTCCCCTTCACACGCTACAAAAGGGACAGGGAGGAGAACTTAGAGAACATGATGCAACGGTGAACGTCACCTTGGGAAAGTGAGACCACACCATATAGTCACCCTCATAATGACCACTCGTGGCCATTGACTTCTGACAGCAGCTCTGAGCTTTACCAGCGCGATCACAACATCCCCGTGCAGGCAGGGCAGTGCCATTTGGCAGGCAGAGGAAGCAGAGGACCAGATCAGTAAAGCCTCAGGCACCGAAAGGTTTTAAGATGCCTACACCCTCTCAGTTAGGATATGTGGCTCCTCAAAGTCACACAGAAGAAAAATGAAGCCTTGCAGATGCTGAAGCCCTGAGTTCAGCCTGGTATCATTAAATCACCCTTTACCCAGGAAGGCATCCAAGGAGCTAAAAATGAACAGGTCAGACCAGAGACCAGCGGAGGGTTTTGGGGAAGGGACAAATCTCAGAGCAGTGCCCATGGCTGCTCCTGAGAAGCAGTGGACAATTGCAAAGCCATACAGCAGACGTAGATGATGCAGTCCTTGCAGATGTTTACTAATGAACCTGTCTGCTCTCCTTTGCTTTGGGCACCTCAGGGAGGAGAATTAGGGATGCTGCTAGATGGCTGCTGAAGCTAAGGGAGGCTCAGAAAAATCCCTGCTGTTGGCTTGGTGCATCAGTGCATTGAGGAGGATCCTGGAGCCCCCGAGAACACCCTTTTGCACCCCAGTGTCTGCCGGAAGCATCAGAACAGAGTTCAACCCAGGTGTAAAATAAAGGCAGACGTGGCGTGGCGCTGGCACAGCACAGAAAGTCAGGGCAGTAACCCCAGGCTGGGCCAAAGAATTACAGCCAGGACAGTGTTCATCTGCCCTCCCTTCGGCCGTCTCAAGTACGAGCATCTGTGCATGTGCAGACATGAGCATCTAAAACACGTCCTCTAGGTTCCCAGTCCTGAAAGGAGTTTTTGACTGGGTCGTAGCAGCCACTTAACTTTGAAAGGGCTGGAGTGAAGTGAGGCAGATCCTGATCCCAGGAGAATACAACGGATGAGGGTGAAAAAAGGCAGAAAGTAGCATCATCTGCATTTGGACTCAAGCCGTCCTTGTCTAAAGAGGGTCCTGGGGGCTGGATAGGTGCAGAGGAAAGTGCTGTGTGTTCCTTTTTCTCTCCCTGCACCATGAAGCAGTTGTGGGCTTGCAAACAAGTTCCTGATGCAAACAAGTTGTTTTTTCTTCTTTTTTTTCTTTTTTTTTTCCCCCAAAGTACATTTTAGAAGGAAACAAAAGTTTTAAAATAACAGAAAGTAACAAACAGTCAGAACTTTCCACTGACCTTTCACTTCCCACTATACCATTTCCTATCACTATCAGTACACTTTCCTTCATAGCCTGGGACAGAAAACGAACTCCCAGAAAATGTTCGCTTTTGCAGTCACCCTGCACAGCTCTGTGTCCCATCATCCGTGCTTTTTCCTTTGTGTTACTAATCCATGACAAAAATAAATTTAGCAAAAAAAAAATCACATTTCATATCTTGTAGTCCTACAGTTCCTTATGCAGTGTTAATTCATCCACTCATTACTTGAACAGGGAGATTAGTTTCTCTTTGATTCTTTCAAATCAGGAATAATTTGTTAATGTCATTTCAGGATGTACAGCTATTTCTCAACATCACCCATGTTCTAAAGCAAGGCTGTGGTCTGATCTCAGCTCAGATAATAATCTCAACTCGGACAAACCCAAAGTATTCCTTTAACATGATATTAACTGCCTTTTAATTTTCACCAGAACAGGGATATGGGCACAGTAAACTGCCCAGAGAGCCATCAGGCTTTTCACCCCATGCCATACTAGGTTCACCAGACAGCAAAAGTAAGTTTCAAGTGAACACCGCTTGTATGTCACAGCTCTGCAATTTGATATTTTGTGCTTTTTTTGCACTCGTTTGAGCGTTGCTAGCTAAGTTTAGATAAAACTCCACCTCTGGCTAGATTACCCACTCCTGAAGTACAAAGGCTTGGGCAAAATGACTCACAGAAACAAATGACTGAAATGATTATTAAATAAATTTCTTCCTCCCCAAGTGTACTGGGTCTGGCCGGGATAGAGTTAACTTTCCCTGCAGCAGCCCTTGTAGCTAGAACAGCGCTGGTATCACACCACTGTTTTGGCTACTGCCGAGCAGTGCTGGCACAGCACCAGGGCTCTCTCCAGACCCCCAAAGCCAGTAGGTGGGGGTGGGCAAGAAGTGGAGAGGGAACATCACCAGGACAGCTGACCTAAACCGACCAAAGGGATATTCCATACCATATGATGTCACACTCAGCAATAAAAGCTGGGAAAGGGAAGGAGAAGGGGGGGGCTCTCGTTGCGAAGACGTCTGTCCTTCCGATCAGCCACTGCGGGTATTGAGGCTCTGCGTACCAGGACGTGGCCGGGCATCGCTCATTGGTGGGGGAATCACTTGTTTTCCTCTGTGCTTGTGCACGGGCTTTGCTTGTATATATATATATATTTGTTGTTTTTTTTTCTTCCTCTTCTCTAATTAAACTATCCTTATCTCAACCTGTGAGTTTTTTTTTCTCCCCCTCTTCCTTTGAGGAGGGGGAGTGAGAGAGCGGTTGTGGTGGAGTTCAGCTGCCCAGCAGGGTAAAACCACCACAACAAGAAGCATCACCATTAAGAGCAGTGAGAGGCTAGCAGTGACTGTTAATAATTCCAGGGTCCAATCCTGCAGGGGGCTGATCCTGGGACCGGGATGTTCAACATCATTTCCCTCCCACTGAGTCCCTGCCGTGAGCACTTAGAGAGGGCAGTAGTTTTACAGCCACCTCCTGTCCTCATTAAAGTTTGTCCCCAGAGCGTTCATTGCTTTTGAAGCAAACACAATAAAAGCGGCACTTTCAACTGGCTGCCAATTAGTTTTAAGTTTCTGCATGATTTTTTTTTTCTCTTTATCTTAAGTCTCAGCATAGCTGTGTTTAAGAGTTCTCTGAAGGATGTGGGGAATTGCCTGATGGTTGTTCAACTGGATAAAATGCTGTAATAATCCTCTCTGGCACAGTCTAACCTCCCTCCCCTGGGAGTCACAGCTAAGTAATTCCTCTTACATTTCCTCTGTGTTATTTTTCTTTTCTTTCCTCTATGATTTTTAACTGTACTTTCACAATTGTTGCAAAAACAAACAAACAAACAAACAAAAAACAACAGTTGAAAAGAATCTAACAGGGGTGAAACCAAGTAAGATCCTTTGGAAGCAAAGATTTTGGAGAAAACACCCACAGGAAGGGGATCACTTTTAGGGGATCATCAAACCCTGCAATAGGACCAGACGCAGGGCCCTACAGCTGGTAGGGAGGTTCCTACCCCCTAAGGAAACCAGATGCATTTCCTATAGGAGAAAGGGCTGCAGGGTGAATTCCTCAAGGTAGTCCTTGGGAAGAAAGGCAGGGGAAGCATCTCCCCTCTAAAAAGTTTTGGGGTGCTATTGGATGGCAAAGAAAGTGCCCAGCTTTGCCAGCCCTTCCTCAACAAGCTTTGGTGACTCCTTTGCTTGCAGAAAGGTCTGCGGGCTGGTTTTCTAAGCACCCAGGGTCAATCCTAGCTCTGCTGATGCCCGAAGGACTTTTACCATTAGCTCCTGTGGATAATCCCATGCAAAAAGCAACCAGGAGAGAAGATCAGGACTTACCATGGGCTTCTTGTACTCATTGGGCTTGATGCAGCGGACAAAAAAGGGCTGGCAGACGCTGAGAGTCCTCATCAACAGCTCCAGGGACCGCTTGAACTGGCTGCTGAGCGTCGGCGAGCGCTTCCTCGTCTCTGCTCCCTGCAAAACCGCAGCAGAGCGGGCTCAGGAAATGAAAGGATAACAGCGCCTTTCCCCTCCGGCCGCGTCCCCGGAGCCTCCGGCTGGAGGCGGGGAGCGGAGGCTTCAGGGCTGCGGTGGAGGATGCGAGAGGTGGCAGAGATGGGGAGAGGAGAGGGCTTGGCCACAAGGCACCTGGGTTTGTCCCCAGAGTGCTCTGCTTGTGTTGGGTGGGCAATCTGCAATTTGCTCCAGATGCCTCTACCCAGTGAGGAAAAGTGCCGTAATTTAATTTCTCCTGCTCGAGCCTCCCTGTGTGAGTCACACTCCTAACTGCCTTTGTGCAAAGCCACGAGGAAGATCAGCTTGTGAGAGCAAGCAGCCCCTTCTGAGACTTCAAAAATTTCTGTATTGCAGCTTGGGGCAATGCATTTGCCCAGGGATGCTCCTCAGGAGATGCTTGGGCTTCCCTGTCCCTCTGCATCACAGCACAGTCATGCCAACCCCACTGTCCTTGTTCTTCATGTCTGACCCATCTTCTCCAGTTCCCCAGGGTGCAGGACCAGCCTCCAGAGGCCCCTGGAGGCAGAAAATCAAGCCAAGGGCATGTTCACTGCAGGCGACTCTGCAAAAGCTCCAGAAACTGCTGGTGAGGTCTATTTTCCCCAGCCTGTACTACAGGGAAGATTTGAGTTTTGTCCGGAAAAGAAAATTAACTAGATCGAAGGAGTGGGGTATTTAGGGTGAGTCAGGATGATTTTGAGTATTTTGCTTGTTTTAGCTGCTTTGCTTAAATTAATAATCCCATCTGGAGCTTTGGGCCAATGTTTCTAAAGCAGAATGGAGAGGATTCTCTTAATAGCCCCTTCTCCCTGCCGTGGGAGAACCTTGCTGCAAACTAAATGAAGCTCCTGGCTCACTCTATGCATCAACCACTGATACCAGAGCTCCCTGCACACCAGTCACAGTGGGGCCGTGTGTCTTGTGGGGTCTGGTGCTCAGCGAGCACTTGTGGGGCAGCAGGTACCAATGGGGATTGGAGGAAGAGTCAGGCATCACATTGCAACTCTTTCCAAATTGAAAATAGGACACACTGTGACATGACCTGATGGCCAGGGATTTCCCAAAGGGAGGATTCCAGCAGGATTTTCTTGCACATTTCCTCCAAACATCCTCTTCTTTGCAGGTGGTCAAGCCATGTGTGGAGTCACAAAGTCCCCATTTGCACTGACCTTGCTGCTCTGTTTTGCAAGGTGGTGAGTTTTATTTCGACTTCTTTTGCTAAAAACTTTCCGTGTGCTTCATCCTACAGCAGTCAGACAACATCCCCACACCCCCTAAAGGAGGCGTTCCCATAGCTCAGGTTGGGCACGGTGATAGGACAAACCCAATCAGCACAAACACAAAGTCATCATGGAATTCCAACAAGGCAACGTGAGCAGAGGAAATCCAGCTCATGCACACACCAGGAAAACCTGGCCCTCTTGGCCAAGAGAGCTTGTGGGGCTGTCAGTGATCTCTCCCAGCAAAATCCTCCCCTGAAGGACAAACTGTTAACAAATCTAAGGTAATTAATGGTGCAGCTGCTACCTGCAATGCACTGTAGAGCCTGGTGTTCATGTTTTGTCACAGATTTAATGAGGAATAGGCTGTTTCAGCAAGAATCTTAGTTTGGATGGCTTTGATTAATGCTTTCTTACCACTTTGCTAATTCTGTGCGAGGGGTCACCTATAAGCAATGCGACGGGATAGTCACGAGAAGCAGTGACAGACACAGGAGTGGGGCTGGAAGCTGGAAGCAGCTGCCTGTTTGCCAGGTTTGCTGATTTGGGCTTGGCTGGGAGAGGTCATTTTTCAGCCATGGTGGTAGGAAGGATGCAAGACTTTGTACAACGGTCTCCTACGTGGGAATGCAAGAGCGATTTGCTCCCAGACAGCAGATCCTGCCTTGTTGATGCCTTGCAGTTCTGCCTTGCATGCATCCAGCCCTGGTAAAAGGTAGCGGTGACACCTCCATCCTTATTCCTGAGAACCTTTTGATGGGAGGGGCAGTAGGGAAACGACAATGGCCAGAACTGTCTTCCTGGCCAGAATTTGGCCAGAATTTGTCTTCCTATCCAAATCAGCAGAGAGGTCTTTGCTCCTCCTGTCAAGACAGCACCATCCCATCCATTCCCATGGGCCTGGGATGTGAATGTGTGGGTTGTCCCCTCCATCTCTGGGCCTGACATTTGCACACAGACCCCTCCATGGTGGGCACCAGCCCCATGGGCATTAACCAGGCTCTCAGCTGCACAGTGAAACCTCATCAGCCTCCTCCTGCATGCACAGGATGACAACACTGAAGCCATCGTTCCTCCTGCCCCACCTCAGCACCAGTGTGGGGAGAGTTCACACCTCTTCCCTTATTCTGACAAAATGGCCAGAAAGAGGAGTGGAACAGCCTGTCTACATGGCGTAGCGAGGCACTGAAAATACAGGTTTTACTGTGGAGGAAGAGCTTTTTAAGCTCAAAACGGGCACGGTCCCCACAGCCTGTAGGAGAAAGAGCTGAACTCATACTGCTTTTCTCCTGGCCAGACTTTTCTTAGCTTCCAGACTCCTAGACTGTAGCATTTTGGGACACAGACTGTCTCTTCACCGGTGTCCGTACAGAGCCCAAGGAGGATGATCTCATAAGAGAAGTTCAGAAAGATGTGCAGGCCAGCATGAAATCCAGACATGCTTCAGTGCCACTTCTTTTTGACACCTTAGCCTGGCTTTAAAGGTGCAGAGATGTGGCTGCTTGCAGTAGCATAAAGACAGAAGTCAAGGCAGAACCTCAGCAGCAGGACACAAGAGGACATTCCCCTGGCACGGGGTGCCTGAGATCCCCAGTGGGGATCCCATCAGGACATTTCCCAACATCTCTGTGAAGCTGTAAAATCTCTAGGGACCTATTCAGATGCCTCTCTTTGATGTTTTGGACACGTTTGGGTACTTATGTGTCCAGGCTGAGGAAGCAATAACCAGTTCAGCCCAGCTGCACCCCATGTAGTCAGTGGATTAAGGTGGACACAAAGTTATGATAAGCTGGATGGTCTAAAACAGATCCAGAGCTCCAGCAAGGGCAATCACTGTTTTTCTTTTCTTTGTGGCATCCAAACCAGTCACAAGTGAACAGGAGCAACAAGAAAGTCAAGTGCAAGGAGAAATGTCACTCAGAGGGAAATGTTAGGAGTTACTCCTGCTGCCCCCTGCATCTTCTCCTTCCACTTCTCCTCCCAAGGCTTCATGGTGCACCAGGACTGCTGTGCACAGCACCAGGTCTACTGGGGATACAGCAACCTTCTTCCTTCAGCAGAAATGCCTTGAATTAGGAAATTAGGAAAGAAGAGACACATGTAGCACTGGGGTGGCTTCCAGATGAGCACTGAAAGTTGAGGCCCCCTCACAGCAGGTTCTCTGGTGGCATTTAGTGAAGAGACAGTCTCTGTCCTAAAGGATGTGCAGTCTGGAAAGTGCCTTGAGATGCAAAGCTGGCACTGGATAGATAGTGCCGAGTATCACTATTTTGAACTAAACCCCCATTTTATACAACTTACTGATGGAACATCTCCTCTGGCCTGGTTGTTCCACCCTTGCCTCAGTGCTTAAAAAATATGATCAATTATTATTCATTTAAAAAATTACAAAACATGAGTCTATATTATGAGAGCAGTCATGACAACAGCAAGACTCTTAGAAATCATCGATGTTACTTCTCCCATTTCCCTCTATCTCCTGCTGTCTTCAAAGAAAAAGACTGGCATGGGGATTTCTGACATAT
Organism: Anseranas semipalmata; assembly: GCA_013399115.1. Lineage (NCBI taxonomy): Eukaryota > Metazoa > Chordata > Aves > Anseriformes > Anseranatidae > Anseranas > Anseranas semipalmata. Next base: position 559,829 of record VXAA01005852.1, on the reverse strand, counting down.
TTTGCACAACTCTCTCCTGTGCTTCATTTCACCATATCTTAATTCAGGAAGGATTTTCTTTTTTGGTGTGGGGTATTGTTACAATCCTAGAGCAAGGCCCACTGAGATGCTGCTATCCAAACACTTTGCAGCTGTGATATGGAGGGGAAGGAGTTCAGCTCTGGACTGAATGGCTTGGGGTCATTTTTGGTCAGGTCACCCTCATTGGAATTCCAAATCCAAGCACCCTGAAACAATGCAGAGGTAAGAAGGGTTGAAATTCAGCCCATGCAAAGATCTGAATTAGAAAGCCAGGTCCATCTCTAACATAATCCCTAGGCTATCAGGCGAATGTTATGGAAATGTGGACAAAGTCACAAAGCTAATGTCACAAAACCTTTAGCACACAATACTCTATCCTATGGCCAAACATCTAGCAAGAAAGGTTTGGAAAGCCATCAGAACCAGTCAGGAGACGAGGTGCAACAGAAAAGACCTAAAACAGATGCCAAGAGCCTGTTCAAACGAGCATGGCAAAGTTGAATATTAACTGTGCCTTTGAAGACTTGGATTTGAGCTCTCACAAGACATGAAATGCCCCAGAGACAGACAGCATTTCCAGGTGACAGAAATGCGATCCAAGAGTCTCTCTTTGCACCAGAGCCATCAGTTTCCTGTCCCCAAAAGTGCAAAACAGGGCCAGATTTGCTGTTGCATTGAGGATTAATGTCCCACTGAAGCCAATGGGGGCAGCATGAGAAACAACAGCCAAATCCCACAGATGATCGGTCTGAAGTTAATTAAAATGATTCAAACATTAGAAAAATAAAAGCAAAAACAAACAAACAAACAAAAAACCAAAACAACAAAAACAAACAAAACAAAACAAAACAAAACATAACTTTGTCTCAGGCTGGTTCTGATTTTATCCAAACCAAATTCCCATCATTACAAAACTCTTTTGAGTTGAATCTTACAAGTAAGTGACACATACTTCTGTAGCTATTCAACAAGCCCTAAAAATGCTCTTCATCACACCGATTACTTGAAATAGATCCTCTATAAATAACACAGGGTGAGCAATAAACTAACAAGAGAAAAGCACAGTCCTTGCCAAGGAGAGGTGGATATACAACAGAGAAACTCAGGTACTCAGTTTACCTTTGGTGTGGGTGTGGGCGACTGGCCAAAAGTGCTGGATGCATAGCCACAGAGAAACTACGTGAAGCACAGGTAAAACAAAAAAACATACAAACAAACAACGAAAAAAAAAAAAAAGAACAGAGACAGAGAAGAGCAAATAGTGAAAAGAAGGAATAACCAAAATGGGAGCCTGACATTGTTACTCTTGGAGGTCCAGCTGTTAAAACATCCCATGAACAAAATGTGTTAATTCTTAGATTTTTGTCTATTGTCCTCCTGGCTTTTCCCATCTCTCTCCACACTCACATTGCTGAAGCTGAGGGAACCACCACTGTCCAGCCCTTAAATCTTGGAAACAACTCCTGTCCATCTTTTAACCTCACTTTTTATCCACCCAGTTTCAGCCAACCCCACTCCTCTCCCTTGCACATCCCCGCTCTCCTAACGAAAGGTTGGAAGATGCCAGCAATAAAATAAAATAAAATAAAATCACAAAAATTCTAAACAAATTGCTCCCTTCTTCCCCTAATTTAGTCAGATAGCTTCTCTGGAAATGAAATTTTCACTGAGGGGAAAGCAGCCAAACCTGATCTTTTTTTCCCCTTGACCAATCTCCCTTCTTTAATTTCCATTCCCCCTGGTCCTTCTACCTGTTCCTGGAGCAAGCAGTGCTGCCAGACCCTGCTGGCTGATTCCTCAGAGGAACCATATATAATCCCCACTGAATCTCTCATTTCACATGACACTGTTCAAAGCAATGTTCCAGATCAGCCAACAAATGCAAATAAACATCCTCCGTGCTGGGCATGCATGAACAAAGCTTCACAGCCCCATGTGGTTCAGCAATACCCGGTTGCCCACACACAGGTCTTTGGTGTGCACAAAGATTTGGTCAGCCAGGGACCAAACAGTTACTACAGTATTTATAGATGCACTCTTGGTTGGTTTTCATACTTTCCTGACCTGTGGCTCCCTCAAATTTCTGGCACATAAAGATCCTATCTGAAAGTCAGAATGCCACAAAGCAGATATAGACTTGCTTTCCACCGAGTCTTTCATCAAGCCCTACGAACTCACTGATAAGTTCCTGAGGACCAAAATTTGGACGATGTTGAGAAAAATACCCCATGACTTTATTTAGCCCTTACCAAAGCAGCCACTGGTCTCTTCCTAGGTGGAAATATTGTTAGATTTGGTTGACCTGGCCTGACTGTATGTGGAAGGTTTCTCCACAATTGTCTCGCTGATGCTTGAGGAAGGTGGGCACATTTCCAAGCAGAACCTTGCTCCAACTCTTTGTTTCATGGACTCCTACAACCTGTGTTCACCTGCTCCTTCTTTTGGGGGATGTGTTTGAAGAAAGGGGCTGCAAACATGATTGAATTTTGGTGGAAAACAATGGTAAAATCATCTCAGCCCCACGTCAGCTCCTACTTGTCTAAGCGGTTTTGTTGGCATGGTGTTTAGGGGATTTGTGCTCTCCCCTAATATGCTCACACTAACAGGGTGCATGATTAGGGGAGCTGGGACAGAACCTTTACTCCTCTTCTAGTTCCATATCAGACAAAGGTTACAAATCCCTTGTTCAAATAAGAAAAGCAAAGATCATTAAAGCATCAAAGCACATGGACCACCATTCAGGATGGATTCTGAAGGTGTTTAATGATAACACAGTGACTACAAGAGAAAAGGGCTATCCCCCAAAAGTGCTCCAATGCTTTAAAAGGTCTCAGTTCTCAGGTCCTATACAGTGCCCAGGTGGACATTTCAGTTTTGCTGTGACATACTGCCAGAGGACAGCAGCTTGGTAGGAGTCCCCCTGAAGAATTCTGCACAATTGCATAAACCTGACAGCTCCTTCTCATCAGTTCCCCAGAGTGCATCTCTGCTCTGCCCAAACAAGCAAGAAATCATTTCCAAGGTGAGCTGCAAAGCCCGCCTTGAAAATAAAAAGAAGCGAGGAATAAGCAATAAAAAGCGAAGGGAATGGCATCACTGATGCTAAGGGAGTTAGCGTCCAGTTCAACAGGAACATCACATCTGGGGACAGCTCTGAACCCAACGGGAGTGTCATACCAATTGGTAGCTTGACTGGGGCTGGTAAACCTTATCTCATTCCTGATGAAGTCAGAAGGATATTGATCATTCATTTCAAAAGGAGCAAGGCTAAGTGGCTAAGGGTTTTGAATACGACTTGCAAAAGTGCCCGTAGTCTATTTTAAGAAATTTCTTGGGAATTTAAACATTTCTTTGCCTTAGCAGTCAAAAGAGCTCAGCACTTAAATCTGTTTGGCACTCCTGAAAGTCCCTAAGTCCCTTGGACCATCAGTGGCATTGGCTGGCATTTGGAAACAAGACTCCAACAGCTAAAAGATTTGGTTGCTTTCCAAAATCTTATCCCAGCATGCTTTTGATGTTGTATCTGCAGCTCATTCAGAGCAGCTATTTGATTTTCATTTCTCACTGTTACACGCAGATCTGGACTATTCAACAGGAGGGGCTGGCTCTTTCTCTCTCAGATTTCTACAATCACAATCCCTATTGTTCTTGTCGCTACACAACTAGTAGAAGAGCAATCACAGCAAGAAACAGTATTTTATGAACTGAATGGTGTCAACTGGGGGTGTGAGTGTGGTTGTACCTGAGACACCCACCACATTTACACTTTCTGATTGTTGGCTCATGGCAACAGGTTGGAAACACCCCATGGAGCATCACAGCCATATGACTGTTTGCAATTTCTCCACCCCTTCCAGGAAACTCCTGCCTGTGAATAAAGATCTTCTCCTGCCTTCTGCATGCATTACCATTGCCACATCTGCTTGGAAGATCTGCTTGATGAACTTGTTTTTTGAGGAATGCACCAGCTGAATGATGTCTCCATGCAGCGTGTCCCTGTTTTTCTCCAAGAAACCTAGAGGAATAATGGGACAACACATAGGTCGATGACAGAGTGCGACATGGCCAATATGTGCCCTGCAAGCCCTGGGTTGCAGGGCTACTGGCTTCTCTTGGGGAGATAACGAGGGTCCCACATACTCAGGGACTTGTAATGAAAATGTGCCCTTCATTTCTGTGGAGTTGCTTAGGGCCAGCTAAGGACATGCTGTGCTGTGCCAGAAAACAGACCAACAAGGGAGCTCATGTGTGAGAAGGTCACACAGGTGCACAGCATTGTCCCAGACCCCAGGACAATTAAATGTCCTAATAGAGCCATGGCTCATCAGGAAAGGCTGAACAGAAATAGTGGAGCGGGCAGAAAAAATGGACCAAGAGAAGGAAGACAGAGGCACATCTTGAGACTGGGTCAAAAACGCATGTAGTGCAAAGTGCTGCAATTTTGTCCTGGGGGATGCACAAGCGAAAGAGCATAAAGTTCTACAGCTCTTGGGCACTGCTGAAAGGCCAAGCCATTACAGCCAGAAAAGGAGTACACTGACACTGCTAGGGGCTACCATCCAGCTCTGCTCCATCGCAGCAGGAGCTCACTTGCTCCTGAGCATCCCCCGACACCTGCAGTGCCCAGGAGCCATCCCATACCTTTTGTTTCATAGTAAACAATTCCAGCAAAGTGGTTAATGCCAAACTGGGTTTCATAGTTATTCTTTGGAGGTATATAGTTGGTGTTCAGCTTGTGCTGGGAGTTCAGCTTGTGTAACATCGTGGCATCTGTCCCCTGTGCACATAGGAAAAGATCTGACATTTAATCAGGGTTTGTCCCATGATACTCATTTTCCAATCAATAGTGTATTTCTTTTATTCCTCAGGGGGCAGTGTGCATTTATTTTGACAAGAGATGTGTTGGAGGGGGTAACTCAAGTGCAGAAAAACAAAAAATATCTGTGGCATGTTGTGCTGTATTCAAAATAGTCCAGAGGGAGTATATTTAACATTATTTTTGTTTCTTAAGCTTTCAGTCAGAGGCTGTTTTAGAGCCCCTTGCAGGTGTATTATTCCATCAGAAATGCTAATTTGTTTTAAGCATGATTGTGGTACCGATGGAGTAATAAAAGCTATGAATAGGTAACCAACAGGTGAATGTGTGTTATAGCTTCCTTGGCTCCTGATCTGGGGCTGATCAGACCTCTCACAGGGGGTCAACATGCTAAAAACACGAGGGTCACTGGAAGGAGGGCTGGGCCCAAAACACACCTTGGGGAACTTGCTTTCCTCGTCAATGAGAGAGATGATGTTCATGGGTTTGATGGCAATCATGTCCAAGGCATCCTGGTTATCGGTGAACTCTATGTGCTGCCAGTTTATGTTCTCCAGGTTGTACTCCTCCTGCTCTAGTTTGAAGACGTGGCGCACGAAAAACTGCTGCAGGTTCTCATTCGCAAAGTTGATGCAAAGCTGCTCAAAACTGTGGAGGGAAGGTCAAGGAAAGCTTAATTTAGATACACCATAGTCTGTCTTTCTCCATCACTCTCCTATGCTTGAAGCAATATTCTCAGACCTTGTCAACTATTCAGTAAGGTTGCTATTGGCTAAAAATTACCTTATTGGTCCAGCTAATCAGTTTTTCTCCCCCAAAACAATGTCACAGAAATTATGTGTGTAGCCTAAACCAATCAGTTGGAGGTTATCTCCTATTGCTATAATAATAGCAATAATTAAAAAAATAAATTAGGCAATAATTAAAAAACTAAAGGAAACATCTTGTCTTCTGCAACATAAAAGTGATTAGTTCTGATAATGTCTCATGCAGAAAAAGGCCTGGCCCAGCCCAGTCCTGTTCATCTCAGGAGAGGTGAAAGGACTGCAAGACCTTGAGCTTGGGGTGGTGAAGGAGGGTTAGGACGTAGTTCTTTTACAGGCTCCATACCTGTTCACAGTGAAGTTCTCAAAGCCAAAGATATCAAGGAGGCCGATAGATCTCCTGACACTTTTGAGTTCCTGGGAAGGAGGTCTGTAAATTGCAGCGTTGATCTTCTCCACAATCCACACAAAAAGCCGCCCATAAATTCCCTGCAATATCCCAGAGATGGAGCTTACTGAGACAGGTTAGCAGTTCACCCTGCTAGTCTGCAGCACCACTTCCCCCAGGATGGCACAGACTCCCCTAAAGCACAGCCAGCGACTGGACAGCCCCCAGGGATACACTGGCCAACAGGATGACTGTGCTTGACTCTTGGTGTGCTTTAAAGCTGCAAGAGCCACTGTGCAGATCAAGGGCAATGGACCTGAAAGCCTAGATTAAAAACAACCCAAAGCAAAATCCCAAATTTAGATACTTCCCTATGTGCTTCCTCTAAACCCTATTCCCATGTTTTATTTACTGGTACAGCTGCACTGCTATAAACATGTCCAAATCCTGAAATTCAGGTGTTGCAGGTGTTGCAGGTGTTGGAAAAGTTGCTCTGGTTTATGGTAGCTGAGAATCTAATCCTGGAGCTCAAGATGGGACATCTTCCAGAAGCTGAGGCAAGGTCATTTCATGATGCTGGCTCCTTTGACGGGTCACCTTTGAGTACGGACAGGCTCAAGTCCCAACTGCAAATCCCCTGAAGACCAAGCTACCTAGATTCCTTCCATCTCAACTCTTTGCACATCCTGGTGACAACACAGATTCAAGGCCATCTGGTGATTCTAGCTCACACAGACACCATGCAAGATAGTTTTCCATGAAGTGGATGCTCTGGTCTCAAAACCAGCAGATTTCTCCATCATATCAACAGGAACAGAAGGGAATGCCCTAAGATTTACCTTTACAAAAGCGTCCCTCACATCCAGCGCTTGCTCCATGCTGAGAGGGGTGGAGACGGTTTCGCCCCTGGTAATTATCGTCCGGCTGGTGAGGCAGTTCATCACGTCCTGAGGGTCAACCTGGCAAAGGCACCACCAAACACAGCTCCTGGGTTTGTAACACAAGGGGTTCTTACAATGGCCTGGGCTAGTAGCCTGAACATGAAGGGCTGGAAAGGAACTGTACAGCCCCCCAGGGCTGGAGGTAAGTGGCTTTTCTTAGCTGTACAGGGAGAATAAATGATGTCACAGGCACTTTCAGAGAGACTAATTAATATATGTTTGTACAGCGTTTCACTATGGAAAGTGTTCTTGTAACTTACTGAGAGATGTTAATGAGGCGTGGGGAGAGGAGATGAAAAAGCAAAGCCTGCCAAGCCTGCCAGCACCAGCATAGCTTTGCATCTTCTTGATCCCTTTCTGTACTCTGAGATCAGGACAGGGAAATGTCCAGCCCATGAAGTCCATGAAAACGGCCTGCAGATGGCTGGGGTGACACTCTGGGACCAACAGAGCTCATAGCGACAAGTTGGTGTCCCTGAGGAAGCCCTGTTACATTCCGGGGAGGCCAGTGAGGAACGCTCCAGCCACTCCATGGGTGGTTTGGGTCATCTCGCCTCACCAGATGCACACAGATAGCTGAACATCTCTGTCTCGGCTGCTGTAGTGAACTTCCTTTACATCAGTAAGAGAAACAGGCTGTTTTAGGGACTGAACTGTCCTTTCTAGGATGATGTGCTATCCAAGTGTCTGTTCCACTGGTGTGAAGGGAAGCTCAGATGGAGACACCCACCTTCACGCTGCCAGCGCAGGGCAGAGGAAGGCTTAGCCAGGCCTCTTCAGCCTCCTAGAGCTGGCGGGGCAAAGTGCCAGGCTCAGATGAGGCTTCCCAAGCCTTGCCACAACGCTGGGAATGTGGGAACAAGCCAAAAAGGGGACAAAACTCCACGGAGCCACTGACCTCCAGCAACGATGCCGCAGTGATCAGTGATGCCGACTGAACAACCTCGCAGGCATCCAGGTTGTCATAGGTCCGAGCTGGGGGAAGAGAGGCACGGGGAAAGCAGTCAGCAAGGGATGCAGCTCTGCAGAAGGGAGGTGGGGTGAGGGAAAGGGTCTTTCTTCATTGCCTCCTCTTGGTGGTCAGGCAAAATCTGGCCATCAGAAGGGAGAGAAAAGTTTGTGTGGCTGCTGGAGTCCTGCTGCTGGCTGCAAAGGACCTGTATTCTGCTCTGCCAGCCACCCTAAATGACTTATGTGGTGAAAATATTTCTGGCATGGAAGTGCTTTAGGCTTCTGTTTTCCAAAGAGGCTTTTACATCACCATGTCATTTCTGATGGCAGGGTACCTTGGTACCTTTACAAAGGCAAATCCAATCACCCAAACACTTCTCTAACACACCATTAGTTGCTACTTGTGAAACCTGGGTCTATTGGATGGCCTTTGGCCTTATTCAACCTCCCCAAATTCAGGAGAGGTGGATGTCACAGCTCCAAATGAAGGGCTGTCAGCCCCAGGCTGCTGGGACACACCAGGGGGCTGGAGATGGCACCGTGTTGGTCCTACTGCAGATGGCTGAACAGGACTCCCCATCTCCACTGCGGGCACTGGAGTCTGGCAGCCCTGCAGAGTGGGCAGGTGGACTTATTCCTCCTTTCTCGTCCTTACACACCACAATAAGCACGTGAGTCCTTAGCACAGCATCCTGGCAGGTAGTATGGATACAGTCCCTAAACTTGGCTCCTTCTCACCATGCAAAATAAGGAGCAAATATGTGCTGGAACACATCTTTGAATTCTGTCCTCTTACCTTCGTACTGCAGGTTGCCCATGTGCAGGATGGCAGCCAGCAGCTTGGAGATCTCCCAGTTCTCCGTGTCAGTGAACATGAGGACCTTCATCGCAGAGCGGATATTGGCGTACTCCTTGCTGTCATCTCTGCCGTCGCAGGTGGTGCAGTTACCCTGGGGGGGCAAGGAGGTTGCAGGGGGCACGGGGCAAAGCAGAATGCATCTGGCACACGCGGGGTGACCCTAAGCTCCCGGGGCTTTGCTGAACTTCCCCCTAATTCAGCAGATGTTTTGTGTAAGGAATAAATAAGCAAAAGATGATGCTGGACCTGAGGGTCTGGCTCTGCCCTTGGTGTATATTATAATCTGGTGCTCAGCCTTGTGACCTGCACTGCCCTGCTGTCCCCAGCCACCCTGTGTCTGGCTGCAATCACAGCATGGTTTGGGTTGGAAGGGACCTTACAGCCCCCCCAGTGACACCCCTGCCATGGGCAGGGCCCCCTCCCAGCAGCCCAGGCTGCCCAAGGCCCCATCCAGCCTGGCCTTGGGCACTGCCAGGGATGGGGCACCCACAGCTTCTCTGGGCAGCCTGGGCCAGGGCCTCACCACCCTCAGAGGGAAGAATTTCTGCCCAGCAGCTCACCCAAACCTGCCCTCTTTCAGCTTAAAGCCGTTCCCCCTTGTCCTATCACTGCACTCCCTGGTAAAGAGTCCCTCTCCAGCTTTCTTGTAGATCCCCTTCAAGTACTGGGGAGAATCAATTAGAGAAAAAGCTTCCTGAGGCGGGGATAAAGAGTGAGAAGAAACGTGCTGGAGGTTCTCACTGATCCAGCTAGAAAGCTAGGTCCCAGCCTTGCTGATGGTGAGCCAGCCTTAATTACATCTGCTGCTACCAGCTCCTGCTGGCTGGTGACACAGGCACGTAGGGAATGGGGCTGGATATCGCTGGTTTGGTCAGACACCAGGATTTGCATGGGCATGGAGCAGAGATGATTTTCCACCATATGCTGCCGAGAACACATCATCCAGACACACGCTCATCCCCTCCCATCATTTCTGTGAGAGCATTGGGTCATATCTAACACCCCAGTTATTTCTAAGTAAGTGGCCTGTGCAAAAAACACCCAAACTGTTCAAGCCTGTGTCCCATTTCACAGGAATAGTGGAAATAACCTGTCTTATGCACAGAGGCTAAGGGCTTGCTTTAAGCCTCTGAGGCTTGCAGTGGTGGGACAAAGAAATCCCACTACCATGCGACTAAGACTCAAGAAGGCCATAACCAGCAAAGCAGCTTCTTGGGCTGCAGAGGAAGACCTCTCACTTCTCTCTCCCTTGTTAATAAGCTGTCACCGCATTGTCCCTCCAAACCTCTGCTTCGCTGCTCTCTCACCATCGCAAGGTAGTTGTAATCCGTGGCTTTCCCAAGACCCAGCTTCTTCTTCTGCTCCATCGTCATTCCTCTCAGCATGCAGTAAAACACGTGGTAATTCCTCTCGTCCTGGGCCTGGAGGAGAAGAGCAATCATCAGCTCTGCGGTGATAAAGTCACCGCAAAGGGTGATGGGCCTGCTGCCGTGCTTTGCAGATATGTCACCTTACCTGTCTGCAGACGCGGGACTTCTCCAGCAGGTACTGCTCAATCTTCGCCCCCTCGATGGCTCCCCTTTTGTTGAAGTGGATGTCGATGTACTTCCCGAATCGGCTGGAGTTGTCGTTACGGATCGTCTTTGCATTCCCGAAAGCTGCAGGGAGGAATGGAAATGGGTCAGAGATGACCTGATGTGAAGATGGTCATGGCTCTGGTGTCATGGAGAAAAAACAAACAAACAAAAGAGGCTAAAAAGCAGCCCCAACACCTTTCCCTGAAGTTTGTATGGCTCAATTTCAGCTTGCAGAGACAGGATATACCACAGATAACTCTGTCCTCAGAAATATGAAGGGAGCATCAAGAAAGAGGCATGGGAACGGGGTGACCTCATCCAGGAAAAAGGGCCGGGACAGCGGGATTTGGCAGCAGCCGATGAAATGCAAGAGGGCTGAGCAAGCCTGGCAGGAGGACGCTGCAGCGTGCGGGGTGACGCTGCGTGGGAAATGACAGGGGTGCTGGTGAGAGATTTGGCGACTGAGGCGGAAAGAGCTCATCCTTTAGGTAAATACAGAGGGACTAAGCCAACCTCCAGAGGGAGACTTCACCCTGCAAGCAGGCTGCGTGCGGCAAAGGGTAGCCAGCTCCATCCTTTGTGTGGGTGCAGCATGCCCTGGCATTTATATGCTCCAGGAATGCCGGCAGGTGCTGGAGATGCATTTGAAATACAAGACCTCTCTTCCCCTGGGTCCTAGCATGACAAAGTGCATGTTAACCCCCCCGTGTGCCCACCACACGCCACGGGGCTTTGCAATGCCAGCACTCGGGCAGCCTTGCGGGGCCCCGAGAGCCTCGTTGCATGTTCGTGCCTGGACTGAACACGGCTGAAGGATGCTCTGGCAGCGAGTGGAGAGGGAAAGCTCAGCTGGTGACTTGCTCCTCTGTTCTGCTAGCATTATTCGTGGGAAGCAGTTGGGATATCCGTATTTCCATTGATTCCTGCGGGGCTACTTACCAAGCAAACACTGCTTGCTGTGAGTAGCAGGGGGAGTAAAAATGACGTTATTCTTTAAGAAAGAGAGGAAGAAAATGCTGCTCTTTCTGAATAAATGTAAAAGGGCCATCCTGCATTATGCCGGGAGGCTCAAAACGCCTATTTAAAGTACAGACATCCAATTAAAACAGTGGGGTTGTTCTTTACAGTAACAGCTTGCTGATGTACCTATTATGGCCAACAAGCTGATTCTTGTTATCTGGTTCTTTTATGAGCTGTCTTTGTTTCTTTTTCTGCATTCTGCTGCCATTCTCTGACCTTGGAAGGAAATGGTGGGGTTTGCTATTGTGCACTGTACTCTATTGTGTACAAGGTCTTCAGTCTGTGATGCTCTGGTCAATTTAATTGCATGTTCTGCTGAACCAGCAAAGAGCAGGAATAAGATTTTTGCAATTACAATAAAATAAAACAAAAATTAATTATTTGAATGAAGCATTTGTGTGATATCTGTGCTCTGCATGCAGTTATAATTCCAGCACTGGAAGAGTGATGTGATTATTTCAATAGAGCTTTGTGTATTTGCTGATCAGCGTTTTTGAAATCCAAGACTACACAGATAATTAGGCAAAATTCAGGTTTCTGTTTTGAAAATTGAGGAAAAATGTCCTCATTTATATGGAAAAGAACATATTTTTTGATTTTTAAATTAATCAAAAAAAAATATTTCAGGTCAGCTGAAATGTTTCATTTTCAGCAACAGTTGTTAAAAATATTCATAGAAAATTTGAAAGCCCAAATCAGAGAATAATTTTGTTGGGAAAAATAAATTCATATGGAAAGGTACATAATTACAAATGCTTGCATTGTTGCTTTTGAATTTTTTTTTTAATTTTGTCGCTTTTTGAAACTCAAAATGCAATAAAGAGTGACTTACATTTTTCCATATTTTGTGTTTCCTGAATCTGATTTTTTTTTTTTTTTTTTAGCCGTCAGAAAAATACCTCCATCATCTGAGGCCTCACCTTCCAAGATGGGATTTGCCTCCAGGACCTGCTGCTCAATCCAGGAGTGTTGACCACTGATTGCCGCCAGGAACTGCAGAATCAGTTTTGTGCTTTCTGTTTTCCCTGCTCCAGATTCACCGCTTCAAAGACAACAGAAACTGAGGTCAGTGAAAGCCCTGCTGCATCCCTGCTAATGTCCCTCTCTCTGTCTCCAAAGGGACTGATGTCTCTGGGCCTGTTTTGTTAGCACAAGCAGGACAAGGCCACTAAGGCTGAGTTTCCAACATCCCAAAGGCTGGTTGCATCCAAATGGTAGGACACGGTATGGGACAGCTTCCAGCCAAGATACAGATTTACTTTCCAATCCACATGGGCAAACTTTTGCTTGGGTTTGGGTCTCTCCAGCAAATACCACCATTCAATCAGCACCAGGAAGGTCAGGAAGCACTTTCAGACAGTGCTTTTCCAGGTGCAACCACCATGCCTTGAGCCTGTGGTCCAGAGGCTGGCTGCTCCCGTGGGGCAGCTTCATCACAAGTCTTGAGCTGCCAAAATGCACTAGAAGGCAGACTGTGAAATACTGCCATTTAGTGACAGCCACATCCACAGGTCCCCTAGGTGTGTCCTACTGAGGGGAAAGGAGAAGGTCACTGAGGCAAGAAGCAAGATGCTTCTTGCAAATTGGTAACTATGACTTCAAACAGTAGAAATGCACAGCAGAGACCACTTCTACACTGGGAATATGTGGATGGAGGATCTAATGTTTCTTTCTAATTGCTGATTATGTTCAATAAGCTGTTCCCTAACAATGAGCAGCCTTTTCCAGGATATGGCTCATTTGGAAATTCACCAGCTCACCTTATGATACAGCACTGGTCCTTGTTGTTGCGCTGCATGTTGAAGTAGCAGTTGTCAGCAATTGCAAAGATGTGTGGTGGCATCTCCCCAATCTTTTTGTTGGTGTACAGGCGTATCTGCTCTGGTGAGTAGATGGGTAGGAGCTGGTAGGGGTTTACTGCCACCAGTATTGAACCGGTGTATGTCTGGAGGAGAAACACATGAATGTTTATGGGGACAGTGAGACCTGGCTGAGAGGCTTTGGCAGCTTGGATGGAGTGTGAAGGCCAGGAAAAAAAAAAAAAAGGGGGGGTTTCAAAAGCTGGATGAAAGATGATGTTTGAGTCAAAGATGCTTGCAGGGTGGAGCCTGGAGCAAAACTGGAACAGAAGTCCCAAAATACATAAATCAGTTCATACTCAGCCCTGCTCATGCATAGGATGGATTCAAGACTTAATTCATATTTCAAATGCTCCTCAGTTAAGATTCAGGGTTCCAAGTCAAGCTCATAGTTGCAAAAACATCCCCAGAGCCAGCACATATCCACACATACTTGGTGCACTGCACAAATTATGAGAACCCAGAGATGAAAAGGGCCTGGAGACCATTGCCATCAAACCAGGACCCCCTAAACCATTCCTGACAGATGTCTGTTTAACCTGTTTTTAAAAATCCACAACAGAACTGATAAACCCTTTTGCTAAACTTCTGTTCTCCACTACCATCTCTGTCTAACCAAACCTCTCCATGCTGCAATTTAAACCTTGTTCTGTGAACACAGGAATGGCCCACAAAGTCCTGACATATCCCTTCTCAGCTATTTCTGAGTCATTTTGGAAATGGCCTTTTGTCCATTCCATGGTCTCCGTGGCACTTGAATGAGCAAAGCAAGCAAGTCAACAGGGCTCCAGCTTGGGCTAACCCAGGGGAGTAAGATGAAGGCTCACTTCACTCCATGACTATAAAAGGGAGCCGAGTTGTCTTCTCTAAGTTAACTTTTGGCAACTGAAGTTACAAAAGATGCATCTCTTCTTTCTTTCCTGGTGGGACCAGCTATGAAAGTACCCCCACTGCTGCAAATATTCTTCCAGGAAAAAAAAAAAAAATCATCATTTCAACATAAAAAGTGTATCTTATAGCTTTTCAGCTGCATGACCTAAAACCAAAAGTAAGCCTTTGGCACAAATAACCAAAGTATCTCAGATAAGGATGCTTGTGAACTGTGAAGACAATCTCTCCACGCTCTGCTGGCTGCTCCTCTTGTTGTGCATATTGCAAACTTGCTGATGAATAAAACAAGTCTGAGCTGTTCCTCGCTTCGGAAGACATCAAAATAACTGCCAGTGCTGGTGGGAGGGGTGGTAAGGGAGACCTGGAGACACGAGTGGGCAGCCCCAGGTTGAGTTTCTCCCATTAGAGCCTGTTATCCCTCAGTCATGATGGAAAGGGCCTGAATGGGGTTAGATAATTTGTTCTCCATCTACACACTTCCCACCAGCTCTGGCTTCCTGACAGACAGCCAGTAGGTGGCAATTGTGTCCTATAGTAGGGATGCTGAAAGCCTTCTGAAGCTGTCACTTTGCAGCCTCATGGCCAACACCAGAGACCAACTTTCTGTTCAGCCTAGGTGAGGTTTGAATTTACAGAGGAAATCATAGTCATCTCTGTAATAGTGGGTTACATGTCAGGAAAGGAGAAAAATTCTTTAAGCTCAAGGACAAAGTTGTCACAAATACGAAAGGTGGAAATTGGCTGTGAAATAACGTAGACTGGATGTTAGAAGAAGCTATTGAAGTAGGGAAGCATCAAAGTCCCTGAGCAGCTTTCCACAGGAACAGAGTAGGTAAACTCAATGTTCAGAGAATGGCTGTGCTCAATTCCTGAGTGGCATTTTGTCACCAAGATCCCCAGTGACACCCGAGTTCACTTCTAGTCCTGGGTGAGAGATCTGGAAGACTGTTTTCCTCTTCATGATTTATTACCAAGTTAATTTAAGGGGTATTTCTAATCTTCCTGGAGCATCTTCTCAAAAAAACTGACTCTTTGCAGAAGTCTCTGAAATCCTGTGTTTCAGCCACATTTGTCTGCCCTGCCCCAAATGCAGCCAGCGAGCCTATTAAAGTAGTTAACCATTAGTTGCAGGAATGTTTTCTGGATGCTCTCGCTGACCCTTTCCTTGTGATCTGCAAAAGACTTTGTCAGCACAAACTCTTGCTCTATTGCTTGCTTTCATAGGTCATTCCTAGTTGATAAATACTCTCAGTTTGCCCACTTCTCATAGCTGACAGCACGCAAAACTTTGTCCACTTTGCTGATGAGGGGCCAAAGGGCACTCCCAAGGAAATATTGTCTCTTTGGTTTCTATTGCTGGGTGAGGGGAAAGCCTTTCTCTCCTGGGAAAATCAAGCTCTACCGACAGGCAGAGGTCCTGCTGTAGCTGACCACTTACATCAGAAACCACATCTTGGTGTAAATCCATCACTGCCTGCATGACCTACATTTTAAGTATCACAGAATCACAGAAGTAGCCCCAAACAAAATCCTTCCTGAGCCTGCTTCCCTCACTACCCAGAGCACTGTGGCCGACTTCATCTGGATTTTTATGGGGTTAAAGCTCTATCAATCATTACTGCATTTTGACAACAAGAGATCAGCAGTAGGCATTGCTTTCAACTCCAGATAAATAGATTTAACCTTCCTCAGAGTCCAACTCCCCACCAAATACCCTTGCTCTTCAGCATGGTTTCTTCCAGGGCATGCAAACCAAGCCATGGGCAACAAACTTTTGTTGAAGCTTTTCACATTTGGTCGCAGAAGTCTTTTTCTTCCAACTTGAGGACATTACTGAGAAGCACTTAAAGCTTTAACCATCCAACACCACACTCACACTTGGGGACTTTCCAGCCCTCTAAAGGTGTCACAACTTTACCGTGAGGGCCAAGTTCTGCAGCAGATGGGATGATGCTGTCCATGCATTTGTGAAGCAGCAGCAATGGCAGTGCAAATTAAATGAGAATGCCACAGTGGTGAACAGAAACAAGTGATCCAGTGGATGGCATGACAGTGATTACCAGTGACAGCTCCAAGAGTCATTACTTACCCTCCCGCCGCAGTTTGTCTTATGAGTAAAATGTGAGGGAGAAGAAAAAGGAAAATCACATTTTATTAGAGCAGGATCACACCCTCCACAAAGCTAAGGGGATGAGGAAACAAGATGGACAGAAGACCTGTTGGAAAAGTCACCCTTCGTTGGGAAGGCTTAGAAAGCCTATCAGACATTGAAGGCAAAGTCACACTGAGCATCGACATCTTTAAGATAGAACAAATTGTACCTCAGAAAAAAAAAAAACACCTCAGAGGACTGGGCATCCCTATACACATGGCATCCATATGGCATCTTGGCTTTGCAAAACTGCCATCAATATTTATCATGCTCGGCACAAATTTACTCCTGCTAGTGCCACCACTGTTAAACGATGAGACCTAAAGTTGGGCTCCTGATCCTCCAATAACACACATGTAGACAGGGATGGTTTTGTGCCTCTCTATCAAGCTATGTGCTCTATGTCATTTTGAGAGCATCATTCTGATTTTCAGATTGCATTAACTGCTCTGTGGGGCCCAGGTCATGGGCTGCAACTCCAAAGCCATTAGTGGTGCAGAGCAATCAAAGCACAGTGACTTGCAAGTGCAAGTGGCTTCCAGCACAGAGCAGGATGGCCCAAGGAATGGGTTGTAACAGAGGAATCTAGTAAAGAACCAGCTGCTAAAAGTTTTGGGTGAGAAAGGGAGCTGTTTGGAGGTGCTTCTCTCCAAGGACACATTTGGGTGACAGACTGCAAAAATAGCAACCAAATGTTCCTTGGTCCCAGACAATCAAAGGGGTGTGAAGCCCAAGATCTGGATCTGGTCTAACACTGGATGAATACACTCCAGGCAGCGCTCACCTGGCGGTGTGAAGGTGGCTGGAGTGATCAGTCACTCACAATTAGATCAGGGCAAGTGGCCATCCCTTACGCAGCAGTTCTACAGGACACATGGCTCTGTCACCATCAGACACGAAGAACCCGCAGAGAAACCACATGGTCACTGAGTCACTGCAACCCAAATCACTGCCCACGTGCACCTCCGTGTTAGCAGCTGCCCTTTGCATTAGCCCTTGTTAGTACGACTCTGCCAAACAACGCTCTGCCCGGTGTTCATTTGTGTTTGTAATCCCCCTGGATGCCTGTGAATAGCTTAGCGAGGGAGCTCAGAGGCAGAGCTTTTGTGAAGGAGTAAGTTTTCTCTGTGGGCAATCTGATACTGCACACATGAAATCTTATCTGAGGACCTCTCTTCACTTTGCGAGGCAACAGACACTTGCCTGATGACACAGGGACCCCCAGGAGAGACATGTGGACACCACTGAAAAAGTATCCAACAAGATCCCGACTTTCCCACAGGGCAAGAGAGAGCTCTGGGACTCCACTTGGTATCATTGCAGGGTGCCCACAAACAAGAGAAAAAGGGGCAATGCTTGGTGGATAAATACATGTTTGCTGCAAATTATGGGCTATCTGTACATCTTGGGTGGTATTCAGGTTGCCTGAATTTAGTTATCCACATGAGCATCACATCAAACTTTGAAGCTGGACATGCGCTGAGCTGGAGGTTGGACTGTAGTCCTCCAACCCCATCTTCCCCTCCAACCCAAACTTTTCTGTCATATCCAAGCCCCAACAAGCTCTACAGCAATTCACCTCATCCACCATATACCTATGTTTAGACAGCTG
Source organism: Anseranas semipalmata (assembly GCA_013399115.1). NCBI lineage: Eukaryota > Metazoa > Chordata > Aves > Anseriformes > Anseranatidae > Anseranas > Anseranas semipalmata. The sequence goes on along the minus strand of VXAA01005852.1, from coordinate 541,978 downwards.
AAAGGCAGTCTTGTATCTGTTGGTTGTGATGATAACTCCGCTGACTACCCTGGGTGCTTAGTGCACACGGAGACACCTCCTCAGGTATGAATTTGGCCCTGCTAACTTCTGCTACTTTAACATTATAAATGGCTGAGACCCCCTTAAGAGAACTCCAGGGAGTAACTCAGCTCATCTAACATCTGAATCATTTTCTGGTTATTCTTTTTTCTCTAAACTGGCAGTGTAGGGGATCAAGGCTTCGTGCACACCAAAGAAGGTGTCTTGGTGAGAGAGGCATTTGGGGGTCTCTATTCTTCTTCAAGCTCTGGGAACTTAGGAGTGCCTCTTTAGCAGCCGTGTCCCCTTCCTCTAGAATTGAAATTTGCCTGTGAAAGAAGGCATATATTTCGTAGAGTCAGGGACAGGGGGAGGTGGTCAACCACTTGGACAGCCTTTGTAACAGAGTGACATGTTCTCCATCACTGCCCAGCTCTAAACCAAAACCATCCTTTCAAAAGGCACTGGACAACAAGCAGAACAAGCAGCCTTGGTATATAAAATAATGGATATGGTCTGTTAGTTTATGCTGTCTAGCAGACCAGACTGCATTGCAATTCCCTCTGCCTTAAAACTCTAGTAATCCCTAGAGCCTTTTAAAAGTTGCCTTCAAAGGCCTTCAAAGGCATAGCAGGTGCTCACCTGAGAGGCAGAAATCTGCAGCATTTGAGAGCTACCCAACAATACCAAATCTTCTATATTTGCATAGGCTGTTTGAGTACATTTAGTAGTGGCAAGCACACATACTCTTCACCTCTGCCCCAAGAATGTGCACCAGACTACCCAGTATATTATAGCATGCTGATAAAACCAGTATGGGGACTTGAATGCAGACTCTGGTCCTGTTTGGGAGGTGGACATTGTGGTGCTGTCACAGAAGAGTGGTTCAGTTCTGGTTGGCTCCCTGTAAAACCCTTGCTTTCTGGATGTCTGGTTGGGTTGGAAAAGCTGCTCTGAGCCCACTGGATGTGCCATGACTGAGCTGACCTAAGGAGGGATACTACTGTCCTCAAAGTTCAGCTGTCAGGACCCCAGGCAACCCAGAGCTGATAGGTTATAAACACCGATGGGGCAGGCACTTTGGAGCTGTTCTGGGAGTCATCACTTCATTGTACCTGGTTATTCCTTTGTGCACGTCCTCATCCCTCCTCCATCCCTTGCACCTCCAGCAGTTGCTGCCTTCACCCACTTGGGTTGAACGAGTTAATGGTTCAGCAGGAGAACGCAGAAAGACTGCATCGAGCTTGTAGTCACCAAAGGCTTTTGCTTTAGGATTACTACAGCCTGCACGTGGCCTGGGTTAAACTGCTTATTGTGTGTGCATAAACTTGATGTGAGTGCCAAAAACTTCTACAGGGGCTACACAGGGAGGTGGCAGGGACTTTGCTCATTACCTAAGTCATGGGGTCTTCAGCTTCCACTGGGGCATCCATAAACTTTGCGATGTCTCCTCTACAGGAGAACAACACATCAGTGCAGAAGCCCTCCACCATTTGGGTCCTAGAAACCCAGGTGCTTATTTGAATCAGGGATCCCCCCCATGGGTTCCCCAGAGCTAAGGAGAGCTGGGGGTGTGGCGCAGAGTAAGAGGTGGAGGTGGGGAGGACACTCACATAGATGAGATGCTCCCGGTAGCGGATCAGCAGGTTCCTGAGGATTCCTGCCTCGTTGAGGTCCCCCAGACGGATCATGTCCTCCACTCCGTGGATGGAGGTGGGGTGCATGGGTTTGATGTGGCTGGCATTCTGCGGGGAAATCCAGTGCTCCTGGGAAGAGGGCAAGGGCAGAGAAAGGTAAGTCAAATGAGATACCACTGCGATGAGAGGCAGAAAAGGTCCACCTCAGCCACAAGGTCCAGGTGGAAGAACATACATGGGAGAGCAATAGCACACAGACCACAGCTTCTATCCTTGGGGCATGACAGAAGTTAATTTGAAAGATTCAAAGCAGAAGAAGGAAAACATTTTTTGGTTTACTGGAGCAGCAAGAGACACGTTAACCATCCTGGCAGGAACATCATCCAGGGCAGCATGGGCATCCAGCACATCAGGGGAGTTTTTAACAAATATCATTTTGTTTGTCCCTTCACACAACTACATTTCCACATCACTGGGTAACCTTCTGACACAAAATACTGTTAAGCAGACAAAAGATGATTTAGAAAAGCAGAGAGAGATGTACAGGGATGGTAAATTACACTTTTATTGGCAGAATGTCATTTCGATTGATCACTTCTGAAGGGCTTCAAAAGCCACTGCAAATTGGACACAAGGATCTGGCTGAACCAGTTTCTTTCTACCATTCTTGAAGGGAAAGAGAGCATTCACTATTATCTCAGATGGGATAAAAAATGATAACGGACAGGACACGTCGATTCACCCTCTGCTCGTGATATAGATGTTCCTTTGAAATAGCCATCACTACAGAGGTAGAGGTGGGAAATGGGAGGAGAAACAGTCTTTGGGCACATCCTGCATTGGCAGGGGGTCAGGAAGGACTGGATACAGCAGAGGAACAGCAGCTGGAGGTGGGTTCTCTCACAGCACAGCCTAAGTGGTTTTGGAGGCTCTCGGTCATCATTATACTCAAGAAGCTTCTCACAATTTCACTCCCAGTACGGCCACAGAAGTAGGGACATAGTGTTATCTTGTCTTTACAGTTGATTTCTAAGGACATACAAGGGGTCTGTGACAAAGTCTTCATGACGCTCTCATCATGAGCACCCTTCCTCATATTTCTGGAAACATTGGAAATGAGCAAAATTAGATCTATTAACTGTGTTTGAATTGGGATGTAGTGTTTTCTCCGTTTGGTGTTGTAGATTGTTCCTCCCCAGCTTTTGCAACCTCTCCCCCCTGCTTTTTGTTGCTGTTGTTTTTTAGCCCGTATCTTGTTTGGCTGGAGTTTGGTTCAGAGCTGCAACTTTCTCCAAAGCTGTGGCCCAGTTCCAACATCCATTGGTATTAATGGAGTGAATCCCATCATCTTTAATGAGATTCGAATCAAGTTTTGCTTTCAAATAGCACCTGAGTTCATGCTTTTAATCCTACCTGGGGCCAGTGCATGCAACAGTCATAGAGCTGAAAAGCAATCACAACCCTTTGTACGTACATTGCCTTCATCATCCACAACTTGGATCTGTCCAGAGTCACACAGTTTAACCACCGCTCCAATGGGGACATCGAATTCCCGACCGGTTTTGAGGTCCATCCACACATAATCCCCCTGCAACCAAAGAGAGGAGAGTTACACCCCATGCTGCAGAAGGCTCAGCATCTCTTGGGATATAAGATGCTGAAGTTTTCAACCCAAAACATTGGTACAAGTCAAATGACTTCCTTTGCCAACCACATACCACCCCTTCTTCACAGATGGGCCCTGCAAGGTATAGCAGCAGGGTTGGCGCAGCACTGGTTTTTACCCAGCTCCAGAATGCAGCCACTGCTCTGTCTCTCCATTTCATGAACTTGTGAGTGGTTGCTGGTCACAGGCTGCATCGAACAAGCAGGTTATAGAGCAGTTATAGAGCAGGTGGAAAAGCCCACACAGGTAGAGGTTTTCCTCTGTGTGATAGACAAGCCTAGAAAGTCATGCTTAGGAGACGGTTTTGAGCTCTGGAAAGCTTTGTCTGGAGGCCTGTGGCACATTTTTTCCATGCAGATAATCACTATCAAATATACATGCCCCTATCTCGGAGACTGGTGAGAAGGGGATGAGTAAATACCCGAGAGGTAGGGACACTTCCTCAGGAGGTCTCGCAGCTGCAGCAGTTGGTAGGTGGGCTCTTTGCATTTAATACTTCTCAGTGTTTTTTGTCTACTGCGAGTGTGTCTGGTTGCTTCCTGAAGCTGTGCAAACTTTTAGCATCCATAATCTCGAAGGAAGAGTTTAGTGACAGATAGCATGGAAAGCTGTGTCCTTTTGTGTTTCAAACATGTCACCTCTTTCATTTGAGACCTCTTTGTTTTTGTTTTGGAAGACAGAGCAAACAGTTAACCCCTATCCACCCACTCCATGTCACTGGTGATCCTAAAGACCTCTGTCAGTCCTGCTGGGCAGGCACTATCTGCTCATCAGCTCTGTGAGTATTAAATTACTTGAATGCAAAAAGGCTTTTAAGGAAGATTTTTCCTCAATACAGAGGCAAAACCAATAATAACCCAAAACCAAAGTCCGAAGTCAGACTCTTTGAAAATAGGTGGAATTATTTCCCACCCCTAATCTCAATATGATGAGGCACTACAAGTGGGAGCTACCTAGTTAAATTACCATCAGGCATGTTTGCAACAAGCAAGCAAATGTACTTTTCCACGCACCTGATTTTGACTTTGTGAACTTGTAACCCCACCTAATGCCACATTCCTGCAGGCCAGCTCCACTTGTACCTATTAAACATGAGGGACATGCAGTATCTACCTTCTGAAGTCCTGTCTGGGAGAGCAGGCAACAGGAAGGATCCCTGTGCACTGTTATAACCTCTTTGAGCAGCCACTATCAACCGTTTCCATGGACAGAATATTTATAGTTTTGGTTTGACCTCATGGGCTGATGAAAAACCTTCAACTCTGCTTTGGGCAGTGGGAATTGGAGACGTACAGAAATATAAAACACGGTCAAACATATGCCTTTCAAGTCACTGCTCACCTGGACTTCAGACAGCTGTTAACTAGAGAGCCACAGGGACGTAAGCCTACACCCAGGGACAAGCACACGGAGAAATGCTACACACGAGGAGTCCCCAGCCATTTTGTGGTAGACTCCACCCTTGGCAGCTGATTGTTAGGTTTCACCTAGGATATTAACAAAATCATGCTGCTTATATGTAGCTGAGGATCCTTTGTCTGTGTTTCTTTCTCCTCAGAAGGTCAAGCTACAGAGCTGTAATAAATATCTTCACACAACTCATTAAAAATATAATATTCAGATCTTTTTCTCATTGCCTGTCTTACCTCACATCTTATAACTTGGTAGAAAAGGATGAAAAAAAGCATATATGAATACAGTGTCATGCACAGATACATTATAAATCCATGTATATTAATATTTATTTCTTAGCTCCTTTGATCCAAGACTCAGAGTGTTCAGTACTCTTATCCTACCAGCATAGCTGGGCAAATTCATGCACAGTGTGAGTAAGTTGATCAAGGTGTCAGCAAGAGAAGAGCTGGGGAGTTCAGTCCCTGCTCAGCAGAGAGCCCTTCTGACACCTCAGCAGCTGTGTAAAAATTGCTCTGAATCAAGAAAACAAAAATTGTAATGATGCTTTTTTTTTTTTCTTTTTTTTAATGCCTAATTTTGAATAGCTGTTAAGGCAGCCTGCTTCATATGTTCTGTTACCACACAACTGAAATAAAAAGGCAATCCACTAACCCCAAAGTAAATCGATTCTGTACGACCACTGCTTTGCCTACCTAACATATAGGGTGATAGTTCCCTCAAAATGCTCTTTCTAAGCACATTAAAATCTAGTTCTTAATGCTGATGGAAAAAAGCAAGTCTTATGGGATGGGCTAAGCTGGTAAGCTCTGAAAGGTCTGGTTGGGTTAAAAAATAACATCACTCATTAATACTGCTGACCTATTTCATTCCCCCACTTTAATGAATTTGATATAAAACCCATGGAAGTCAGTCACAGTCCTTCCGCTGATTCAATCACTTTTGGATCAGCCCAAATAACTGCAAATAAACTGGGGATTTCAGGGCAAATCAGGGTGATTCACACATTTACCAGCTCCAGTGGACTGGCTTATAAGTTACATAACTTTCCTCATGCCTGGACCAATGTTATTTATTTTCTAACACATGCAACAGAGCAGTGAGAATACCACCAACCACTTTACAATATCGACATGGCACAACTCTTCCTCCTCAAAGCAGCCGCTAGGTGCTAGAGTCCTTCCAAATGCTCTGGGGCAGCCCCTGCGCTCAGGACCTCACAACCTAAGGGTGAGGTCCTTTTGGTGACAACCAAACGGTGGTGCTAGAGGAGGGAGCACCATGAGGGGTGCACACAGAGATCAACTCAATTCTTGAAGAAGATCTTTAGGAGGAGCTTCCACGTGCAAAGACAACAAGGTTGCACCATGGGGGAGCTACAGCACTTGGGGTGAGGGGTCACAAAGGCTCAGGAGGAAGGTGAGAGAAGCTGGCACAAGCAGTACAAGTATCCCACCAGCCAGTGAGATGGATTTCAAAGCAGTTTGAAAGCTCCCAGCCATGCTTATAGCCTGGAACCCCTATCTTACCGCTAAAATAGTCATGGGCTTCAGGGCCTGGTTGACGTTGCGGAGTAGTGTCCATTTGCCCTGGTCTCTCTCCTGGTCTTCCACCACCTCAGGGCATGGCTGCATGAAGACGACTTTCTTCCTCTTCAGCATTTCCAAAGTCTTGCAGCGGTATTTGGCCCTCTCTTTTTATGTGTGTTCCACCATGAATGCCAGAGAGCTGCAGCCAATTTGCTTTAGACCTCCAGTGCGACCCTGATGCCTGCTGCATGCAGGACACCCACTGACCTCATCCACAATACAGCTCTTGGTAAAGATCTGCTAGCAGAAAAATTTCCATGCACCAGCCATGGTCCTCCACTGGCCAGCTAGCACGTTCGCCCCATACAGCTGGATGCTGTGGGACCCTCAATGCGAAGTCAAAAACTTTGCTTCTCTTCTCTCAAATTCTTCCAGTCTTTCCAGTAAGGGGTGATATTTGGTCAGAGACCTGAAGGACACTTCAACCACCAGTTCTGAAAAAACGACTGCAGGATTAACAGAAAACCTCTTCATTTCCCCATGACTTCTCTCCGGCACCTTCCTTTCTTAGTGAAAAAACCCGCTGCCAGCTTAAGGACATCCAGCACAGAACACACTCGGGTGCTTATTAATCCACAAATGCAGTCAGTCCCCATGCAACACATGGCATTTAATTAACCTAATACCTTTACATACCAAATTAACCAAAGCGCAGTGGGAACTCAAAACCAGAGGCCATCTGCATTTTCTTTAAACCGATCACCTTGAGTAGATCCATAGCAACTGAATTTTAAATAATTGAGTGGAAGGTGTTTGGAGCAGCACGGCCTCTGTGCCTGTATGTGAGAGGAGCACTGGGGCTGTGGACTGAAATGTGCCGAATGCGGGGACCATGGAGATAACAAGGTTGCACTGACACTACGCCCGGCTGCTCTGCAGACCCGCTTCTGCAATGTCTCCTTCTGTGTAGGGAGGAGTGTTCTCTAGCTGGGGCCCAGTGTCTGCCATAGAAATTTTGCATCTAACTCATCATCACTTGCACAGACTAGAGCAATGCATGACTAGACAATGGTGCAGCTGCAAAGCTCTCCATGCCATTCTCATTTATCACTATTTTAATGTGAAACTCTACTGATGCTTTGATTCCCCAGGGCTTTGGAGCCATTTGTCCGTGATGCAGAGGATGTATTTTGTGGAAAGCTTTCTAGAGGAAGGAAGGCTTTATAGCTCTCCCGATGAGACACTGTAGATGATGGGTATGTCAAACTCACACCAAGCTTCTTCTGCTCATCAGTGAACAGCAGTGACAACAGGGAGGCAATCCCAGCCTAAGGGGCAGATGTTGGATTAACAACTCCATAAGTTTAAGCCATACTATGGAGCCCTGAGAAATGAGGTGTTTAATTTTTGTAGCTGTGAATGCGATGTGATGAATAGGTCAAGTCTCACAGATAAGAAGACACTGAGGGTGTCTACAGTCTGCCAAAGGAGCAAACAAAAGCGTACGTGAGATGTAATAGTGATGCAGGGAGAAGAAGACACAGATCAAATATAACAATCTCATGGGAAATGTCAACATACAGCACGACCTGAACACAGAGTGCTGTAAATGACTTCATTTTTAGTTACCTAGAAAGTGCAAGATAGATGTCTGATCAAAGCCAATAATCAATGAGAGGGTCTGTATGGGAGGAAAGACTGAATAAATGTACATAAAGGAACCCATAGGATGAGCTCTTTGGAGTTGAGCTGTGTCCTACAGATGCTCTTTGCCCATCAGTGCACCTTTCCTCACTACCATGCTGCTGTCACTGGAGCAGCGTATGAGCAGCAGAACTGAGAAAGAGCAGCCGACGTGTTTATCTCACTTTGCATTGGAGCAGACATTGCGATCATTGCTCAGCTATTGCCTGTACTGTATTTCTGAGGTGTGTATCAATGTGTGCTGCCAAAGAGTAAACTAAGGAGCAGAGATGTGAAATGATTTGCCCAAGGTTACCCTTGGAGCAAAGTAGAGAAGCGAGCCCAGAAGTCTGGATCCAGTCTCTGTGGTCCTGTTATGTGAGCATGCTCATCTTTTCCCTTGGGCTGCTGAAGATCTGAAATTCCACCCATTTCCGCTGCACATTTTTTGCATCATTCCCCTGCTAGCAGCAGTTTACCAGGGACCCGTCAGAGTCACGTGTCTCATCCGGAGGTGCTTGGTGTTTGCACGGTGCTGTCTGAATGGCCCAAGCCTCCTGGAAATGGGAAATCCCATCCCAGCTAAGGGATGACCCGGCTCGGAAACCAGCCTGCCTTCTGCGTGCATCCAGGGCCAGAGCAATAGCACGGAGCCTCCTTTCAGCACGTTTTTTTCTAAGAGAATGTGCTACAACTTACGTGGCAAACAAATAAACACACTTAAGGCTATAAGGGAGATGCGGCAGAGGAAAACCAACCTCCAGCTGGCCAGCAGCCTGTCAGCAATGCCAGCTGGGTTAGATTACAGCTCCCCGGGGTAACATTAGCTCCTCACTGCAGAGATAGAAGCATGAGCCCAAAGAGCCGTGCTGGAGCCTGATCTGATGATTTGCTGTATCTCTGCAGCTGCAGGCACAGCTGAGACCGGGGGCCTGCCGTGCCATGCACTGCGCGCACACGTAGCAAGGGGTAAAGCCTTGTCCCGAGGAACTGATGTGAATGCTGAGACCTGAGCTCTCATTAAGTCCTGCCGTGGTGGCGCGGACCTCACTGCTGGAGAAAAAAGGGGAATTCCACCTGCAAGAGCCACCCTCACTACAGGCGAACCACCTAATTTAATAAGAGCTTGGGTTTCTTTGCACCAACCCGCTTTTCAGACCCAAAGAAAATGCATTAGATGCTGCCAGGGCTGAGGAAGTGTTCTGGAGCTGGTTATTTTGCAGCTATCACTGAAAAGCTGTAATTCAGTGAAACAGGTCAGGTGTGACTTCACTAACCCAGTGCATGTGTTCAAGATATGCAGATCTCTGCTATATTCAGGGGAGAGAAGGAAGCATTTCTACACTTACCTCTATATAAAGCAGGTATTTAAACTAGGTCAGATGCTGCTGACCTACAGGGGTGGGTGAAGAGGGTGGTTTAGAGGTAGAAGCCCACCCTACAGGTGTCCAAAGCTAGGTGTGGTGGCTCCTATCCCTAACATGGATGCTGAAAGGTCCCAGGGGCTGCTCTTCAGGCAAATTGCTGAAGGCTACGGAAAATCACTGGTTGCCTGAGGCTGTCTGCAGACTCAGGTCAGCAGTGCTCCACTGATTCCTCCCTGCACCTCTAAACTTACTTTTCTAATATAGGAAAGATGATACCCTGCAGAATGGCTGTTGATGCAAGGTGTGGGCCAGATGTGATCTGCGGGCCGTACCTCTGAGAATTAATGTAAAACAACCCATTTACATAGCTTTTCATTATTTTTTTTTTGGAAACTGGCACAATCACATACTCAGGTCTTTAGAGAGCTCAATCTAAACCAAACCCTTTGCTTCCTTACTGCTTGTCTTGAAGCAGATATTCCTTAGTGCACACAGAAGCACAAACCTACACCCTTCCCCTATCTCCAAATTTCCGTGTCACATGGAGAGCAGACCGAAATCCAAATGTATTGGTGCATCGCAGCACGTTATGGCAGTACAGGCTTCCAACAACTACCTGAATCATTTGGGCAGCACAAAGTCTGTGCTCTGCTAAAAACACCTATCATCACCTCCAGCTATCACCTGTCTGATCCAATTCAGCTCTCAATTACGTGGCCGTGCTCTGCTCAGTTTAACGGGGCCACCCCTGGATCCACAGCTGTGCCACCCAGGGGACAACCAGGGCTGCTCAGCTCTATTCTTTGCACTCATCTTCAGTTGCGAAGCTGCCACCAGCATCAAGAGACAGTGGGAAAGGGAGAAAAAAAAGCCTGAATTTATGCTTAACAACAAACCTTCGTGCAAGAAATACACATGCGGATAGTCGGTAACCCTAATAATTTTGCTGCTATTTTTTCATAAATAAATAATATTTTCTTCCCAGCTTCTTGTAGCACATCAGGCACCAGCTGTCAGCCAAGGTAACATGCTATACACACACGCTCTCTGAAGCAAAGGCAGAGATGTAGAGGGAATCATTAAATAATTCAATACTCAATGCATTGCTCTCTCATCCTGTAACTTCAACACCGACAAGAGGGAAAAAAACAACAACCCACAAATGTGGCACCGGTCCCAGCATTTTCCCATTTGGTGCTGAGGGGCAAAAATGATGGACTTGATCAGGTGCGCAAGGGATGCACTGAGGCTCAGCTCCCAGCGATTCCTGCCCTCGCCCCTGGCTTTTGGCAAGGAGCTTGTTGTTGACTGTTCGGGACCTCTGGGCTCAGTAGTGGGGTTTAAGTGTGCAGACAAACACGGAGATAGTGTATTTAATCCGTGACTCCTATCCGATGGAGAGCCGCATTACCGGCGTGGACGACGCGGAGAATCCGCAATCCGCTGACGTTGCAAGCAGATTAGGCTGGCCCCGGGTGCTGCCTGCCCAAAAGCCGTGCCGAAGTCTCACACAAAATCTGATGGTCACCTCCTTGGGATGAGGCTGCAAAATCTGATAAGACGCAGAAGTGGAACAGGAAATGAAGACTGAGCTTTTGAGCCCTGTCCTAAATGCAAAGGGAAGGGATCCAAGGGAAGACAGCACAGCAGTCATAAGGCATTCAAATCTGGAAGACTGGAGAGGAGAAAAATGAAATCGGGAGGAATCAGCGTGAAATGCTCCTGGCCGGTCTGAGGGGGAGCTCTGTAGGGTGGGAGCATGTAATTTAGTACAGTTAACAAAGACCTATTCCTTCAGGTTCTGGGAATGGAGAACTTGCACTGGTGCCACACTGGGAGCTCTCAGATCCACTCTAGATCTGCCAACAATGGTCACCCCCTGGATAACTGGGGGTACGGCTGGGAGCGGTGGAAACTCCACTCCTTGCCCTTAGCCACACAGAAGCAAAGGTTTTTGGAGGTTTTCCTTTAAATGCGTGCCATTCTCTGCGGCAAGCTTTAGGAGGATGGGACTAAGGGAGTGACATCTTCTCGGAACAAGACTTGGGAGGGATGCTGGTTCCAGAAGGCCCCCATGGCTGGACAACAGAGCTAAGCTGTGTGCTCCCGTCCCTCTCTTTGGTGGAGGTTTGATCCCACAGTGAGCTGGCTCAGGGAATTAACCCAGCAACAATGCCATTTTCCCATGTTTTTGCAAAGCGTTTTGCTGGGCTAGCCCCTGAACCGGCTCACTGGGCAATCAGCCTCAGTGAAGGAGCAAGGAAAGCATCAGAAAGCACTGGTGGTGGGGGAACACAAAAGATCAGACACAGAAATGTAAATTTGAAGATTTGAAGTGATGTTTTTCATCCTTTCTCAGAAAGGCTGTTCAAAGAAGCCGAAAAGCAATGACACAAATTAAATTGTTTGTGATTCTATTCCTGGGGAAACAAAGTCGGATTTTTCCACCATCTGTGGTTAAAATCTCTTTTACTTTTCATATTCAACCTGTCAAATTCTCTTTGAGAGTTTCAGCAGGTGGAGGCAGCTGATTAGCTTCATCTTTCATGCTCTGGGAAGATCCTTTCTCCTTCATATCTTTACTTCAGGCTCCCTTTTTCCTCTTCCTTGCCTTTTCACAACCTCACACAGTCTGCAATCAGTTCTTGTGTACTGAATAGACATGGGGCTATTGTAATCTGCACAGCTATTCCTACATAAACAGAAATATAGATATAGTGTGAAGAAGTGTTTATTCCTAGCAAAATGCTTTTTTCTTTCTTTTTTTTTCTTTTTTTTTTTTTTTTTTAACATATGGGAATAATCTATACTAGTGTAAATGCAGATTCCCGATCAGAAATCAGTCTGTGCTAAGGGTCTGCATTACCCAAAGTGGCACTGATGTGTCTAGACAAGCCCTACAATTTAAAATAGCGTGTCTCATCCTTGGAAATATTGAACGGAAGGGGAGTAATGCTGCTTTTCCCTCATTGCCACGCTGGATCGGAGCAGTGCTGCCCTTTTTGTGCACTCCCTTTGCTTATCCGCTGAGGGTTGTCTTGGTTACGGAGGGCAGTGTGGGGTCTGGAAGAAGGCTTTTTGCAGCTCAGTCAATAGCATCCTGAGGCAGTCTGTGATATGACTGCTGAAGAGAGACGTGGACTGCTCCAAGGGTGTGTTTGAAAAGCCAGAATGGCAGAAGAAAACGTTACGGAAAAAGTGAAAATCACGCTGGCAATGCTTGTGATCCAAACCATCTTCATACTGGTTTTTGTCCCTTAGGTACCAGCCTCAAGGACGGTGGTCTTCTTCTCTCCAAAAGGAGAAAAGATGCTCCCAGACTTCGAGAAAACCTTGAGGTCATGAAGCACCCAGACATTTTTGTCATAGGGAAAATGCTAACAGAATGAACCCTACCAGTATTTGTTAAAACCCAGCAAAATCATCTGCATTTCATTGCTTGGTTCATGGGTTTGGAGACTCCAGGTTTGGCTCCATGCAAGGACTGCAGAATACTTCCACACATCACCCTTGAAATGGAAAAGCTGAGCAGATTTGTAATTGCAGCCACTTGCCTGGCTTCTTCAAGCCCCTCTGCCCTCGTGTTTGGAAAGCGTCCCAGCTGCTGGTGGTGGGTCCCCCCGGGGGCAGAGGTGGACCAGCCACGCTGCTGCTCCATGGGCTCCCAACAGCACTATACCAGCCCCATCTGCTGTAACTCTCTGGAACTGCCAAGTGCATCAGGAAGTTGGCCTATGATGATTTCTCCATTTTTAATTAAGCTTGCATGCTAGTAGTACCGTAAGTGAAGCAGAATGAGGAACGGCGGTGTGTGCATTTTAATCCCAAATTTCACACCATCTCAGCAGTGTGAAAAGACTCTGGCTGAAGGTAGGAAACGCAGAGTACCACCAGGATGCTTACAGGTCTGAGGGAAATGATTTATAAAGGAAGCAGCAGGTCCAGCTAGACAAACCCTAACCTTGAGGTTGCAAACAGAGGAAGAGTGGAGTTTTTAGGCTGGTGTGACATGGTAGAGATAGGAACGATCATCACTATTCGCAGTCATGGTTGCAGTTGGCAGACTTAACTGAAACGCTTGCTTTGTTGGACCAGGACATGTACAAATGTGAGCTGTGGGTGCCTTTAATCCTTTGACCTGTGAGCTTGGGATGGGTTTGTAGCTAATGTTTTATAGCTCGCTGGGCACATATCAGAGATTTGGCTTTCAGAGAGCAATGAGAAGCAACACCAGTTCTCTTTGCACACATGCAGACCCAGAAACCTGCTTCGAAATCCAAGTCCCACCAAATAATCACCAGCTATTAAAAACAAAGTAATAGCCACAGCCTGAAAAAAAAAAAAGAAAAAGTTACACCTATTTCATACATGCAATTATCAAGACATGGTGGTTGATAAGATTCCCAGGGGGATTACACATTCATATTGACATTGTCCTAACTCTGGTAGCTAGAAGAATAAAACCATAAAAGAAATGAGCTCTGCATGCTTTTGGAACAGAAACTAATTCTTGTATTCTTGGAACTTCTTATTTTCCTCATGAGTATTTTATTACAAGGACAGTCCATTCTGCTTATCCTGCACAGTTTGCATAGAGGAATGTTGACTCCAAAGGGATTTTGTCTCACACTTTATCCAGTTTATGATGAAAATGTTGCATTGCAAGTGAATTGTGTTAAATGTTACTCCTGAAACCAAACTTTCAGTTCGTTATGGGTTTGCATGGTACCTAGAGGTCCTGGACAAGCAACAAACAGCTAATTGGTGCTCATGTAAAACCCTGCATCATATAAAGGGAAATTAATTCATGTGAAAAATGCTCATCAATTTTGTACTTGTTTTGAGATACTCTGGAGTTGCCATATAGCCTTAATTTTGAGACTGCAATAGTATTACTGCATAGAGATATTCATTGTGCCTAGTTTTCCGTAAGGAATGGGCCAACAGAGAATCATCACGGAAATATGGTTAATGCCTCCATTGCCTTTTGCTGGATGCAAATGCTGTTTAACTTCAAGCATCTACTTAACGGGAAAGGGTTGCCTGTCTGCCTCACACTGAATGTACCAATTTTATGGGGTTAGGGGGCAATAAAATGCCTTTACAAAGTGATTTGCAGATCATGAAAATGCAGTGTGTGACCTTAAGAGTCACCGGCCAGCAAAGCTGTTGGCAATAAAATGGCTGGCTGGGTGGTAGGAGATGTATATAAATTGCTCACATTGCATTCACGCTGACTGCACAAAAGACTTTGGAGCTTTGGTGTGCAAATCACCGGCAAGGCTCTGTCCCAGACAGGCGCTTTTCCCGATCTTAAAGACAAGCGGCATTCGGCTCTTTCTTCTCCAGCAGGCAAAATAAGCCAACATCTTTATCCCCTAGGGAGGGAGCCATGCTTTCAGTATGCAAGTGCAATTGCCTTAGGTAGGACATGAAAATGGGTGGCAAGGCTAAGGCACACCAAGTGCCCATCTAGGGTAGCATCCTGTCTCCACCAGTGGCCCGTGTGGAAACCTAGGGCAGAGTGTAAGACGTGGGTAAGCCTGTAGAGATACTTCTTTAAAATACTTTTCCAGTACAAGAATAAGGGGCTACTAAACAAAGCCAGGAGGAACTAGGTTCAGCACAAAGCAATGGAGGTGGATAGGACACCTGGAGAAGTAAAGAGTTTTTATAGGGTACAGGGAAACCTGGACGAGTAATTGGAAGGGTGATGTGTTGGGGAATACTGACCAAATAAATCACATCAGGCCTGGGAAATCCCCAAGCTGAAACGTCGTAGCTGGAAACAAGGAAATCAGCTGAAAGACAGGAAAATGCTGAAAGGAAATTACACCTTACTTGTCCCTTGGTGTTCACCAACAGTCAGTTCTTGAGACAGAATACCCCGCATTGTGCTGAACAAGCATGGCCATTTTATGTATGTTCCCAATTTCTGCACACTGTAACTCAGGAAATTTCTGTTCAGAAACAGAAGTCCTCAAAATTTGTAGCTTGTGAAGTTTTCTCCTTTCATAAAATTACCTAATGGAGGGTTAAATCCTTGTAAGCTTTTAAGATTGACCTTTCCCCAGGGCAAGAAAGCAGCAGCATTCCCTTGCCAATGCCACCTCCCAGGTGCAGATAGCAGCAAGGGGGATTTGGGACAGAAAGGAGAGGAGGACTGATCCATGATATGCAAACTTTGTCATGTTTGCAAAATTCAGACATATGTAGATGTGGTCGACAGGGAAAAGGCAATTCCCTTGCTTCACAACACTCAATGCACGGCTCTATTTTTCTGGCGGTGCCTGGGGATGCCACCAGCCGGTCAGTACTGAGCAGTATCTGTAAATGTACCCAGGAGTGGCAAAGTGGTAATGTAAAAGTGTCAGCATACTAATTCCCCAGTCCCAGTCCACACTCACTCATGTCATTTCCCCACTGTTAAAAACTCCAGTAGAGGTATCTCAGGCTATTTCACCCAGCATTTTTTTTTTTTTTTTTTCAAAACAGACACCTAATGTGTATTACAAACATCAAGACCCTCTCTCTTTTTGTTTACATTTATAAAACAACTAAAAGTAGATTTACTCTTCCAAAATTCTTACTGGAAATCTTCCTTAGGGAATGCCATTTCACCAAAACCTAAAATGCTTTGGGAAAGACATATCAACAAAGCTTTTCACTTAAGTTTGGCTAAAGACTGACATGGAATGTATCATTTTGATGTTCTCATTGGAATTATGCCTTCAAAGTCAACTTTTAAATCCAGTAAAATTATTTTATTTATTGCCTACGCCATGACACCTCAGCAGACATTTTCTGTAGTCCCAGCTCAACTTTCTTTTGAGAAAGAAATTCCATTTTTCAGCTTGTGCTATTGAAAAGGTCTGTTATTGCTTTTCTTCCCCTGGGCCCCAGGAGCTTGCACAGCATCTTGAACATGACTGCAGGAAAGCCAGGGCTAAGCTGTTGTCTTTTTTAATGAAAACTGCTGTGAAATCTACACTGTGCTATCAAATGATGTTGCTGCTTGAAAAAGGAATGAATTTTACACTGGGAGAGCCAAGTCTTTCACTAGAGTACATCAGTATCATTCCACTGATGTGTCTCTGACCCCAAATCCATGAAACACGGAGGGTTTGTTTTTTAATGCCTTGCTGCTGAAAGCTTTTGAATTGTGCAAGAGGAATTTGATGAAGAGGAAGGTTGAGCAGGGAGAACCACCTGTCTGACACGCAGCCATTCGTATCAGAAGTGTGTGAAAAGCACGGTCCCATGCTCCATCAGGTCTGTCATATCACGAACATTTCCTACAGCAGCCTTGTCGACTTAAATGTCTCCCCTTTCCTCAAATCCCTCCGATTTCCAGTCCGTATATCCCACCTGAGAACTCTCATGAGTTAGAAATAATAGCAACATAAACAATACCAACACTAGTAGCAACAAGTAAAAAATAATGAATTACACTTCAGATTTTTAAGCAAAATGATTCTGGTGAAATTATAGATGGCATGGCCCAGCCAACAGCTGTATCACACATCTGGGAGGGAGGTGGGTGTGCAGAGATGGAGATGGGATGGGGATGGGGACAGAAGCCCCTTTGCTCTGCTCTGTTCACCCTGCTGGGATGAAGATAGTTCTTCCCATTATGAACAGGAATCAGAGACTTGATGGTTGGAGTGAGGACAGAGGGAAATCAACTCTCACATTGATCCCTACCCGCAGGGTAAGGTGTGGAGTGGGGAAATGAAGGATTTCTGACCTCCTGTCCCACCATACCAGCTGATGCACCACGGCCACATGAGGTTCAACATTCATTACAGGCTTTTTCTTTACAGAAAGCTTATACAAACAGCGAGACTTCTTCAGAGCTAGGCTGTGATGAATTGGAGAGATTAAAAGAAAGAGGTGGCTTAAAGGAGATGAATTTCTCTCTTACTGCTCCAGACTTTTTGTCTCAGCAAGTTAAATGACACCTTTAAGGGTTCTGACAGACGTGGAGAAGTTACCAAGATGACTTGCAAGAGCTGTCCCTGGGGATGTAGATTTTCCCTGGGGAAACCTAAGGTCCCAAGATTAACTTGGGATAAATTTTGTTATTGGGTGCTTCACAATTTCCTACACCCTCAAATGAAGGTTCCATCAGTTGGGTATTTTGCTACTGCCTCTTGAAAAAGCAAAAGTAAACTCTCTCCCACTCCAAGCTTTCCCTGTCTTGAGATCAGACAGAATAGGGTTTCCAGTGTTTATAATTTGGGAAAGATGGATTTTGGGAGCTTGTGTGAGATAGCAACAAGCAGGAACGAATGTATTTCAGACAGGCTCTCTGAGGCAGGGTGTCTGCACACCAGGACTGAGACTGTTTGCTGTACCTTTATTCGACATCATGCAATTTATATTCCGCAACCATAGCGCTGCAAGAACATCTCCCTAGCCTGCAGCTTCATTTTCTGCACACAGCTACCCCAGCACTTTAATTGTCCTATAAATTTGATGGAAAGGATTTGATGCAGAGAGCTGTTAAAATGCCAAATGTCTTGAGCACTGCAACTAATGAATGGCTCCCAATGATTCATGTTTCAATCTATATGCAAATGTGCCCTTTGGTTGGCTTGTGCTGGACTTTTCGTTGCTGCATTACAGCTGTCTGGGGAAGCCTCAGACTCATAGATCAGACAGATACAAGGCATAAATGGGAGAAGACTTAAATTATTCAGTGTTTATGAGAAAGAGAATCCAAACAGTGGGCTTACACTTTGCTTTTTATAATAACATGATTACAGATCAGCCCTAAGAAGACCTACAATAATGTTTGTTCCCCCCCCCCCGCTCCTTCTTGCTATCAAAGTATATAGAACAGTGAATCACGTCGAGATGCAAAGCTGAATGCATGTTATCTGATATCACCCAGTGCCAGAATTATGTGTGCCAGGTCCAGGTGAAAACAGCACTCACAGAGCCCAGCTGAGAGACTTTTGTGAATGGGCTGAGAGATTTCAAAATCTTCTCTCTGCTATTCTTACTTCCAGGAAGGAAAAGCATCTCCCGGAGCATCACACAGCCGCTGTGAATGCTGTTGATCACAAAATCTATTCTTGCTTGTTAATAAACTGCACAAATCCCTTTCATCTGCAGCACTGTGTGCAATTCTGGTGTTAGGAAACATAAATTAAACTGGGGCGGGTGCAGAAAGAGCTGCCACTGTCACAAGAGGATTGGGGAGTTTGTGTTACAAGTTAAAAAAGGTCTGGGAGGATTTCAGTCTATCGCAAGGCTAGGAGGGAAAGTGACTGCTCTCTATAAACACTGAAGAAATTGCAAGAAGGGGAAAGGGCATTTTTAGCTAAAAGCCAAAGCTGGCACAATAACAGGTATCTGTCAGGAAGCCACAGATACCTTCAGAAAGCACAGTTGTGACTATATCAAGCACAGTGTTGTTCACATAGGGCTTCTTTTGTGGGGTTTAAAGCTGAAGCAGTGCTGGGTATGGGTACAAGGTCTGGATTGCCAGCTTCCTGGGCTGTCACTTTCCTTCTCTGCTGCTTTCCCATTGCTGTCACCCCACGCCCCAAGCTGCTCTAGATTCATTGCATCACTCAACAGACCTGGAAAGTGGTCTCCAGCTCCATCTTCATGTGCCAGGTAAGGCACTTGTCCTCCCTCAAGGGACCCCATACATTGTTAGAAATTATCAAAGGAACATTAGCTGCCCTCCAACGGTAACCCTCGACAGGTTGGAAAAGGAGAAGACTCAAGAACCAGATTCCACAGAAAACATCAGATATTTTGCTTGATTTCTTTCAAGCTGGCTTTCAACCCTATCTAATTCATTACCATAAACTAATCCCACAGTCAGAATGGGACTTTGGACTGAACATATTCAAACACTTAAATATTTATGCAAAGGGATCCTCTCAGAGGCCTTTATGGTGTTGACATTTCTCTGTTTTGCACATTTAAGGCTCAGTTCTGGGTTTTATGCTCAAAGAAATGCCAGAGGTGGCACCAGCTTTGCAGGATGAATGGTCGCAGAGAAACTGGGAGGTTTTGGCATTACCCCCACGAACAACCCCACCAGGAGCACTGCTGAGCCAGACCAACAGAGCTGAGGTTTCTGACCAAGTTTTTGCTCTTGGAAAGCTCAGACTAGTTGGAGACACTTTCCTTCCATGTCTTTCACCCTGGTGTCAAACTAAACAAGAGCTTTATACCAGGAGGCCTTTCCACAGTGCTTGATCCATCAGGATCTTCATTTCTGGCTGAGCTTTGGTTTCATTTACCTGGTTAGCTTAGGTCTGTGCTGTTTCTTTTCATTCCTAATGCTACCTCTCTGTCTATAACCCCAGGAGCAGGCCGGGAGGCCACTAGCACTGGGAGAAGCACATAAGAGCAGCCACTGTCCTCACATGGTCTGGCCATGGTCAGGAGACCAGGGCGATACAGGTGCCATCTTCTGCCAGGTGTAGTTTAGTGGATGAATTTCACAAAATGTTGAACGTGGCCCTACACAAAATACTTAATTTGCACGCTTTATTCCCCAGCAGATAAGTGGTTTTGATTTCTCTTGGTCTGACCAGCAGCAGGAAATCTGCAGCACTGGGACACCCTGGCTGTAAGAGCAGGTTATATTAGTGTTGTCCACACAAGGGAGAAGATGGAGCTGGCAAAACCAGGCTTGTGGCAAGCAGCAGGTGTTTGCCCTTTGCCATCAGCACAGGGGTGGCCTTGGCAAACCCCTCTCCTTGCAGAGCAGAGATGTGCCACTCGCCAGGCTGTGTGTCCACCCGCGGTCCGGGCCACCACACCCTCCTGGTCTCTGCTTTAAATAAAAGCCAGAACATGTGGGAATGAGCTGCCGCTGTGCTGCGGAGCCAAATGAACTTGTCAGGCTGCCAGGACAGGAATTTGGGAAGCCCTCCTTTTTCTCCTTCCCTTTCTTTGTGCATGGAAATGAACTTGCCATCAGTAATTTGCTAGTGACTAAAGCTGATAAGTTTGGCTCCCTGCGGGCCCCTGCTGGGGAACAATATTGGCTTTTCTTCTGAATTACTGAGTGGAAGGCACAGAAAACAGCATAGGAGCCCCGTCTGTTGTCTTTTCCCTGCTCAGAGCCGAGCACTGCCCTCCAGGCTCAGCTGCCCAGAGCCAACCTCTAAGGGAGACCCTACTGGGAAATGCATTGGTGGGAGAGTGGAAGGGGTGCAGTGCCTCAGTCCATTCAAAAGTCCTGATGTATAGCTGGGCAAAGACAGGAAAAACAAGCTGTAGGAGCCAAAAGCTCCATGCTGATCTATCTGTCTTTACTAAAAGGTGCTGCAGCCCTGGCCCAGGCTGCCCAGAGAGGGGCTGGGGGCTGCTCCTTGGAGAGCTCCCAAAGCCGCCTGGACGTGGTGCTGGGCCCCCTGCTCTGGGTGTCCCTGCTGGGGCAGGGCTGGGACCAGAGGCACCCAGAGCTGCCTCCCAGCATCAGCCACTCTGGGGTTCTGTGAAAGATTTCAAGGGAAAAGGGGTGGGAGGGAAGGATTATATGCATGTGGCATACATTCAAGAATTAAAGAAAGAAAGACAAAGGGAAAGCTCTCTGGAAAGTCATACTGATCAGGAACAGCATAGATGGATCTTTAAAATCTTTGAGCAAAACTAAAGGAGGAAAAATACAGATACTGCTGCTCGTTGCAATTAAGTGCCACCATAAGCAGCAGCTTTTTGGACCACAGAGCTAAAGTAGTTCAAGACTGGACCTTTAGATGGGGTAAACGATGTAAAGTAACCTGAGTAAGAGCCCATATCTCCTAGCAGCTGGGCAGGCACTGCAGTAAGGAAGGGTCCTTGCTCACCTTACCCATGCTGCAGAGAGAAATTTGCAATAAATACCCAATTCTATGCAAAACTATTTCCCTGATATTAGTCAGCAAAAAGCTGCTCAACATCTAAACTTAAATCAGGGAGAGTTTAGTCTCAAAAATATTGAGAATAGCAGGAAATGGAAGACCTTTTTGAAAATTGCAAGTTGTTTTGGAGGTCTGGGTCTTACAGGTCTTGTTTTGTAATGAGAAGTTTTAATCCTGAAGTGGTGTATCGAATAGTGCTGACAACTTTTAGGAGTCCGCTTGGGGATTCCTTATGCACTTTTGACACCCAGTCCTTATGAACTAAGATGTTTGCATGGAAAACAACAGACTATCTGCTCTAAAAAAAACAATAGGAGACTGAACAAGCACACTGAATAATCAGTGAGGCTTCAATGTGATAGATTCTTGTAATTCCTACCTGGAGGTGATGGGCTTTGAACACTCAGGTGATACCAACACATCAGTGCAAATGGCTCCAGGTTTATTTCCCATCATCCAGCTTTCAGAAAAAAATATCAGCATGTTTTTTTCTTCCATTGTAATACCCTATAAGTGCTCCATCACCTGCTGACATAGGGGCAGCATTACTCCTGCTCTGCTCCAGCTTTATTGCTGTACCACTGCAGATAGGAGAAGCAAACGCCCAAAAATTCAGCCTTGGTTTCACACCAGGTCAACAGCTTAGTGAGGTTTTAAAAAGGAGCCAAGTACCAGACTAGATCCCTGTGACTGGCTAATCAGTGCCTAGAGCAGGGGCTATAAGGACTGGATGGCATAAAGTGCCTTGATGACGTTCTTGGAGCTATTACTGCCACCCTTTGCTGTAAGATTCACGATAGCAGAGGTGACAGAAGAAAATAATGATGTTCCTGCACCTCAGCTCTGCATTCAGTTGAATCCACCTAAATGTCAAGCACCTAGGTGAGTCTTCCAGCTGGTAGGCAAGGGAGTGAGACATCTCCAGAAAGGAGATTTACCCTACCCTAAGAGAGGAGGGAGAGCAATGACTTCAGAAACATCCCCCTCCCTGCCGAGACAAGACACCTTGTTTTTAGAGAACTAGGAAGATGGTCTGTTTGGTTAAAACTCTGCAAAGAGCAAATTTAGACCAATACAGAAGATTACAAACCAGTAACTGAACCACAGCAACGTGATCTGCAGCAGAAAGACATTACAGGCAGCCTGGATTGATACCGTCCTAGATAGAATTGTTATAGGGTATTTCTTAGAGCCAGAGCTTCTATTCTGAGCTTTCAGAACAGCATTTCAGCTTACTTTGTTTTAATTTCCACACCTGTTTTTTTTTGGCATGGCAAACTCCATCTGTCAGAATCTGCAACATGGGGCCAATGCCTCTGCATCTTTTGGAAGGGCACAGAGCTCCTTATCTCCCCTAGTGAAACGTAGTCTGTTTTGGGTGGCCACTGCTCCTGACAGGTCAGGGCAACCCTGTAAGACTGTTTCAGTTGCTCTCTGAGATCTTCTACATTCCTTCCACCCCCAAAGCCATGCTCAGCTCTTCTTGCCACTGGTATAAACTGGTACCACTGGAGTTCCTGCACACAGCTTCAAAGGGCCAGTGCTTTCTGTCCAGTTGTAGCCAAAAACATATTTGCCAAGACAGACACAGAGTTGAATCAAACCTGTTGGATAGATTTGCTCCACTGTTTTAATTTACCCCAACCCAAGATGCTTGGCAGCTCTGTCAGTCCTCCCCAGGTGAGACATGACAATGAGATAACCCAGAGGAAACTGGAAGAGTCATGCTATGCCCAGATGCGGGGAAAACTACAATTTGAAGCCCTAAATGAAATGATTTCTCAATCTACACCAGACCCTCCATGCAACTTAATGCATCAATTCTTTGTAAATGTGCAAAAAAAAAAACCAACAACACCTCCTTTTTTTTTTTTTTTTTTTTTTTTTTTACACAGCCACAGCAGCACTGCTACTGGAAATCAAAAATCTGTTTGTGCAGTGACCATTCTTCACGTCTGGCAAAAAGCTGTTTTACTCTTCTGCATATCCAAGACTCACGTGCAGCTTCTGGGCCATCCCAGATGAGAAAATAGAAGCAGAGTATTGCATGAGGTTAATCTGGACTGCACACACAAAGCAATGATTTCCTCTAAGCCAATCAAGGATTAAGGCTAATGAGTATCCCTGCATCTTATAACAGTCCTTTCAGAGAAATAGAATAGGATGAAAATAGCTTGACGTGACCCTTCCCTGCAAAGACTTGTATTAGTCCTTGGGGTGTTGGGGTAAAATTAGAATGCTGAAGAGAGGAAGGCTTCGCTTACCTGTCGTAGAATGACCATGGTTCCTGTATAAACACATCAGCAATCACCAGGAATAGACCTACACCAAAAGAAACCGGCAATTAATGGACTGACACCCCGACTCATAGACCGCAACTCAAGGACTGTCTTGACACTGGTGGGTCTGATCCAGCCCCTCGGTGTGAAAGAAGGCTAGGAGCACTTAAACTCCTAACGCTTTCATAATATTAATTCCAGACAGTGTGAGACAATCCTCTAATACATCCAGATTAATGCCTGCACAGTGGTGAATGAGACAGGGGCTGAAGGTTGCTTACGCAAGTAGTGTTTTGTAAACGGAGTCCTAGAAAGTTATCCAAAGATTAACTAGCAAACAGACTGATGCTGATTTATTATCACCACGTATCACCAAATCCCGTGGAACGAGTTAATGCACGTGAAGTAGGACAGCCCTGTCCTTACTGCTCACAAGGCTGGATGGAGTGATCAATTTTGGAGCAAAGCTGCTTTCAGGAGGGGAAAGAAAAGACCAAGCCCTCCACTACAGCCCACATCTAACACCTGGATTAGGCAGAGCATCTCCACGCTCTGCTCCTGCCTGTTGTACATGCTGTACCTTTGTGGGATGTACGCATGTGCTTTACATGGGAAAGTCCCACATTGCTCTTGAGTTTGTGCCTGCTGGGGTGTGGTGTCAACTCATGGTGCTCCCTGCATGAAACAGGTTTGGTCTCTATGAGCAAAAAATGCTTTCAAAGAAATAAATTTCTGCATTTTTTAATCTCCGAGTCATCCTTACTGCATGGCAATCAGTAATTTTTAAATTTGTGATGGGGAACATTTTCCATTATAGTAAAAACTCTCATGCCTTAGAAAGTAGGCAGAAAGGCACACTTTCTGAGAGCTATAGCTCCCACGAGACTGGGGATGTGCAAGCTGATGAAAGGTGATATTGAAGGACACAAGACATTTCCCTTATGGTGACAAAATGGTCCAGACAAGTCATATAAAACTGAATATTTTATATCAGGTTTCAGCTATATTTTTTATTTTTGTGCTTTCACCACTAAAATGAGAACATTTCTTGTGACTGAAGAAAAGGCAATGTCTTTTTACCCCCCTCAACCATCTCTAGGTGAAACATCCCAAAGAGATAAAATATGGGACAGACTCAATCTTACAAAATAAGGATTGTTCATGTCCTGGGTCACCTTCCCAATACACTTTCCTCATCGCAAGGAAAGCTCCTTCTCAGCCAACAGCTACTGCACTTGTCCTGTTCAGTAACATCAGACTTGGTCTTTGGTGATGACCATGTGAGGTGGATTTTCTGTAGCTTCCCAGCTGCAGTGGGACACAGATGTCCCCATCTGAGATAGCAAGGTAGGATTCATCCCCACACATGGCATGGTGGTAACTTCTTCAGGGATGGCAAAGATTCAGCAGCAATCCAATCATTCCCCTTTTCCCTACCATGCTGCCTGCACCCACCTCTACATTTTTACTGACCAGGTGTTTAAAGGCATTTACCTACCCCACTGAAAACAGTAGGGGTTTGCCATCTAAGTGCCTTCAATGTGGTAGTGAAAATATCCAGGTGCTGAAAACAGCCACATGATCCCTCTGCACTGCCTGGCTCTTCTTTCGCTGGAGAAGGAATCAGTGTCGTAAGAGCAGCCAAGGCATCACTGTTCATCAGGAAACACACACTAGGCAGTTTAGTCAAATTTTGGCCACTGGCCATATTTAAGGAATTAATTTTGCTTTCTCTAGAAGATATATGACTGGTGGAAAATCATGTGCCCACTTTAATATCTGAAAGGCTGTGAGGCAACTTCCCCAATTCTCAGTTTGAACCTTCTCTGAAGAGCATTACATTATTCCCCTTCCCCTTACTTCAGATGGCTTGAAAACAACTTTCTAACCCCACAAGTAGTGAGCCCTGAGACAGACTTCTTAGGGGTGCTGAGGACCCTCTTCCACTGGGAATAGTCAGTGAAATCTTGTCTTGCTCGGGGCAGGCGCTGGGTGAGGTTCTCTAGAGGTCCGTCCCAGTTCCATAACGTGACAATTGCAGGGGTAGAGTTGAACATTGGGTTGACAAGCAGTCTGAGTTCCGTGGTTGTGGGACATCTGGTATGGACAAGTGATCTTGTAGCTGCTTGCCTCAGCTTCCCTCTCCAAAAAAGAAATCTCACCCAATAGGGGAGCTCATAAGTATTCCAGTCATTATTGATTTGCATGTTAATTAGCCAAATTAGCCTCAGTGTTGTAAAAACCATTCATGGGGGATCTCTCGCACAGGCTGGGCTACAGCCACAGGTTCAGGTCTCAGAACTGCTTCTTCGGCCATTCACCCTTCTGCTGCTGGAGCAAAGCACTGCCCCATGCATTCCCTGCCATTAAAACTGCACTGGGCACCCTGCTGAACAGGTGTTGTGCCAGGTTTGGAAGAGCATTTCTGTTCCCAACACAGTCTGCTTTTCAACAGGACTTTAGTACATAGAAACTGTTGATTTTTTTTTTTTTTTTTTTAATTTTTCTTTCCTGAAGGTCCAACCTTCACTCCAAGCCCTCAGGCTTGCTTTTCTTCAATACTCCATAAGTTCACTCATGATGCTATTGCAAGGGTGGTTGTATGCAACAGGCAGCCAGCATTCCCCAGCAGGGAAAACCCCAAAAGGGAAGGGCAGGGCATACAGCAGACTGCCCTCCCTTTTCTTCCCACAGGGGCCAGTAAGAAGGATTGGGCTTGTCTGAGCACCAGGGAGATCAGCTGCCCTCTAATGCATGGGAGCCCCGGTGGAATGAAGCGGCCATCTGGACCCTCCAGCCCTTGTTGGCAGGTAGGCGTAGGGAACGTCATTCCCACCTATGTCTCCTATGTGAAGCTGTACAGCTGCCTGTGCTATGGGAAATGAGCTAGGTTAAACAAAATGTACCCACCACCTGTACCACATCACCCATACATAAAACAAAAGCATGAAGGCACCCTCTGGAAAGCCTTTTTTTAAAAAAAAAATAAAATTGGTTCATTTTGCAGCTTTCTGGGCATCACTAGCTGAGCATCATCTGCAGTGACCACCTAAGAGAGGCAAAGAGGTGAGGCTGAAGGGGCTGAAAGACCCTAAACTAGCTCTGGATGCAGAGAGATAGATGTGTGACATGGAACCTTGTATGCCTCTTGCAGGCAGTGCTCACCAGAGGCCAAGGGGAATGTCAATACAAGGTCTCCACAACGGTGACCTCTCCCATGGGTTTCTTTCTGCTTCAGAAGAGATCCTAAATGCAAGAGCAAGAGGAACCCTGCAGAGCACTACTCTGGAGGGAGAGAGCCAGAGGAGTCTGGATAAAGCTACTGCAATTGCAAAGAAGGGGATTGCTTTTCCAATCTGTTTAACTGGCATTTCTGCTCTCCTTCTTGGCACTTCAGGACCAGGGTCGAACCACATGACTGGCCACACTGCTTGGGGCATTGCTCCATGATGTTAATCCTCCAGAGCAAATGCCCGTTAAGCATTGGCTAGGAGAAATTCAGCCATTTCATTCTAAGTGCAAATCCTGTTCCTTTCTCCTGAAGTTCCACATCCCAAATAATTTTCCTGTCTGCAAATGCAATGAGGAAAAAGAACAATTAATTTAAGGGGTTCATTGACATTCAGTGACAGCCTGCCCCTGTTCACCCAGCTTGGTGTAAAGCATGGTTATGGGGAACACCTTGGGCACTTAATAGTGTGAGAAGCCAAGATAGATTCACTGCCTTGCTTCTACTTCACTTGACTGGCAGAAATGTAATGTACCACCCCAGCTGAGCAAAGAGATTTAACACACCGATGCTCTCTGCACACTGCTGCTCTCACCTCCTGCCCTCCAGCAAGGGATCTGAGATGGATTAAAGATTTTGCAATGTTTTTTACTGTTCATCTGAGAAATGGCAAATAAAAAGAAGGTCAGACCTATGCCCTTGAGACAAGTGCCTTTGTCCTTACCAAAAGCAGGATTCAGATTGGCAAGGGAAATAATGGCTCTTGAATGAAATTAAAGTAACAAACTCACCAGTCATTGGGGTCTCTAAGCACTGAATGTGTATGACAGCAAGTAGAGAGGAAGTAGGCAATGTTACTACATACCTCTCCTCCTACTCCTCGTCCTGCTGAAAGTTGGCATGCTTGGGAAGCTATGACAGTTTGAATGTTGCATTCTTCCTAGAGCCTTTCATCAGAACCAGGGCTTTGAGGTCAGAAGATAGTAGACCATGAAACCGGATACAGCAGCCATCCACCTTCTTCTTGGCTAGCATCTTCCATGCTAGCTTGATCCAAACACCTCAACAGAGATAATCCACCACTTCTATAGGTAATTAGCCTCAAAGGTCAAATAATCCTTATTGTTTAAAATGAAGTATCTTCCCATCTGGGTCTGGGAAACTGTTCCCAAGAGGCATGTGCCTGTGTTTTGATGCCATGCCATGCCCTCTCCATTGTATGACCTTTGTCTATTGGCTTGTCAGAGCTTCAGTATCTGGTGTCTGCTCCCTGGGAAGGCACTTACAGCCTTCTCCCACCAGTTCTCACTCTGCTTTTCAATGAACTGAACACTCAGACTCTCATAATAAAAACTCCACGTTTTCTGAGCCCATCTTAGTTGCTGTTGATCTGCTGTCATCCAGTGCTGCCTGGGACATCCCTGTCTCCTTGGGCTGAAGCCTCCAATCTTGCTTTCTTTTCTGCACAAAAAGTCAGTCCTCCACTCTGCTCAGATACACCCTCAAAGCTATCATAGAATCATTTAGGTTGGCAAAGACCTCCAAGATCATCCAGTCCAACCTTTAACCTAGCACTGCCAACTCCACCATTAAACCATGTCACTAAGCTCTACATCTACACATTTTTTTGAAGACCTCCAGGGATGGTGATCACTTCCCTGGGCAGCCTGTTGCAATGCCTCACAATCCTTTCAGAGAAGAATTTTTTTACTAATATCCAACCTAAACCTCCCCTGGTGCAACTTAAGACCATTTCCTCTTGTGAGGTGGGAACATGGGTTCAACCCATGGAGAACCAAAACTTTGCATCTTGTTAGCTGACTACTTTACCTACTGGGGTGATGCTTAAAGCATGAGACTCAGCTCTGTCTGGGCTTTGGATTGATATGTTCATGGTAATGGCCATCCACTTATACCTTCCTCTCCTGTGGCACAACTATCTTCATCCTCAGAAGGACTCACAAGCACTCCCGGAGTAAGCAAACAGTGTGAGATAAAACCTCTCTCATGATGGAGCTGTGGGGACATGGTGAGCAGTGCCTGGCCAGCAAACCACCTGCCACGGTGCTGAGAA
The DNA here is from genome assembly GCA_013399115.1 of Anseranas semipalmata. NCBI lineage: Eukaryota > Metazoa > Chordata > Aves > Anseriformes > Anseranatidae > Anseranas > Anseranas semipalmata. The sequence continues at coordinate 513,186 of VXAA01005852.1, read as the reverse complement.
AGTTCCCTTGTTTACATCTTAATTGCCACCTCCGCACGAAGGGATCAGCCTGAGGTCATGCTGACGGGTGACAAGAGGAACGCGAGGAAACTGTCACCTCAGCAAGGGAGGTCACAGCACCAATAAGGGGCAGAAAACACTGGAATTACCCATCTCATGTGAGCAGTGCATCCGTGACACAGACTGTCTGCAGGCACTTGCATGCCTTGGGAGATGATTAGCACAGAGCATTTTTTACTGGAAAAACCCTGCTCCAAGTTCACTGAAAGGAAAAAAAAAGCCTTTCCTACAGCCTTCTGATCAGACCTTGAGTGACCACCAGTTTTCCAGTTAACACAGGAATGCTGATATTGGGAGGCAGAGGAATAGCTACTTTGAACAAGAGATGCGTTTCGGTGAAAAGAATAACCTCCCCTTCAGTTGTGGGTCCAACTGCATGGAAAATGGGGAAAAACAGAGGTTTAGGCAGAGCCGCAAGATGACACATGAAGGTATACATGCTCATGAAGCCCTGGGTCCTCAGAAAGGCTCCCCATGTCTCTCTAGTCATCAACGCAACACAATGCAACTAAACAACAGCCTGCAAGGGCTCTTTCAGGGAACGTACAGATTTTTCTCTAGCTGCTTCTACAACGTTCAGCCTTACAGAGATGAGAGCCACAGGATTAGCTACTAATTAGATTTGAGGGCATTCCCGTTGGGCTTCTCTTTCTGGTGGGTGGATGATGTTCCCAGGGAAGACCTGCTAGGCTTTTTTTGTTTTATAAAAAGAGATGCTCCAGTTATCCCACAGATATCAAGTCTGCGATCTCCAGGTGGAAACTTCCAGCTACTAGAAGTAAAAAGTACCCTCTCTACACAGAAGAACACAGTCTGCTAATCAATTAGCCAAATAACTTAAGGGAGAAAAGACTGCAGATGCCAAGGTGGACTATTATTGTAAAATAGCCCCGGGGTGGGAGTAGATGGGATGCATTAGATACACAGATAGTCTGCATTTCTATACTTTATTTTTTTTCTTTATGCAGGTAGCTCAAGGAAGAAAGTGCAATGCTAATGCACACTGCAGTCTGTCATTCTTAAAGTGCAACTGAAACCCAGGGAAATGATTCTCATAACTGAAACCACCAATAAATAGGGTGTAATCTACTTAACATGAGTGACAGAGATGTCAGGGGTTGGTCTGTAGGTAGAGTTTCCAGCCAAAGACTTTAGCACCCAATACCAGGACCTGATTTTCAGCAGATCTCAGGCAGAACTGAAAGCTTTGAAAATATCTGGCTTTTCTCTGAAAAAAATGAGCAGTTAAACTGTATCCTGAGGTCTTCTCACTGGCCATGGAATCAGAATGGTTTAGGCTGGAAGGGACCTTAAAGATCATCTTGTTCCATGTTTCTGCCATGGGCAGGGACATCTTTCACTACATCAGGTTGCCCAAAGGGTAAACCTGGTCAGGCTGACTGTGGATCAGCTAAAAATGTAAACAGGGTTGTTTCTTCTGACCCATCTAAAAAACACACTGGCCAGGGCCCCAGCAGTGTGAACTGCCAGAGACACAACTGACTTCAGAGCAACTCTGTGATTTCCACGAGCTGAGCACCAGGGCACCACTAGATGCCGAGGCGGTGATCTCTAACTGTGAAGTGATTTAAAAAACTGCAAGTGGAAGGAATGTGATCCTCTGTGCCTTCCTCCACCAGGAGCTGCAGGAATTAATCACAGCCTGTGATGACAGCTCCAGGCTGTGCCATCCTGTTCACCTTTGCAAAGCGCTGCATCAGTGAGCAAAATGACCGTGGATGTTCAAATCCAGCTGCAGGATCTCAGAGCCTCCTAGACGCTCTGCAGTACTGATCTCCTAAGGGAGTTGCCCAAACTCTTTTGTATTTCGGATTAGGACAAGAAAAAACATTCCCCCGGTAAGCATTATATTATATATATGTTCAGCTGTACTGAGGGTGCATGAGTGCAACGCTAAGTTAACACCATGTCTTCACAGGGCATGTCTCACAGCATCAAAGGAAATAAAACTAATCCAAAGACACTGCAAGCATTAGGATGTGGTTTTAAACAGAGCTCAAGACAAAAGCAAATATTTCCCCAAAGCCAAAAGCCCACCCATCCTGTGATGCACTTACTATCTAGGAATGGTGCAAAGCAATGCCTGAGCATTTCTTTGCCTCCCCCAGGCCATGTGCACAGATCACAAGAGCGCTGGGAGCTCATATTAGTGTCACCAGTGTTCATCCAGACTAGTCCAAGGACCATGAAGTAAGATAAAGGTGTGCAAAACCTAGAACGGGACTTCATTAGTGCACAGCTCTGCTGTGGCTTTCCACACCGAATCAGCACACATCCTCCCCTCTGCTGTGATAATGTTCTCATTTAGTTGATTTTGTGGTTCTCAATCTTTTTTTTTGTACTCAAGTCCCATACTTGAGTACAAATCCTCAATCCTCATACTTGAGTTCAATCCTCAAAAGGATTGAGCTGTTCAGATGCAACACTGCACTTCATCCCGTCAGCAGAGATCACCTCCATGACTGTGGAGACAAATGGGTGCTTCCAAGCTCTGATTCACTCAATCTGCTGGAGGAGTCAACGTTATTTCTCTCCATAGACTACAGAGGAAGGCTGAGGTGCCTGGTTTTATTTGGATGTCCCCTCCTCTGTCCAATCCCGGTGCCCCTGAGCAGCCGGGAATATGTCAAAAGACCACTTAGTTGACCCTGTGGGATTGATGTGGCCCTCAAACCACTCCTTGAATGGTCTTGGTAGCAGTACCACTGGAAGAGACACCTCATCTGAATGAGTCCCAGCCAAAAAGACTACATTAGAGCAAGCAACCACAGAAAACTCCCTCCTCTGAAAAGTCAGAGAATCAATATTTAGCCTCTGTTCTTCTGAGAGTAGTCAGGAAACAGGCATCAAATTTTTAAGCCTCCAGCAGGAAGTTCAATAGATTTGCCCTGCATTCAATCCCTCCGAAAGCCCAGCAGGTAGAAAAGCTGAACAAAAGACCTGACCTTTTCTCCCTCCCTGAGCTTTCAAGAAGCTAGAGAGGAACAAAGCATCACAGTGGCATCCGATCCCAGCTTGCCGCAGCGAGCTCGGCACGGCCTCCTGAGAAGGGCAATTTTCTTTTGTGTACCAGCCTCTACCAGCGACTGAGTATTTTTCAACAGCCACAAAAATGAATCAAATAAAGTATCCTTTGGCAAGGCAGTCAGGTGCAATTTCAGCATAATCCAGACCTAGCAGATTGACTCTAGGTAAAATGCTGCACTTGCAGATCGGCCTAAGGGTGTTTGCAATTTGTTTTTGTCCCTTCTTTATGAACTTCCAGTCTTGCTAACATCTACACGTGGGACCTGGCACTGGCCAAGAACATATGAAGAATGAAGACAATATTTGAACCTGAGGGTGATTCAGCCCATGAACCTTCTTTCAAGGCTCTCCTCTGTCCTGCATGGTGCTGGACTGTACAGGAAGTCCCCTTGCTGGTCCTGAGCACTTTGGGACATCTGCACAGCCCTGTGATGATCAGAGCTCAGATCCATGCTCAGGGGACCCCAACTAGCCTGGGCTGAGCAGACCAACAAGTCTTGGTGGGGTCACCACGGATCTGCTCCTTCGTGGTCTGCTCAACACCTCTCAGTAAAAGAGCAGGGTGTGCATGCAGACGTGGTGGTCGTTGACTTCAGACTATCGTGTCTTACAATGAACACATGGGTTCGGGAGGAGATTCATGTGTGGCACATCCCGCTTGGCGCCAGGCCTAGGAGGCAGCAACCACCTCAGCTGTCTGGGCCCTGCAGCTGAACCACGGCCATTAGCCCTTAGCTCAGATGAAGGTTCAACCTTTTGGTTGTATTTGCAGTTACAAAGACTGTGTCTATAATCTGAGAACAACACCATGAAGATCCAAGGGGAGTTGTGTGTACGTATCTATACCCTATATAAAATGATACATATATCCCTTAGGTACATACCGTGGCCAGCCCTATATTGCTGGCTCCAGCCAGGAATAACTGGGCCATGATGTGAAAGAGATGGGACTGGATTACCTCCTTGGTCCTCCCAGCTTTATATTTTTTTAAATTTGCAAAACCAGAGGCCTTGCTCCAAGACAGAGGGCAGGAGAAGGTGCAGAGTACCCATGGCAGACTGGGACCAGGACCCCAAAATAAAATTTATGGGGTGTTAGGTGATTTGTCCTGTGGCACACAGGGAGATTGTTCCTGGAGTAGTTTTGGAGGGATTTAGGTACTTGGGCTCCTTTGAAGTCCCATGAAATATTCCCTTTCGGAGAGGTCTCTATGTGATCCACCACCCGTATGGCAGTGTTATGAGTTGAATGCCAGACTAATTGCAGTTCAATAACTTAATTACTGACCCACTGCTGTTTTTTTTTTCTCTCTCTCTCTTTTATTTTTTTTTCTATAGAAAGGTTCATTAAAGAGAGTCTTTGCTGCAGCCACTATTGTAGTAATCACTCTGGCGAGCTGTGTTATTCACTCATGAATCCCAGCCACTTTACAGAAGAGGGTATGACGCTATCCTCATTTCACACGGAGGGAAACTGAGGCACGGAGGGAGGACGTGACTGCCCCCAAGGTCACACAGCAGGCCAAGGGCAGAACCGGGAAGGTACACTGTGCCTCTTGTAGACACCAAGTCTGTGCCTACGACTCCAGATCAAAATGCCTTTAATAAACGCAGCTTCCCTGCTCTTCTCTGTCCTTAAATTGTCCTAATAAGCAGCCGTCTCACCCTCTACTCTTGCTGCTCCCTAAAGGTCTGGCCTCGACTGTGTGGCCTCTCTCATTTCTGCATTATTATTGCTGGAGCAAGCAGTTACAATTCTGTGAAGTTTCCTCTCGGCAGGAACCCCTTTGCTGGGCTTTTCAGTGAAATCCTCCCTCTGCCCACCCTGAAACTAACCTCTTATGTCTCGTGGGAAAGCAGAAACCCAGGACAACCCTTCAGAGAGGCTGGGGCCAGCCTCCAAAGGCAGGGACCAGCTGGATTAAGTGGGTTCAGATGAGAAGATACCAGCCCTGCGTTCTCCCGATAACTCCAGAGGGCATTTTCATAGAATCATAGAATCATCTAGGTTGGAGAAGACCTTCAAATCTTCAAGTCCAACCATCAACCTGACCTACTGAGTTTTGCTTGAACAAACTGTACAAACGAAGTGGAAACTGCTCTTTCAGGGTGCCTTTGGTGCAAAGCCACTTCGCTAACAGCAATCGCCATCACATCCCTCGGGGCACCGTGAGGCAGTGCTGGAGACATCAGCCCTGTAATAGCCCTGCCGAGATGGGGACAGAAGGTTCCTGACTCATCGGCTGCACATGTAAAATGTCGTGTTCGTTTTGCAGCTGGGGGATCTGAGTCACAGGGGCTGTTTGTTGCTCTGTCTTCTGCTCTTTACATTCGGTGGGGCGTGGAGTCGCTGGGCGTGCTCTGGCACGTGGGAAGCTCCGTGCTCTCAAGGGCATCACCTGGCTGAGCTGAAGCTGTGCGTGGAGGTCTTTGTCATAACAAAGTTCAGACTAAAAGGCAGACGTGCTAGGTGTTGCAAAGGCATGTGGCAAAAGTCAGTGCATCCCTGAGCAGCGTGCATGAGCAAAAGAACTGGAGGCTCCAAGAGGTGAAGTGACTTTGCCCTACGCCAAGTTCCCACCCAGTGAAGAACAGAGCCAGGAATACTGCTAGAAGTCCCTCTGCCAGCAGCAGAGCTAACAAAGCCTCATTTACAACCATAAATTCCAATCCGTATGATTTTTTGATGGTCACTAGGGCATAGTTCCCCCATGCAGCCTTTCCTGCAGGAGGGACATCCAGAACAGCTTTCGCACCCAGCCCGTGCTCTCCTGGGGCTGACAAGAGCTGGCATCACGCTGTAGGGCACCAGTTTTCACCCAGGCCTGCCTGCAGATTGTCATGAAGTGCCTAGGAACTCGGTTTCCTTGCAGCAGCTCTGTCAAATTTGGAGTGAACTTGGCCAACAACTCCACTGTGATTACGTGACACATCTAAAGAGACAGGCAGGGTGACCGTACAAGCCTTGTTTCCTATGGAAATCAGCCTAAATGAGCAAGCCAGCTCTAATCAGGGACTTAACTTATTCCAGTTTTAACAAGCTGCTCCATTCCCACCTTTGCAGTATTTTGAGATATCCCTTTGAGGAAAGGGGTGGCTGTTACCATTTGTGATTTGCTCGCAGCTCCACATAAGAAATGGGTGTTGCTGGAGACACACCACAGTCTCAGTCCCTCGTCTGAGTTAAGCTTTTTCTTAATATCCTTCCTGATTGCGGAGCTCTGTGATGGGAAGACAGGGTCTGGTTTGCAGTAGTCTGCTACAAAACGAATATAACAGTGCACTGGGGGAGATTCAGAGGATTATTTCTAAGAGCAATAAGGTCACTCAACCAGCTTTCTCCCTCTGCTACCCACTCCAATCTGTACCAGACCAATCAACAGTAGTCATGATTTGCCCCATCGTGGTATCCCAAGTTCACGTGGCTCTCACAGAGATTTGGCCAAGATGACTGGGTGCTTGCATGTCTCCCCTTTGGGTGCAGGCATGGCATTTAGCAGTGGGGACAGCAGCATCTCAGTGCCTTGCTGGAGTAACACAGCTGCGCTCCTAGAAACTCTCCTCCCTGGAGGACAAGAACCTGCTCCAGCATCCGCAAGCACTGGTGGCATCACCAGGCAGAGCTTCCTCCCTGCACCCTGTTGTGCTGGTGAGGAGCAATTGCTTACAGGGGAAGAATGGTGTCCTTGGAGTATACCTGCTCCAAGAGACCTCCCACGTGACAGCAGATTGGGCTGATCTGCTCATTAATTGTTTATAAGACGCTGTGTATTGCTTTACTGAATTACATAAAAGGTCTAATAGCTCCTGCCGGTGCTCCTGACCCCTGGGCAGGCTGTGCCGAGGCACCCCAAGTGCTCTGAGATGGTCGGTAACCTTGAAAGCCTGCAGAAACCAAAGGAATTTTGTCCGTCCTTGTTTTGGCTCAATGTTGTTGTGGCACCACTAGCCCGAGGGGGCACGTTTGAGAGCTGTCTCGGTAACACCAATGACAGCACATGGGTGCTGCCAGTAATTCCAGCAATATGGTGTTTGCATATCAAAAAAAAAAAAAAAAAAAAAAAAAAAAAAAAAAAAAAAAAAAAGCATAAAGCCAGCTCTGCCTCAAGTTTTCCTGTGCTTTATTTCCTAAGCTGCAGCACAGAGACAGACCACAGAAGTCCGGGTTGTCCTGGCTCTGTTATTCCATAGGGATTAGAGGCAGCCAAGAAGCTGAGCTCCGGAGCAAATGGGGATGGGCTTGGTCGCTCCAACTGCCCTTTGTGTGCAGCTTCTCAACGGGCTTGAGAAAGGTTCCTGCATGGGCGTTACAAATAAAATAACCACCCCATTTATTTCTCCGGATCAAAACCTTCTGCAGGCTGTAGGAGAGACAAACCCAGTGTGTGTGGGTTCTGGAGCTTGTTTCAGGGCAGGGTAAGTCTGCTGGCCTTGATGGCCCTGATCCAGCCAAGCTAAGGGGTGAGAGGAAGCAGGACAAAAATAGCGGGGACAGCTCAAAGCAATGGCAGGCACGACTGACGCTGGAAAATGCTCAGATGGGAAGTAGGAGGCAGAGGTTTGATGCACTTCAGCTGGGCTTGCAGGGCTTCTTCCAGCCTCCTGCAAGATGCATGTGCTGTACCCCTCTGTCCTAATACATCAGGTGTTCTCCTCCCATCAATCACTGATGATGCCAGTGCCTCATGGCGATGGGGTCCTGGGAGCTGATTCCCTTCCTACAGCCTGTGCTCCCTCACCTGGATGTCCCAGCGATGTCCCATGAGCAAGGAAGCAAGGGCAGAGAAGCATACTGCATGTTGTGATATGGGGCTCAGCAAGGGGACTTGGGGATGCTTCCTGCATAGCCCTACATTTGTCAAGGTATGATTTTTTTGTTAGAAAATGATTTTTTTGTTATGGCTTGCAGGTGCCCCCCTTTCTGCCCCACTGTCATCGTGAAGCTCTTTGGTCCCACGTGAGCTCAGCGGGGCAGGGTACCCCAAGCCATCTAACAGCACGCAGCTATCTGGGGCAGGCAGGGCTTGGGGTGTCGGAGGGCAAGGAGCACACACAGCAGGCTCTGCTCAGGAAAGAGCCACGAGGGACTAAATCTGCCCAAAGCCCTGGAGACCTACGTGATGTACAGCCTGCGCGAGCTCCCCTTGCCTAGCCTGGGAGCTCAGTGCCACCGGGAGGCAAAGCATTGCCTTCTCCCAGCCTCTCCCATAAGCATGACTTCAAACTGCCCCCCGCACTGACGCTCACTGGGCAGATGGAAAGCCATCTTGTCGACTTGCAAAGCAAACTGAACCTAACAACGGCGTGGGGCAGCTCTGGGATTCACGGGAAACTGCACTCAAACCCCAGCCTTTCCAGCAGCGAGCTAGCTGATCACAATCTCCGTGGCAATTCCTGAAGGACCCGTGTGGGACCTGATACAAAACCCACAAAAAAATCCATTAAGCTGCTCTCTGCATTTGCCATCATGAAAGCATTTTCAGAGGAAAAGGAAGAGAACAGGCTTTATTTCCCCCAGCCCACATGATAGATGGCACTGCTACTAAAGTGATCAGCCTGACACCTTATCTTCTCTGGGACAGCTAAGTACAGGGCAGCAAATATCTCAGAAGAATTGTTTCAAGGAGGATCTCAGGGCATGAACAAGTCTTTGTGAGCAGAGGTGTGAGCTCAGGAAGCACTCATGTATGTAAAAAAGCCCATACTGGATCCAGTCTGTGGGCTGGATCTACTGTATTTCTCTGATTGTGGCCAACGGAGGATGCCCAGGGAAAGTATAAAAGCAAGGTGATGATTCAGTGGTACTTCTCCATAATACTCCACCAAACTCTGAAAATTTGCAGCTCAAAAACTTCTAGAGCCAAAGAAGGGTAGCTTTTGTTTTTAGTATGTATTTCATGGCTTTTGAAAGACTTCTCATTGATGAATTTGTCCAAAAGATTTTTAACACATGAATACTTTTAGGATCCACAGCATCTTGTGTTAAGCAGTACCACAGATGCCAGGTTGGGTGAACCCCCTTGTTTACTTTGAACCTGGTCTATCTTCATTTCGTTTGATGCTCCCTTGTTTTTGTATTACAAAGGAAAATTAAGAAAATTAAGGAAAATCTCAATGCAGTCATTACTTCTGGGAATCTACCTCATATCTTCCCCTCATCTCTTTCCCAAACTGAAGAGTCTTTCTCTAAACAATCCTTCCACACATGGAAGTTATTCCAGACCTCTGTCTGTCCCTCCTTTCCCTCCTTTCATGGACCTACACCATTTTTGGAATGGAGAGACGAGAACAGCACTCAGTATTCCAGTTTCTGGCACACCATGGACTTACAGGTGTGCAATACCAATGCCATCTCACTTTCCACATCCTATCATTTGATTTGCCTTTTTTTTTTTTTTTT
>VXAA01005852.1:459785-503652 GCA_013399115.1 Anseranas semipalmata | reverse complement strand
CAGGATAAGTCAACAAAGGAGTGAAGCGTGCTCTCAGGACAATGACAAGTACCCTGGGCAACACACACCCGGCTTGGTTCCAAGAGGTGGGGCTTGGTCCCAAGTCTAGCAGAGCCCAGAGCAGATTTTCCCCATACCTCAGTGTCTTGGGCAGGCGAGTCCCGCTCACCTTCCCTCTGAAGTGGAAGGTATTCCACAGCTGTAACCTGCAAGCCCTACAAGACTAAACCTTAATATTTCTAAAAGTCTTCGCATTTACTGCTCGTCATTGACAGCTACCTTAATCCAGGCACTGTAGATAGCTGCCGCTTTCTATTTATTCCCTTTTGCCAGTCTTTACCTCGTGCCCATCCTCTCTCTAAGGATCCTGGCTTTATCTTGCCATTTCCACAGCCAGGAATGGCTGCAGTGAGTGGCTGGGGAGAATCCACCTCCCAGCACAGCTCCCGCTGTACAACCTGGTGTCCCGATGGGTGGGAAGAGGAGAAGGCTTGTGCTTATGGCAATACCAGGATTCACCGAGTTCTGCCAACATTCAGTGTAACCTTGGGCATGTCCTCTTGCAAGTCTTCCTTCCTCCACACCTCTTAAAGTTGGAGGCCAGGCTTCCCGGGCAGCAACCGCAGCAGTGGAAACCTCCACCCAAGGCATCCTATAAAGTCTATAATCAACCTAAAGCTTAAGTTTTAACTCTGTGCAAGTGCAAACTGTATTCAGGTCTTCTGCGCCCTGGGCAGACGCTGGGTTATTACAGCGGGTTAAATGCAGGAAAGGGGATGACACCAGCTGAATCTACATGCTGCGCAAGGAACTTGCTAGGACTGAGGTCTGGGGAGAGCTCTCCTTTTTTCTGCAATTGCTCTGGGATCAAACACTTAGGTTTTGGATCCCAGTTAGGCTGAGGTGGGAGCTGGTACCTAGCTCTTCAGGCTGGGGAGGACTCAGCCGGCAGTGCTGAGAAATGAGGGTGTCCCCAGAGACTTCTGGCTCTGGATCTGGGATTTTTGCATTTATGTTTGGCACTCAGTCTACTTCAAATGCCTGCTTCTCATCAGACTTGTGCAGGTTGAAGCCCCTTACCGCTCTGGGAAAGAGGAACAACTGCTCTCTGCTATCTCCTGGCTTCCCGGCTGCGAGAGCTTTGCAGAGCAGGGGCTCGCACGTGCCTGGGCTCGGGGGTGCTCCCTGCGGATGGACAGCAGCCCAAGCGTGGACACCGCTGGGAACAAGAAGTTTTCTGGCCTGGGGACCCGACAGTCACAAACACCCCGGCTCACCCCGGGTCAGGCTCACCCTGCACATTGCCTAGCAGAGAAGAATATTTCTCAGCACAAAGCGCTCTGCCACACCATCTGCACACCCTGCCAGCCCCTTGGTACAGTGACACTCGTCCCACCGTGCTTCGGCAGCAAGAAACGTCTGGCTCTGAAACGTGAGTGCTAGAAGTCACCGTTTCTCCTTTCACCCTCAGGAGGGACCAGCAGAGATGATCTGGCAGGGAGCAGAGGCAGCAACTGCTGCCTGACAGCGCAGTTTTGGTGGAGACAACCGAAAATGTGCCTGGGACCGGCAGCACCTGCAGCCACCTCTCCCTCTGCCCCTTTCTGCAGCTCCAGGAAAGGCTTGGAAAACAACCTATGAGCTGACAATGCCTTCATTAATCACAGCATAATCCTTTCCATGGCAACCCAAGGATTGCGAAGTCACAAGTTAGCAGGCATAAGAGAGAAACACTGTGCAGCAGCCCCTGGTCCGTGGAAACTTAATAGAGGGCAAGATGGATTGGCTGCATAGAGGGGGAGAAATAATGTTGCCATGGAAAGGGGTTCATCCCTCGGCCTGGTTCAGATCTCATAAACATTGGTGTCAGCGAGGGGATGCTGTAACTTCGTGAAGTTACTCCAGTTGTACCCGAAAAAGCTCAGGAACAGTCTCTGTCCCTACATGCTGGCTGTACAGAAGCACAGAGCTTTCAGTAAAAGAATCGGGCATGTTAAGCGTGATTTGAACAAATGTATTCGGGAATCAGCAGGCTCAGGATTGCAGTGCAACAGGTCAAAACAACATGAGCATCAAGCAACGGGAGGCAAGTGCTGTCCTGGTTTTGCCCTTGTTTGTCCCTGCTCTGCTGTTCCTGGGAGACAGAGTTCAGATGTGGGGTAGGGGGGGCTTGCACAGGGTCTCACAGGGAAGCAGCTTTTGGCTGAAGCTTTGCCAAAAGCTCCATCCCCTAGCTTCACACCACCACCACTGGGACCCTGAGGACCCTCCTCTCATGGGGACAGAGATAAGACCCACAGCATCCTACAGTGGAGAAGGAGGGGAGAGGGGACAGCTTGCAGCACAAGCCATGTCCTCGACATCTTGAAGCAAGGCACAGATTAACCCCACCGGGTAGGTCCTTGGACATCCTTTTTGGGTTATGGTGAGAGGCACACTCACAGCAACAAAAATCCTGCTTTTAAGCTCTCCCTCCATGTTGCCTACAAGAGATGTCCTCCACCATACACCCCAGTTTCCCCAGGAGATGCTGGTTCCACCTTTTTAGGATATTATGGCTGCATCCGTCTTAGGAAAGCCTGGGACTGCTCTTTGGTACCTAACTCGGCTGGTGCAGCACAGCCCCTGTGTGCAACATCGCGCTCCCAAATCAGGCAGCAAAATGCAAACTGCTTTGTGGGAATTGCATGTCCCATGCTGGCTCTCATTCCCTGCCCAGGGATCGTCCTAATAATTTAAATACCCTAGGAAGGTGCTGGGCAGTGCTTACCAGCACCGGTGTGACCCAGGGGACACGCAGCCAAAACACAGCCTGGGTGTGAGCTGTACGGTGCTGCAGCCATCTGAAGAGCAGCCCCAGATGCCTGAGCTGGTTGCTCTTTAACAAGCTTTTGGAGCTGGGGCAGAGCAAGGAGGGGGTGAGGTGGTCCCAAGACCTACGGGACTGGAGGACACCTGAGATCTGGTGCCACCCACAGCAGGTTTGTGCATCCCGCACATCCCCAACAGCCCCTCCCCATCCCTAAGCACTTCCAGACATATTCCAGAATATGAAGGGGCTGTGGGTGGAAGGGGGGGTCCTTCATACCCCAGCACAGGAGGGAAATAGCCCCCATCCCATGCCCTGGCTCACTGCTAGGTGACCCAAGCTAAATTAAGCCGCAGCTAGAAATTACCGAGGCACTAATCCGTGCTGCAGGAGCCGAGCTGCCGGCCATTCCTGGCAGGTTGGGGGTTTCCCCCCCTACACCCAGCCCATCCCTTTGCCAGGTTGGATCCGGGCTGTGGGGCAGGCTGGCTGACAAGCAGACCCCCCTCCATCCCACCCCACCGCACCCCAACCTACCCCACCGCAGCGCCCAACTGCACCCATCGCAACCCCACCCGGAGCATCCCCAGCCTTCAGCCGGCTTTCTCCGGGCTGCAAACCTATCGTTCCCCTTCTCCTTACCTCAGCGGGGCATGGCCGGGGCCGGGGCCGGGATTGGGGCCGGGGATGGGGCTCTGGTGCCCGGCGCGGAGCCGCGCTGCCTCCGGTACGGAGCGAGGGCAGCGGCTGCCCTGCCCGCTGAGCTTCTTAGCGGGGGAGGAGCCGGGTTGCAGCCAGCCCCCGGTGTGTGTGTACGTGTGTGTGTGTGTGTGTGTGTGTGTGTACGTGTACGAGATCCCTCCAGCCCGGGGACACAGCAAGCACCGCGCCCCCGAGCATCCCCGCACCCCAACCACGCACCCTCCTGCATCCCTGGGGGCTGCCCCCAGCCGTGAGACCCACGGAGCTCCGCACCCCCGCGTTTCCAAGCCCTCGTTGCGCGGAGCTCCGGTGGCTTCCAGGGCAAAGGGGTGGCTGGGAACAGATCTCAGCCCCGTGCTGAGAGCTCGGGGATGTGCAAACCGAGGGGACCCCATGCAGGTCCCCTGGGATGCAGCCAGGAGCTGGCAGGCGTTCTGGTTTGAAAGCACCAGCCTGAGCTTGCAAATGTGGAACCCGGGAGAGAGAAGCACTTAAGGACCAGGAAACTCAGAGCTGAGGTTTCTTCTGTAGGCTTAACTCTGACCTGGTGACTCCCTGCCCAAATCTGGGTTAGTGTCTTTTCTGCTTCCCACTGAGAAAGATGGGCTTGACTTTTAACTGTGCAATGAAACATCACCAGAGCTTCTTACTTCACTACGAAGCATGGCATTTTAGCTAGCGAACGTTGCAAACCACGCCTTGGTTTTGCAGCATTAAGACATGAGGTGTTTCTAAGCTTCGCTTTGGAACGAGTCGGCCTGGAGCACGGTTTTGGCTGCACCTTCCATCAGTGGCTGGTGTGGGCTTCAGCACAGGAAGGGCTACATGAGCCTGGAAATTAATCGGGAAGGTGGGTGATGCCCTTTGGGGTCCTTCTTCCTTCCACAGAAACCTCTTCTTCCTGCCCAAAATGTGCGAGATAGCATCCAAAACAGCGTCTCCTCCTGGGGACCAGGATGGCCAAATTTTTTGCGGTGCTGCAGTAGTAAGGAGTGGTACAAGGGAGCCTCCTTCCTCCAAAGGTGCACCAGGATCTCTGCTCAGAACATGGGAAAAGCCACATCACGGCCACCCTGTCCCTTCCCCAGCCCTTAGAAACTCCCTGCTGCTGCCCAGCCCTCTGGTGGGAACCAGCTCTGGACAGACGCAGCTGATTTTAAGCTCCAGAGAGATGATTTATGGCCACCTGGGGCCATGCCCAGCTTCACTCAAGCCCTGCTCTGGGTGGATGCGAGGTCAGGTAGTGGCTGTGGCCAGGAACCATTTGCTCTGAACCACACCTGATGCACCTCAAATATTCCTGGTAAGGGTCTAAAGGGGCAGCTCAGCCTCAGGCAGCCTTTTCTGGTGCCAGGCCTGTCCCGTGGGTGTGTGGAAAGGCTCTGCCAGGGACACGGGGCTGGATGTGTCCCTCTGTCTGTGCTGTTGGGTTTGGAGGTGGGACCTGAAGACCGTGAGAAGCCCTGGGACAAGTCCCGTGTAGCACGGACTGTCACATTCATGGCTCACCAGCTAATCCTTGGGCATTTCACACCTGGGACATTGGCCAAGGATGTGGCAGCACCTCAGCAGCTCTGAGGTACAGCCAATGAACCCCTCGCTGAAAGCTCTGCTACCTCTGCAGCCCTTCTCACTGGTGATCCCTGGTCCCCTTGAGTGGCAGGAGGCTCATATCCATATGGGGTGGGCTGTCCATGGGAGTTGGGGTGGGAAGTTGCAGGCTATAGGGGACCCGGCTGCAAGGAGAAGAATTCCAGCCCCATCTTGTGGTCATGGGGGTCTGTTCCACCTCAGAGATGCTCTTGCAGGTCAAAAGGAGGCCCTAGCATGCCAGTTTAGTTTAATGTTAATGAGCGGACATCCCTGGCAGGTGACAGTGCTGGAGGGGTGAGGAGATGCTGCAGGACCCTTGGGGAGCCTGGGCTGGATCCTGCCAGGAGCTGTGCACCGCTCTGCTCCCTGTTGCTGGTCTCCAAACGCACACAAGGTCCCAGTGCCTCCACACTGATGTGCTCTGGGCCCCACGCCAAGTCCTTGCATCTCTGCCCATGTTGCCAGCCCATGTGTGGTGTGCACCATCAGCACAGGGACAGGCAGGGCTGCAAAGCAACCTCTGCTCTCAAGCCTCACAGGAGAAGCCCATTGCCCCAGGACCAGCAAAACTTCCATCTGGATGCTGGTGGGGAAGCACGGCTCCCATGTCTGCGGGATGATTTTGTGGCTCATCCAGGCACGGACCTTTTTTTTTGAATATGCACAAAGCAAGTCTTGGGGAAAATAGAGAAGTTTGCCCAGCGAAGCTGTGGGTGCCCCATCCCTGGCAGTGCCCAAGGCCAGGCTGGATGGGGCCTTGGGCAGCCTGGGCTGCTGGGAGGGGGCCCTGCCCATGGCAGGGGTGGGACTGGGGGGGCTGTAAGGTCCCTTCCAACCCAAACCAAGCTGTGATTCTCTGAAACCACCTTGCTCTCACCAGGGATCTTGTGCTATATCCAGCAACGTATCTCAGCCCCATGTCTGCTGCTTAGGATGTCCTCCAGGAAGGAATTAGGGTGTTTGTGAGGCTGAGATGTCTCCTGTAGGCAAGCAGGGGCTCTCCCCTGAGCAATGGCCCTTGCAAGATGTTTCAGGCATGGAGGCAGAGGGGGGTCTCCTTTCTCTATCTCCTTCTCCAAAGGGTTTGGTGACACACTTTGTCCCAGGGGATGATCCCAGGAGCAGGAGGAGCTGGATGGGTGCCCCCACCCCACGATAAAAGGTTTTTCCAGCTATAATATGCCTCTGGGCTCTTGAGGATGGACTGCAGAAGGGCACAGATCCTCCCTGCTGAAAGACCTCAGGCTCAAAAAAATCCAAGTTCCCTGCATTGTGGTGACTTTGAGGTATAGGATGCAAAGGGTTGACAGTCAGAGGAGGTTACTCTTCTCCTCCATGGCTTTGACCAGTGAACACGAGTGTAACCTTGCATGAAACCTTCATGCAGTTTGCTTTGCCTCAGTCTCACAAATAAAATAATTTGAATGGAGTTTAGCAAACAAGCATATGAATAAGGCTCTGCAGGGCCACCTTGTGTCCATCAGAAGCTTTCTGGAAGAACACAGCAGTTCAGAGGCAGGGAGTCTGAATAAAATATACACAATTTATTTATAGGAGGTTTACAGCTGTACAACATTGGCTTTCTGTTTGGACCACTCTCTGAACTTGTGCAGCGTGACACGTCAGTGCCTTTGGAGATGAAGACAAGTCATAGCCTGCTTTAACATGCTCATGACACAAAGAAAATGGAGTTCACAGGGTGTAATGACAGGCTACTTGCAATCAATGAAATGCTTAATAAAGAGAATGGAAAATAAATCAGAGAGATGTCCTACACCATCTCGGGTAGACTGGAAAGTGCTTATCAGGCTTGCCCTCCCCTCAGACAAAGAAACTTGAATATTTCCATTTACTTCACTCAAAAAGGAGAAAAGTTATTGACATTAACAACGGCGTTCCAGTAACTGCCCTCCCCAGTCCACTCTACAAGCAAGACAAAAAAAAAGGTAATTTTTGTTATTCCCTTGGAAATGAAGGGGGAAAAGAAGGCTTCTGCTCTAACTTAAGGTTTTCAAACAAAACAAAACTAAATAACAAACAAAAAAATAGAACTATTACTAATATTAAGACATTTTGGTCCTGATATGGTATGAAGATTTCTTTTTAAAGAAGGTATTAAAAAGCTGCCTTTCATTATGGCTTGATTCTCTGTAGGAAGGAAGGAGACTGGCTGTGGATATCAGGGCATCACTACTCCCCAGCAAGCTTCGGCACCGTTCCTTGGGGATCACGGTGCGGTTTGGCATGTGTCAGGGCACCCCAGCCGAATGGCTCGCGTTTGCAGAAGCTGTGGGCAGCCTGATTTCCTGAGAAAACAAGGCTCATGCAGGCACACTGGCTATCCCCACCTGCTGCTGATGGTGCAAAGCTCCTGTGATGTTCCTCTCGTGTTCCTGTGATATTCTCCTTCAGCTAAATGGTTCTTCTCCCTGGCAGGTACTGCTAGGCATCACAGTCCTTCTCACCTATCTCTCTGGTCATGAGCCTGAGAGATCTTCTCCTAAGACCTTCTGGCCCCACAGTGCTGCTTCCACTTATTTTCAGTGATGAATCCCATGCACAAAGCCAGGATCAAATCAAAATAACTCTGAGTCATGCTGCCCAGAATCCAATTCATACCCACAAGAGCTCAACAGCTAAACTCTGAAGATGAGGAAAGGAGAACAACAGCCTGAAAAAAATCGATGAAGCTGTACCATACGCTTCCGGATGCACCAGGATTTGAGCTGGCAGCTAACTTGACTTGGGGAAACAACTTACCATGTTACAGACTTAGCAGATCTTTAGGGACTTAAAAAAAAATACAGCCTTACAGCACAAACACGACATTTAGCAGGATGGACAGAAATCCCACTTGCTCTAGCAATAGAAGGCTTCCATGTTCACTTATCCTTGCAGACAAAGGACTCTGCTCAGGCCAGAATTTACCATGATTGCCTTGTACCTATTAAAAAAGTCCTGTTTACAGGAAGCATTGCATCATATGTATTCCCTTCCCCTTGCATGGAGGTGACTGCAAAAGCTTTGTGTGTTAGAAAATCATGTAGAGTTCACAGAAAAACTCTTAACTTGCATCATTTTTAAAGGCACATAAAAAACCCCACACCTAAACAACAGAAGAAAAAATGCTTTGCAATGTGCCTTGATCAGATACTGATGGGGCAGACAAGGGCTTATTTTTCTTTATCTGGGATGGTTTATATGAAGCCGGATTCTGCCACCCAGTGGAATAAGGAAGATAAATTCAGGATTCATGGTGAAGAGGAGTAGAGCATGCTCCTGCACACTGCAGGACTGTGCTCAGTCCCCTGAAGATGTATTTGGGTTGTGCTTGTGGGACTGGTGTTAGTGCTGTGCAACTCATCCTCCAGGGCAATAAGCTGGAAATTAAATGTGGGAGATGGGCATTGGTATGAATTAAATATTTCCAGCATTTTCAGGCTGCACTGGGAGCAGTGCTCCTCTGCTTTAGCACAAGCTAAAATCCCATGGCTTTCAAAAGAATTTGGGAAAGTGAGGCACTGAGAAATGATGTGCTGGAGACCTGTATGCAGCAGTAAAGCTGACGCCCATTGAGCAAAGCTCCTCATCCATTGGACCTGATGTTCTGGCCTTCAGAGGAGCTGTTTTCATCTTAGCTAAACATTGAATGTACCCAGCAGACAACCCAACCCAGCTATGGCATTCCCACTCAGCAAAAAGCCAAATTCAAGCTCTAGGGACAGGGATTGCATGAAGCAATGGAGACAGCAGGCACCATGGCAGTTTGAGAGGCACACAGAGCTGAGACCAGACCAGCTCAAAAACCTGACCCTGCAGAACAGTTGTCCAACCATGGTTGTAGCATCCTTCAGAATATGCCTCTGAGCACCAGGAAGCGCTTCTGTGCTGGGTGGGTGCCGCAGCCCTGGCCCAGGCTGCCCAGAGAGGGGCTGGGGGCTCCTCCTTGGAGAGCTCCCAAAGCCGCCTGGACGTGGTGCTGGGCCCCCTGCTCTGGGTGTCCCTGCTGGGGCAGGGCTGGGACCAGAGGCACCCAGAGCTGCCTCCCAGCCTCAACCAGTCTGGGGTTCTGGGATTCAGAGCAGTGTGGGGCTGAACAGGACTTGGGACGAGAGCGCTGTTCCCTACAATGATGGAGCCACTAGTCTTGTTGGCCCTGTGGATTGGGGTTTGGGACTGTGGGAATGACTTGGTGCATTTTCTGTCCAGTTGCTGTGTGCAAACCCAGAAAACACCCAAAAAGCCCCAATCTATTTTTCCACTTCTGCTTTGCTGACGTGCCTCCTCAGATAAGCGATTAAATGGCAATTCACGGGGAGAAGCCTCCCCGCACACTACTCTAAACGCAAGCAGACACATTGGAGATGCATTGAAGTGGCTGGTGGGACCATGGCGGCCACGCGTGTGCATGGTGGCACGTGCGTGCCAGCCCCATGTAAACAAACAGCACCCGGGCATCGTGCTCTGGCTGTCAGGACACACAGCGTGCCAGCAGAGATACCACGGGGTGCACGGCGGCGATGGGGCTGCAGAGGATGCCAGTAGAAGGATCGTTGCGGTTCCCCAAAAAGGCACCATTTTTAACATTGAAAACACAAGATTGGCTCCTTTGAGTAGAATGCATGCATAGTTCATATACACTTGCAGGTGGTAGATAGGCTGTGTGTATATATATATATTTGTATATGTGTGTGTGCATGTCTATATATGTATATATATACATATGTGGCACCAGAGAAGAGTCCTTGAGTACTTAGACATTGGTGAGCACGTTACTGCTGAGCATCCTCACAGCAATGGTTCCAGGTAGATCATTTGATCTCCTGTTCCCCTTGTCCTGGAGGTGCAGTGTGTGCACTGACTGCAGGTCGCTGGGATCTCCTGTGAGTGCCACTTGGCCCAAGAACTCATCACTTATCAAGTTATGGTTCCAGATCTGGAGAAACAAAACAGACAAGGGCGGATCCTTGAGGGATGCAACCAACCTCCCCACAACGGGGAGAAGGGGTTCGCTGGTACCTGAACAATGATGGGTTGTCCTGGCTTCTTGCGGTAGAAGAGGCCTTTCACATCAAACTCTGGAGACACTGTGTCCTTCTTCACTGGAGAGCAAACCTTTTGCCCTTCGCACTTTATGATCACGTAAGGGTCAGCTCCTGGGGAGAGAAAAGGAAATTTATCTAGTGCATCACACCCCAGGCGATGTCCATGAAGCTCTGCTGCTGGGCTTGGGCTTACTCCTGTCAGGTGACATGGTCTCCAGACAGGGGGTGGTGATGGACTGCTATGAAGTGGCCACCTCTTCCTTGACCCCATGTTCTACTTAAGCCCTCCTTCATCACTCTAAATTCTCCTTGCCTTTGGGATTAATCTTGCATGGAAGACACTGTCATGCTTACCTCTCCCTTACAGGATTTGCTGAAGGTAGGTTGAAATAAAACCATGGAGAAGAGAGCTGGGCTTACAGATCTTGTTTCATGCCAGGAAACACCAAGAAGAACAGAAAGGGCCTACAAAAACCCACTTGCTCCCACTGCAGCTCCTATACTCTGGAACCAGGCTTGGCTTTACTTTAAGGTGAGAAGTAGCTCAGCAGGGACTATGCTTTTCACCTCTATGCAAAATCATTGGCATATCTTAAATTCCTCCCAGACCGAATGAGACTCAAATGCTGCAGAGACTTTCAGTATAAGGACTAATGCTGGGGCAAGGAAAACACTGGGTGATCAAGGTGATGAGAGACAGCACAAAGCCAAGCCAAAATTAAGAGCCAAGATGTGCTAAGTTATGAGATCCAAAAAGGATCTGGGCACTGGGTAGGTTTGGTGAGGAACCAGTGACAGAATGGGGAACCCCAGAATGAACATTTAAAAGTTTTTAAACATTTAAAAGTTTTTAAAAGAACATTTAAAAGTTTTTTAAAGTGATGAAGATGGCTCTTAGAGTATTTGTTGTGAGCAAGAATTCAGGGAAAAGATCCAAATGACAAAAAAAGAAAAGGATCATTGGTGGTAGCAAGAGACATGGGGAAGAGAAAGATTGGGCATTGAGGGGCAAACAGGGGAAATGAGTGGGATCCAGAGGAGATTAAACTGGTGAGTGGGAAGCCAGAAGAGAGGTTCCCAAAGGGATGTGTAACAGGTCAGTGGGAAAGGAAGGTTGTAGCAATATCGCAGCTGGAACAAGACACTCATGGGGAACAAGCAGGCCACAAAGATGGAGAGAAAAGTTACCAAGTTCAGAGACTACCAGCTCACAGCTGAATGGTACCTGAGCTTCTAGGAGAAAGAAGGAGTCCCTCATTAGACAACACTTTTCCCTTATGAAACAAGTGCAGGTTCTGGGAATTTCAGTAGAGAATGAGTTACTGTTATGGAAATTTAACTGCCAGATGCATTTTCTCGCCATGGACTTTAGTGGCTGTGATGGAAACACAGACCAGGTGAACATGTTTTCTTGTCCAAGGGGAATGTGGGAATGAGGAGAAACAAACCACCCCCTCCTGAGGGCCAGGGATTAAAGAGTCACCTCTGTGATTGCCAGACCACCTCCTTGCTGGCTTTCTGTTTGCAAGGACTCGGTTCCCCGAGCAAGACACAGCTGCTTGGTTTCACAGCTGTTTTTCCAAACTGATCTTGCTTTTGGGATGTCTCATGAAATCCTCATATTCCATAGCTGGAGCCAAATTCCAGTCTGTAAATCACTATTTCCAAAGTAGTGCGAAAGGACTGGGCTGGGAGATGAGGGAGATACCATTGCACTGGAAACCGCCGACCAAGCAGGATGCTGGTGGTGGGAGCTGGACAGCTGGAACACAGCTGGGAAAAGCCATTCCCAGGGG
Organism: Anseranas semipalmata; assembly: GCA_013399115.1. NCBI lineage: Eukaryota > Metazoa > Chordata > Aves > Anseriformes > Anseranatidae > Anseranas > Anseranas semipalmata. The sequence goes on along the minus strand of VXAA01005852.1, from coordinate 491,707 downwards.
CATCTTGCTGAAAAAATGTTTTATGGCTCCAGAATCCACTTATTTCCCTGTCTGAAGGAATCTTGTTTCTGTGAACAGTTCAGAAACATTTGGCGACAGATTTCTCCACATTGCTACAGGCACACTGAGCTATTGTGAGTAACCTGAGAAAAAAACAACATATGTAGGGTAAAATTCCCTCCCTGAACACCACCATGAGAGGAAGACTCCCTTTGTGGCATGTGATAAATGACGTAAAGACTACCCCAAAACATCAGCCTGTACCATTGGTTGTCTGTCCTTCCTACTAAAAGACCATTAAATATGATTCCTGACTTTTACAACTGCTCATACTCAAGAGGAAAGCCTGGAAGATTATAGGACAACTGCCAAGGGCCTTAGGGAAATTTTGGGAGGATCTCCCAAGAATCCTAGCCAACAGCTTAAATATAACAGCTCGCAGATCATGTCCACAGCAAGAAGTGAGATTGATTCTCCACGGACTTTCTCTTCCTCTGGCATCTGAACCAGACACTTCCACTGAAAAAATATGAGGACATAAATCCCAGCAACCTCCCACCTTATGGAACCACCTGTCTTCTCCTGCTGAAACAACAACCTCCCAGCTCCTCTGGGACTACGCAACAGGCAGAGAAAGGCCATTACCTCCTTGGGAGTCCTGGTTCTTGAGCCCAGCTGCAGCAAGGACATGGATCTGGGACACCACTTGCGGGTAACCACACATCCCACTCCAGCAGGTGTGTGGTGGCTCATCCAGTGTCAGCTCTCTGCCGGGGAGAAACGTGTAGCCTTTGAGATGTGCCCAGCCTTACCTGATGGGCAGGCCAAAGAGCTGTCTCTAGCAGGATGGAAGGACCGTGCACCATCCACTGCCAGACTCTGCTCCCTACTCTGACCTTGTTCTCATCCTGGGGTTGAGATGCTCTCCCATATCAATGTTCACACACGCTGATAGTGATAGGACAAGGGGGAATGGTTTCAAACTAAGACAGGGGAGATTTAGGTTGGATATTAGGAGGAAGTTTTTCACTCAGAGGGTGGTGAGGCACTGGAACAGGTTGCCCAGAGAGGTTGTGGCTGCCCCATCCCTGGAGGCATTCAAGGCCAGGCTGGATGTGGCTCTGGGCAGCCTGCTCTAGTGGTTGGCAACCCTGCCCAGAGCAGGGGGGGTTGAAACTAGATGATCTTTAGGGTCCTTTTCAACCCATGCCGTTCTATGATTCTATGATTCTATGATATCATGATTAGAAGCAGAATGGGAACTTGTCTGCATGTCTGTGGTGAGAGCGGTAAAGATGCCCTGCCTCTTGGCCACCCTTGAAAGGAAGCCAAACACCAGCTCTGGGCAAGGCTATGGCCAATTCCAGCCAGGGTAACCACATGTAAAAAGCACAAAGCTCTCCCCAGATAGCCAGTTCCTCCCCACCACTGCTCTTGCTCCTTACCGGCAATCTGAAGGCACATCTGTGAAAACCCTGAGAAGGAACTCGCCTACATGCCCAGGGTCAAAAGTGGTGGGGATGATGACATAGCGGCCTTCCTTCAGGTCCGTCCTCAGGAAGACGCTGCGGGAGTTGATGTAAATGGAGCAGGCCACCTTCTGCTGCAGGGTGTGCATCCGGTAGTTCCTGTTCAGCTCCACCTGGGCAGAGACCACAGTGGGACAGTCAGCAGGACGGCACTGAGAGAAAACACAGTGGTATCCAGCTTGGGGGCAAACGGCAAGGACTGATCCCACAGTGCTGGGATAGCTGGAATTAAGAGAACCGGCAAAGCGGTCCCAAATAAGCTGGATGGAAAGTAAGCTTTGATGTGGCTCTCACAACTCTGTTGGCTCATGAACTTATTCTCTTGCATTCCAGCTTGACACTGGAGGCCCATCAAACAACACCTGAGGATCAGTCTAGCAAATTTCAGCATTCAGAGGTGATGGACTAACCTTGCTTTTAGCCAGGAGAACTAGTCTGTCACTATTCACTTCTAAAATCTCTCACCATCACGAGAGGGGAGCAGGCTGTGCTGAAGGCACCCATGGGGTGACACAGAGTAATGATTAAACACATGATACCGGTGTTCATGCAACACTGGGGTCGTGCTCCACTGCTAACAAATTTACTGAGAGGATTCAGGCTAACATGCAGGACCCACCATCTACCTTATGGATATCAAAGCCTATGGCCAAGTTCTCTCCTTTGCCCTCTTTTCGACTGGTCCTTTTTGGCTTCTGCTGGATGGAGATCAGCACTTCATCTTCTGCCTTCTTCACATCAAACACATACTGGAAGCAAAGAGAGGAAGGTGAGGAAGGATTTCTACTAAGACAGGAGCACTGAGCACAGGTGAGGGTAAGCCCATCTTTGAATTGTTCTGCAGAATCCAAGGCGTCTAGATGAAGTCTTATACCAGAGCATTTCACCCCTTGCAGTCTGCCACAAGTCCTCCTATGAGGCATGGAAGGAGCAATTATGCTCACAGAGAGCAAGGCTAATACAGAGCTAGGAGCAGAGAACAACTCCCCCACAACCTTGATGACAGCTCCTGCAATGGACCAGACCATCTTTTATCTGTTTGTTAGATGAAGGACTTAAAAGAACTTGTGTTACTCGTGTTACTCATGTTACTGAGAATCCCAGTTTAGAGCAGGACAGAAGAGCTTGTTCAAGGAGATTAACTACACAGCAGGGCCTTTTCTGAAAGCGCAGCTAGAAGGAAATGGTCCTATAGACTACCTCTGTCCTAGTAAATTTAACAGTGCCAAGGTCTGAGGAAACAAAATGGGATTTGATCATTCAGGCATCCAATCGCTGGAAATGGTTCCTGGCCTTGTTTGACTGGCATCAGCTAACACCACTGCCCTATGGCACAGTTTGCTGTTTGCTTGTGCCAAGGTGCTCTACACCAAGCACTCGGATGCAGTTTCCCCATTAAAAGGGATAAAGTTAAGAGAGCTGGCCTGGATGCTGGTCATGCTGTGCCCAGGGGTCTCACTGAGAAAGGTCACAAGCACATTAAATCTACTAGCATAGAGGTCTGGCAGCTGTTTTGGCCTTCTAGGTCCCTGTAGGAGATTCCAATCCTTGGAAGCATGTGTGAAGGCTCCAGAAGATCCTCTGCTACATGACTCACCTGGGGATTCTGCAAAAAGGTGTCCTTGTGGTTGATACAGCCTCCACTGCGGTTCTTCAAGGGGTCTTCATTTCTGGTCCATGCCCCATGTAGCACTGCCTCCTCCCAGGTCTTATGGATGCTGAGGTAGGATGTGTTGATGAGACGGCACTTGATGATGTCCGTGAAGTATTTGCAGAAGTCTTCAAAGGTCATCCTGAGTCAGAAAGGACAGAGCTGGGTTATGCTGCTTTGTTCCCCTGAGCAGTACGCTGCAGGGAGTTTCCTGATCTCCTGTTAGAGACTGTGTGTGGGTAGCCTCTGAGGGCTGATACCAACAAAAGAGATGGAGATACCTTTCCCCATGCACACAGTAAACAGTTCTTTGGTTCAAACAAAAGAGTTACATGTTTTGGAGTGGTGGATGCATGGGTATGTGTAGTATTGAAATGTGTACCTGGTGAGGCTGTTATGTTCAACGCACTCCTAACAGGTTTCCAGTGCCCTAGTGAATTGTTTGGAGCAGCTTGCAATCCTAGGGTCATGGCCATCCAAAGCTAATACCTATGGGCTAAATCAGGAGGCTTCACTAAAGATCCTATGGCTTGGAAGGCCGTTTGCTCTGGATGGCTGGTTGCATGGAAACGACTCAGATGCTTCACTGAGTGGGAGGACTTTGTGAGCACAGTCCATGGCAGCAACCCAAGGAGGGACTCACCAGAACTCTCCATCATCTTCCACCGTCATCCCCATTTTCTCTCTTTCACTTTTGCTCACTTTCTGCCACTCCTCGGAGCTGTGGGAAGAGCACAGAATCATTACTGTGAGGGCAAGGGGACACAGGAATTCAAGGGACAACTTGGCCTCAGAAGGATCTGAAGGGCACAAAGCATATATAAAGCTCAAGCCATGCAAACAGTCCCCACACTGCTCTGGTTAGCTTGTCTCCCAGACATGGGGGGAGTGCAGCATGGCTTGGAGCTTTTACTTCTTTCCTGACCAGTGGAGCTGAATCCAGCTGGGTGAGATTTTGTTTGGTGCAAACACAACCCTATCAGTGAGAAAAAACAAAATGGACCCCAGCCACAGCCTCTGGTTACACCAGCCCTTGGTTATCCATCCCATCCCATCCCCAGAAATCACAGCACTCAGTGGTGGTAGAGGCTGACTCTGCTGGATGTTAATTTGGCTGGAACAAGACTGGGAGTGGAAAGGTGAGCTACAACCATCCTTCACAAGTGTGAAAATGTTGATGATGGCACCACAACACCCATTGGAGCCTTAATGAGAAGGTCTGCCAAGCTCATCCACCCTCCTCCTGTGCTCTTCAGGGACCACAGGGCAAAGAATGCAATTGCCCCACTGAAATAGTAGGTTTAGGACATTGATTGAAGCAGCATCCCACAGATGCTGATACAAAGTTATCTTACAGGTGTAGATATAGCTAAATTGTCTCATGCCTCAGGGCTTGCTCTAGCCCAGCTTTTACCAACAAAAAAGGTGCAACTGCTGCCTGTTCCACTCACGTGTCACTCCAAGGCCCATTCCACTCCCGTTCACCCCATGGGTTGCGCATGCGGATCATGTCCAGCTTCTCTGACTTGAAGAAGGACAGCAGGCCGTGACCCAGGCGGACCTTCCGCACATCTGTCACCGCGTATGCATGGCCCTTCACCAGCCCGCAGGCCAGACGGGCTTCCATGTCAGCCGCTGATGTGGCCTGGGCAGGGGGACACAAGGAGAAGAGCACCAACGCTCAGGCAGAGAGACAGTTGCCTCAGCAGAAGTATCAGATGTTGTATCAGGTACTAGATCCTTTCTGGTCTTCACCAGTTGTGTGAGGTTTCTGAGCTCCCATAATGTCAACTGATAAAGGTCATCTTATTGGTTATACTGGGACATCTGGCACCCAGTGTTTGTGGAGATGTTTACATGCAGGCACCAAAATGCTTTTTTTTCTAGAAGTGAATCTTCTATTAATATTTAAATGGTAATGGTATAAATCTGGGCTCTTGGACATTGAGGAATAAAGAGGGTTGGATCCAGGCTCACGTCTCTTTGTCATCTACAGGAAAAAGTAGGAACCCTTGGCCACAATTTATCTGATCTAATTTAGATGTCTCCAACAGGGTAAGACAAACAGCATCCTAAAATGCCTATTCCCATGAGACCATGACCACACAGGCGATGTTGCTTACTTTGATGGAGCAGCTGATGAGGCCTCCCCGGTTGTGCACCTTCAACACACGCTCAAACAGGAGGTTTCGCTTGGCTTCATCAGTGATGTAGTCCCCTTCGGTCAGGTCAATAGGTTCAGAGACCCCACCAGTAAAGTCTACCAGGGCATCAGCTGTGTTGCCTCCATCCAGGGCCTCGTAACAGCCTGACAACCTGAAAGGGGGTGACAGGAATGGCACAACAGCACTGGATTGACATTTTACGAGATCTGGGACAATTCTTGAGGCAGCATGGAGAACAGACATTTGTAGGAAGTCCTTCAGTGGGTGGAGACAGCAAAACAGGATGAAAAAATAGGATCTATGCTGTTTGCAGTGCTTTTGAAATTTCTGGGATAGGCGTTATTTAAATCCAACTGGAGTTGGAGGATATTTTGCTTTGAGGGTAGTGAAGGCTTTTTCTTCCCATTTCTGTCTACCTGAGATATGTCCTACTCCTCCTCAGGAAAGCTGCTGTTTCAACAAGACATTTGTGCCATTTGAGGCTAAAACAACCTCAAACTATAAGTTCTGTTTTTTGACTAGACCTTATACACAGAAGGGAGAAGGGATGAGGCTTGATGTGGAGACCATGATCACAAATACTCCCTAACAGCCTTTGGTTTGCTTCTGACCTAAAAAACTGCTGCATCCCATGAAGAAAAGATCATCCTCAGCTCATATATGAGCAGAAAAATTCACATTGCCTCCCCGTACCAGTGCCGCCTCTGACACTTTGTTAAGTAATGAGCCAAACTCAGACATAACCACCCATAACTCCTACTTGGCATCAGACACTTGTGGAGCCCACAACATTTTGTCACTACAAACATTTTCCACTGGTATAAGCCAACTGATGAATGAACAGAGAGGAAAACCAGAGTGTGCAGGTCCCAGTTTGCTCTGCAACTGCCCAGGTACCTACTTGGCATAAGCTTTCTCCACCAAGGCACACCAGAACTCGTTCCTGGAGTTGGAGTGGCAGTAGATGAGCTGGTTGTGGAGTGTGGGCAGGCGGTCATCTATCACCACGTCTAGCCACTGACCGAAACGCCAGAACTGGAAGTGGAAGATTCCCGCGTAGCTCTCAGGTTTCTCGGCGTTCCACTCCTGCTCCTTCCAGTCCGGGATGACCTGCGTTCAGCACGGGGAGGAGACAGAGGGGAGACATGCACCCATGCACCCTTTTTTGCTAGGTTTAATTCCCATCCTGGAACTAATGCAGACAATATCAAAGACAAGGAAGAATATGAGGGAGGTGGACTTGCTTACAGCCCATCTGGGCCATATTCTGGGCCTGGCTCTTCCAATGCAGACTAGATTTGCATCCACTGGAATAGCTTAGATTTCATCCTGCCTTGGAGGATGAAGCTAAGGATCTCTCACAGCTCTGTTTCTGTTATGCCTCTCCTTGATCTTGTTCTTATAATTTTACCCTGAAAATCTGCTGCCATCTACTGCTGCAGACAGGCTATTGGAACTGAAGGGTCCTTGGTCTGACCAGGGATGGCTATGCTTACAACCAAATTTTTACAATAGAATTGAATAGATCAGTTGGAAGGAACCTTCAAAGCTCATCAAGTCCAACTGTCTGACCACTTTAGGGCTCACCAAAAGTTAAAGCATATTATTGAGGGCATTATCCAAATGCCTTTAGAACATTGACAGGCATTATCTCATTGATGGCTATTCTTATGATCAAATTTTTGTGAATTTTAGTATCAGAAGAGTACTGTTAAGATCCTTCTTTGATCCTCTTTCTTGATTCTGGTGTGATTGGACGGTCTCAAAAGCAAATACTGTACTCATCTACTGGGTGGGAATGAACAGGGATCATCACTCTGTGTGCATCTGCTCTACTAAAGAAAAGTGGGAGAAAGCGAGATCCCCTTCCCCATAGGGTCCCCATTCATCCCTGTCAAGAGCTGCCACAGTCATCCAAGCAAGCACAGGGAGGTGACTTGTTGAAAGGAAGAAAAGAGGGTCTGAGGTGAAAGAGGTGCTAGTGCAGTTGAGAGGTTGAGGCAGTGCAGGTTTGGTGCCATGGCCGTCGGCACTGTCAGCGGGACAAGGCAAAAGTGATGGGTAACTGTCACAGTCCATAGTCTTTCATGTCTGTGGGCAACAACAGATGTAAAATCCACCCAACAGCTGGGCCAGAAATGGATATAGCCATGCACAGATGCTACATCTAAGAGGAACGGCATTTTGTGTAGAAACAGGACATCGAGGCACACAACAAAGAGCTGTCCTACCACAGCTTAGGTTTTGGTGAGGGTGAAGATAACATGGTTCTACTTCGTGGCCAGGCTGGGCTGTGAGGCCATGTGCAATCAATGTGGTTGACAATTGGCAAGCACTGACTGATGCAGCTGCAGTAATGTGACCGACTGTCCACTCCTTCACTTCTTGACTTAACTGCTTCCCAAGTGTCTTGACCTAAGTGAGGAAAAGCCCCAGTGTGCCCATGGGGAAAATTATTACCAGAGCATGTTCCGGTACCCCTAAATAATCACTGCCTGTCCTGTGGAGACAAGCTGCAAGTGTTGGGGTGGGATGGGACAGGACGCAGCTCTACTGCATGGAAAGAGGCTTTTCAGGAAGCCCCAGGACATGTGAGACCCCTGCACCAGGCCTTGGCCCTTGTCCAGCTGCTGGAGCTTTGTGTTTTTTATGGTTGCTGCCACGAAGCCGTAATACTGCAGAGAGCCGTCTCTCTGGACACCCCCCCAGTTCCTTAGATACCAGAAATGATCCAGCCCAGGGCTTTAATTGTTCCTCGGAATTAAAGACAATTGAAATATTAATGATGCCATCAGCTCTGTGAGCTCACTGGCACTCTTGAGTTGTCTGGATCAATAGAAGCAGAGCAGACAGAGCCATGAAAAAGAGCCACTTTTGGAGGGTTTGGTGTTTTCCAGGAGTGCTAATAAAGGATGCCCCAGACTCGCTCTGGGACACTGCCAGGGAAGGTCAGACCATCAGTCCCCATTGATTTCCTCCTGACTGGTGCTCATGCTAATGAATTGTCATAGACAACCATTGTGCTAATCAACTCACTAATAATGTGGGCTTAGAAATGATTACAGCATTGATTAGAGGTAGCTACTCAGCCAAAGCTGGTAGCTGCCACTTCCAGCTGGCTGGCTCTGAGACCTGGCACTACCATCAGCGGTGGCAGGAGATACTGGTCCCCCCCCATCCCTTCATCTGGGGACAGCGTTGAAAGCACCTTCTGCTGTTGAAGGCAGCAGGAGCTTATTTTGGCCTTCACACAGAGCAGCCTCCATGATCGGGGACTGGTTGTGTTTCAACACTGACCCGAGGGGAGATGAGAGGTGTCTGATCTCCAGAGCTCAGTCTCTGCCCAACCTGCCAAACAGCAAGGCGTGAGTTCAAACATCAGGTTCCTCCTGGGGGTCCCCCCGTGTTGTGGTGAACTGCTGAGGACACCTAGATCCAGTATGCATGAGAAGGAACGTGTGTAGAGTACAAAGGATGTTGGTGTCCTCAGGGCCAGAGAGACTCCGAGCAAGCTCTCTGCCATGCTACATGCCCTCAGTCTCCTTCTCTCTCTCCTGAGCATTGCTGTAGAAGCCCCCCACACCTACCCAAGCACAGCATCCCATCCAGGCCAGGGGTCCCTCCATCTCCTTCACCCACTGGCACAGGTGTCTGTGGCCATGGACTGGCATGGTAGGGCAGAGGTGGCAGCTCTGGATGCCATGCCTACTGGGACACAGGCCTCAGGACAGACAGGCTCCAAGGCAAGCAGCACAACCCCTGCCTGTGACCTGACACTGCGTATTACCTAAAGGGTTAACGGGCACAGCTACAAACCTCAGCAGCAAGCTGGAGCCCAGATCCCACCAGGAGATAGTCACGCAACTGAGGTCCACAGCTCCCACCCACTCCCAGGAAACCTCCCCAGACATCTCCATCCTTCCTCAGTGGACTCTGGAGAGCATGTCCTGGGCCACCCATCCTGGGATCCTGCTGAGTCCTGGACTCGACTCGGTTGTGTTGAGGCAGTGCAGATGACAGCTCCTCATTGACACAACTGTGCTGCTTTTTGCTTAAGGGCTTCCAAAATCTGCAGCTGTAACACTCGTCTGTGGGACAAATTTACAGGGAAAGACTCAGAGACAGGTAAATGGGGAGCCCAGAAATACCAGGTTCCAGATCTAATTTCTAACATTTCCCTAAGCTGGTTTAGGGTTTTTCTTATTTTTCTTAGGAGTGGCTAATTAAGAGAAAAGGCACCTGTGACCCTGGAGAAACATCCGTGACTCGAAGCAGGAATTGGTAGACACGGATTCCTCCAAGCAGGGGCTCTTCTGCTGGGAACTTGCCAGCTGAGGAAGGGGAGGGAGGGGCCCTGCTGTGCCAATCTGAACAAACCGGGATGAAATTCCCGTAGGAGGTGGGGCACAGTGGTGTATCTGAAAGCCTTTAAGGGCCGCTGAAACTGTGTAGGGTGAGTTTCAGTGACTGTTATAAAGTGGATCATCTGCCCTGTGGGAGAGAGAAACCAGAGCGCCCCACTCACCTCCCACCCCCAGCTCTGGCGGAAAGGTGAGATCCACCTGAGGATCATTTCTCCTCCTCTGCCCAGCTTCAAACCCTTCCACAAACTGAACACAAAATGCTCCGTCAAGCATTTCACACCAAGAGAGGAAAAGGTAAAAGTTCATTTTACTTTTTACGGGAGAAAAAGGTGCTCAGAAATACCAACACTGACTTGAAAATTGGTGGTTCTGCTTTATTGCGTGCAGGACTGGGGCAGCTACAAAACAGGGTACCAAGAAAACACACACAGCCTCAGTCCTTAAGGGGAACCCAGTTGACTAGGCTTTTATTTACTGTGGTACACCAATACCAAGCAAGGTACCTGCTGCAGGAACTCTACCCAAGCAACCAGCAATGTATCAATGGCATATTGTGAGACCTGGCATGCAAAAACCCTTTTGGAGGTTGGCAATGACTCCTGTTATTGGGTCTGATGTGGTTTGTAGTCAGGAGCTCTGCTCTAGGATGTACAAGGAGGGGTCTCCTATAAGAAAGTCACTTGGGACCCTAGGACTGGGTTTGGCCCGCAGTGTGTCCATGATACAACCAAGCAGAGGTGGGTCCCCTTTTACCTCTCTTCATTGGGTCCAGCATTTCTTGGGGTCTGAACAGCAACATCAACTTCTCCAGCAGTGCCCATGGCATGGCTGTGTGATCCAGTAGTTGCTGAACTTTGGCTGCAGGCAAGACTCAAAGCTCCCACCATCTCTCCAGCTAGTTTCTGTTCGATCTTTTTGTTTGCCTTCCCCTGTCTGTCTGACGTAGCTTGTGTATATCATTTTATAAACTATCATTGGGATGGGGAGGACATGGACTCCAGCATATCTGGAGGCTCTGAAGAAGAGGTTGGACTCTTTTGGGGATGACCCACACATGTCAGTAGGCCATGGGTATGAAGCCATCTTATCCTGGCTTTCCCATCACTGCCCTCTCCTTACACATCTCAGGAAAATCTCAGTCTATACCTTAAGGAACGCCCACCCACATTTGCGTGCAATCCTAGCAAAGCCTGTGGGACCAATCATGATAATTCTTGACTCTTCCAAAGGATATTTCCACCTGTGGGTCTCAAGAAGCTTCACCAAAGCATCTTCCACTTTCTGGTGGAGGAAAAGGGGATGTCCAAACTTACCAGTTTATTCACAGCCATGGGACAAGCCAGGCACAAAACATCCTCCTGCTCCTAAACTTCCAAAGGTCTACCTGCTTTGCTCCCACAACCACCCAGACACCATTCCCTGCCTTGGCATTTGGAAGAAGTAGGAGATACTGCCTTCTGAGGACAGCAGCAGCAGGTTCCTGCTTTGTGGTCCGTGAAGTGCTCTGCAACCTCACTGCTCTCTACAGATGCTTGAGGATAAATATATTCCGGGGTGTTTTGAGGCCACAGTGATGCACAAATTGGCTTTGCTGCAGGGGACTCCCTGCTGGCTCAGACCTACAGCCTGCTCTGAGCTGCTGGCTCACTTGCCCAGCTCTGCACGCACATGCATGCCTGCTCCAACCCTGCTCAGTACCAAAAATCTCCAGGCAGCTCAAGGTGGGCAACAAGCTGGGGCACACCTCCCCACATTGACCCCCAGCAAGAAACAGTGGCAGCTGTCAGGAAAACAGAGGTCCAACCTCCCCAGGCCAGTTTGCCCAGTGGGTTTGCAGTCTGCAGAATACGGCATGTCTGAAGGTGAAGTGAAGCCTCCATAGGACCACTCTTCAGAGACATCGAGCAGCCACAGCCACAGCGGGAGTCACTGCAACCTGCCAGCACTCAGCATCCTTGCAAGGAGAAGCACTCCATCTCGAACCAGCCCCCTCTTTTTGATGGTTAGGATGGAAAACGAAAGCCAGGTTGCCTCTCCTGTTTGTAGTGTGGCAAGTTCTTATTTTTCCATCAGGCTTTTTGTATCCAGGTGCCACAGTTGGAGGGGTTAGGGCAGCCAAATATTTCCAAGCCAGCAAGACCCTGCCAGTCAGGCTTGGTGAATCCCTGCTGAATTCACAAGCACGCAGCCTTACACTCTAGGCAAATACAGCAGCAAGCACCTGTGGCTTGTCTTCCCTCTTCCCCATCATTCAGACAAAGGAAAGCATGTTGTGGGAATGTTTCTCAGGGGTGAGGGGCTCCAAAATTACCAAGCTGTTCTCCACTTTTTTGTGCTGCTGTCCTTCAATGAAGAACCACATTAAAGCAACCAAGAACTAAATGAAAGAAAGAAAAATGAAGACAAAAGCATAGGTGGAGCAAGAAGGGCCAAGCAAAAGGGAATCAGGCTTTAAAAACAATGGAGCCCTTCAGCTGGGCAGGTTCAAGGCCATCGGTGAAAGCGAGGAGGAAATACATCACCTTGCGGATCTTGGCTAACTCCACTAGCCGCTCCCCAAATTCCTGGGCATCTGCCTCATTGCACTCCACCTCCTTGGCCCCTGGCTTCTTCCAGAAGATGCCTACTGGCTCCAGCAGCTGCCGGTTCATAAGGTGCGTGAGATCAGGAGTCCAGTGCTGGGAGGTGCCGGTCACCGTGACCTTCCCAGATTTCTCCAGCTGGATGTCCCAGCGGAGGAAGCGCAGGTTGTGCTGCCGGATGAAATCCACCCGGTAGATGTGCTCGTTGGGATGCAGCAGCTTCTCACCATCCTGGGGCCTCATTTTTTTCTGCTGCAGGCTCTGGACTCTCAGTCGCATGCAGCGGGTGAGCTGGTCATCGTGGACGAAGGGCAGCTTGAGATCTCCTGCCTCGGCTGCCATCCCCTCCACTGCTCCTCTGCTATGTCCTCAGCAATGTGTGGCTCCCAAATAGGACACGCAGGGGGAAAAATTCTGGTGTCCCTTCTCCACGGTCCCAGCGGTGCTAGGCAACCCGGGCCAGTGACGCAAAACACCCTCCGGGGCTTCCTCTGGGTGCCCTCCCGTCTCGCTTGCAGATTAGGAACTGATGGTGCTGCTGTGCATGATAATCTATAGGGAAGGGATGTCTGATGTCAGCCTCCCTGGCAACCTCCCTGACAACCACTCCGGCAAGCTGGAGCACAGCTCGTTATCCCTAAACGAAGGTGCACAGCCAGGGCAACCATCCTGCAGGTCTCAGCGGTGGTGGCTTTCTCAGAATGTGGATTCGTGGGATCATTCAGCTTGGAAGGAGCCTCTGGAGGGGTCTGGTCCAACTCTCTGCTCAAAGCAGGACTTCACGGTTCAATCAGGTTGCCTGGGGCTTTGTCCAGCCTGGCTTTGAGTGGAGCTCCTATACATGGAGCTCCCACAGTCCCAGTGTCAGACCATGACGTGCTGAAGATACTTCCTTTTTCCCTTTATATCTAATTTCCCATGCCACAGCTTGTGCTGTTGAATTTTTTCCTGCGATTTGTACTCGAATCTGGCTCTGTCTTGTCTGCACCCTCCCATTTGGAAGCTGCAGACAGCAAAAAGCTCCTCCTTGTCTCTTTGTGCCAGGTGGAGAAGTGGGCCCAAGATGCAAGCAACCTCTTCCCAGGCACTGTAGGGATGCTCTGAGTCCAAGTGAGCACCAGTAAGACCATTGTGTCTAACCTGGAATCACTCATTCCCTAAAAATTGCTAGGCATGGTCATATGCGGACCACCGGTGCTGTGCTGGTGGGTCCTCCAGGCAGCGGATGGGATAAAGGGGGATTCTGGTGAACGTGTTCCTCTTTGCAGGGTGCTGGCTGCCTCCAAGAGGCTATGGATCCCAAAGAGAGGTGCTGTGCCAAGCCATGCCCTCTCTGCCAAGCTGCACCATGAAATGATGGCTAAACCACCATCATGGTTTCAGGTGCACCATGGAAAAGGCCTGACTCCTGCAAGCGTGATGTGGTATCTTTGGGATAAAGCCACTGGTTTGGACTCTCAGAGAGTCCAGGGGTTTCAGCACGAAGCTTCAGAGGGAACAACTTATGGTGTCAGGTCCTTTGGGTCTCTCCATCCTGTTTGTGATTCATGTTGGCTTCTGCCACGTGATGTGTTTGCAGGGCACTTTGGGAGCTCAAACTGTGTTAAATGAACTCCAGGAAAGAGCTTTTCTAAAATATTTTTACAAAAGGCACTGCCTTCATTTGGACTATGTCACACAACTGACAACCAGCCAGCATAATCCCTGGAGGTTATAATTTTTACTTCCAGAAGAAGTCCTAGAAAAAGACCATCAGAAGCTGCCCTTGGCCAGACAAGCCCCAGACACCAGGACCCAAGGTGGGTCATTTTAACTGGGAACTGTCCCGTACTCACTAGTCCACTATTGCTCCTAAAGACCCTGAGAACAGAGTCAAGGAAGCTAAGGACTATGTGCAGCCCCATTTAAAGGGACAAAAGAGAGGTCTGAGGAAACCAGACCCTTCTTGCTGTCCTCTGAGCTCTTGCCTCATTTGTTTACTAGCTTTAAAACACCTTCAGCAACAGCTATCGAACCAACCCTTGGGTTTTAAAAGTTAAAAATGCCTTCAGGTAACCCTGGAGACCTTTATGAGCTGAGCTGAGCTGCGTGTGGCAATGCCTTGTGGTCCTTGCTTGGGCTCTGTTGGATCTTTTACCCTCACATGCGGTGGCAGCAGAAGGAGCAATGTCCTTGCACCTGATGATGAACAGACGTTGAGGGGGTGCAGCCCCCAGACACCATGCGATGTTCCTGGCCTGCTGGGCCTCCTTGGAGAGCACTCACTAACCCAGCTTGTGGAAGAGCTACAAAGTGGACTTTGGGAGATGCGTGCCCTCTGAGCCCTCTGCTCATGGTGTCCCATCCAATTCTGGAAACAGGAGTGCAGGGAGCAGGAGGGCAGGCTAGCTGGTGGAGATGCAGGGTTGTCTGAAGCACTTGGTCTTCTGGTTCCCGACCCTCTGCTGCTGAGCAATGACAGTGCAACCTGTGGAAGCACTGGTTACAGAGCCCTACAGGACAAAGCACTGCTGGAAATGACTTAACCCTCCCCAGTCCAAGGCCTGTAGTTCTTTTCAGAAGAGCTAGACATCTCTGAAAGGCCACAGAAAGAGTGTTATAGAACCAGATGAAGTCTAAAACCATGTAGAGGCAGGTGAGGCTCAGGAAATTAGAAAACTGCTCTAAATTCACTTCCAGTCCCTCATTCCCACCCGGTGACTCAAACAGCACTGGCTTGATGGGAAGGAGGGACATGGAGGGAGCCTTGGGGTGAGCTGGATGAAAATGTGTGAATAAAATCATCTGTTGGTACACATGGGGATGTGCTGGCCCATCTTATTCCCTGGAGGGAATTCCCACTCCCCACACTTGCTCACCTTGGGACGAAGAGATTCGCTGTGTGCAGTGAAGCAAGGGACACACGGAGCAAGTTACTCCCTGGTGTAAATCAGGATTACATTTTCTAAGAGCAATGGGAGACCTGGACCAAGATCCCTGTATTGATATTTCAGTGATATTAACATCTGCATCAGCATCTTTCAACTCCTCCTGGACTCCGAATCAGAGACATTTTGGTGTCTAATGACAGTTTAAGAACTTATTGCTCTGCTGTCTTGTCCATCCTCTCAACTGCTGCTTGTATCAGCATATTGATCAGTCAGGAGCAGACGTTTGCCCTGCAGGCTTTGGGTCCTGTGTGTGGAGATACCCAAATGCCAAGGAACAACAGATACCTCCATCGATGTTATCACAATGCATGTGCAGCAGTACCGAGGACCAAGAGGTCCCTTATTTCTGGAGCCAACAAAGGGCTCCAAGATCCTCAGCAAGGCCCATGCTGTAATCCCAGCACATCCAGCACAGCTGGTGTCTCTTTGGTCCAAGGGGTTAATCTGTGCACTTGACTTCTCCCATTGTGCTTTAAAAGTTGCTGCTGCTGCAGTTTACAGCCACACTCACTCCTTGCAGAGCAATGTTCATCACGAGCTCTTAAAGCACCTTGCAAAGGGTGAGCAAAGGTCCCATCTAATTCACAAGTCTCCAAAACCAGAGCCCTGTAGCAAAGTGAATATAGCTGGGCTTGGGGAGAGGATTGTAGTGATTGCTTTAGCTGGAAAACAAACCTTTCTGAAAGAAAGAGGGATGCAAGGAGGCAGGTAAAGAAGAGCCTCTGAGAGTTAAGGGCATGGAAAATGAGAAGTCACAAACACCCACGGCAAAATTGCCAAGGGAGGAAAAGCGGTGCTGCTGGCAAACCAAAATAACGAGGTGTCCAAAGGGACCTGGCTTCTGTTTAGTTGGCATCTCCCAGGGCAGGGCTGGAGGTGAATGGCGGGGAGGGAGGACAACTCGCCCGCTCGCCCTGGGGAGGCAGCGATGCAGAGGAACAACCTGAACAACACCTTGCAGCCCACCTGTTACAAAAGCCACAGCCGGCACAACAGCCACAAACAGGAGGAAACCTTACTGCTTATCCAGAAGCCAGCAGCAGCTATCCTGTTCCCATGTGTTGAAAATGCTTGATTTTAACAGAAAACAGGGATGCAGCAACAAAGACGCATTCCCAAGGAGAAGCTTAGTGTTTATCATCACAAAAGCCACAGGCAGCAGAGACTGGAGGTACTCCAGCACACAGAGCCATTGCACAGACTCAGGGTGGAGGGAAAACCTTTGGGTCTGTTGCAATAGGAGGCTGTGGGTGATGTGGGTGACACGGCCAACACTACAGGGCTTTGGTGGCTGCCTTTTCATAGTAAAATCTAGAAAAAGGTGCTTGCAATTTGCTGGTCTCTTGTCGTAGGATGAGATGCACCTTACCAGGGACTGAAGCTCACATTTGTAGTGGCTTTCATAGGCTTGGCTTCTTCTGCCACAGAGGACACGGCAGAAATGAGCGCAGGCTGGCCAAGGACGTGGCACTGAGCACCTCCTGTCCCCCTACTATGCCCACAGTCTCTCCCCTGTTCTGCAGCCCCTTGCATTGCTGCAGCTCCTCGGTGGCTTCCCAGCCCACAACAGAGCAGCCATGGTCCCTTTGGACCCTGCTCTCAAAGGAGCACTGCTGTGTGGAGCAATCCATCCACGGAACATGCCAGGGACACGTGCTTTGGAGAAGCAGAGGCTTGGGACAGACACCAATACCCTTAAATCACCCTCCCTGCCCCACGCAGGTGGGCACATGCTGGCAGCCAGAGAGGTAACACCACGGGAAGCAGGGACTTCCAACACTGCTGCTAAGCATCCTGATTTTTTTTATTTATATATATATTTTTAGGTTATTCTGTAGTGGGAACGGTCAGATTTGGGATCTGGGAGGACAGGATGGGGCTTGACTCACTTGGTTGTGGAGAAACTGGCCAAGAGTTTGGCTCAAATGTGATGTGGCTACAGTCATGACAACTGAATTCCCCTTAAAAGCCATTCTTTTAAGAGAATTCCCCTTCAAAGACATTCTTTTAAGACACATGAACAGTTCTTCAGGACCTGAGGCATTCCTGAAGAACCAGTTTCTGAGCCAGACAAACACAACATGAGGCCAAGGTGTTGAAGACAAGAGGTCCTCTGTCAGGGGGCACAACTCACCTTCTGCCACAGAGACTCGCGGGACGCCAGGGAGGAGCAGGCAGCCACGAACCAGCAGTTCCCGACCTGACCCTGGTGTAAGTCATGGGAGCTGATCCCGTCCACAAAGAGATGGGGATCATCGCAGATTTCCTGTGAGACAGGAGAAAAACAGACACACTGGGTAAGTGAGGAGACAGAGAAATATGGAGCAAGGATTCCCAGCAGAGGAAAATCTCTTCCTCTGCTCCTCAGGCTCCATTTAAATCCCACCTGCAGGTTTCTGCTGGCCTGGCTCATCACACCGGTGGCAGGAGGACCTTGTCCTGCCTTGTGCTCTCCACTGGACATGGGACTGCCGAAATGATGCCAGACCCCCTCCCCGGGAAGGTTATTCTGTTCCAGCATCAGCACCTCTCTGCTATAATTATCCCCGATGATAATGGTACATCTTCACATCACTACAGCCCTAGTGACCCATCTCCTCTTGTAAGTCCGCCCTTGGTTGTTTCTGTAGGCCCTTCAGCTCTCCCTGAGCTGTGGCTGTTTTACAAGCTCTCACTTGGCTCTGGGGACTTTCTGGTAGCAAGGCACTGGGAGCTGAGAGCATCACCCAAAGCCATGGTCTCCCACACCGGGGCTTGTGGATCCATCCAAAAATTAACCCCTGCAGGAGTGGGGAAGAGCCAAGCATTTGGATGAGGAATTACAATGCCTAAACCAAGCGGTTCACCCAGGAAAGCTCAACGCAGATGGAGGGCTCAGCCACGGTCTCCAAAGGCTGAGGCCTGAAAGCCAAGTGGCCTCACCCAGGAGGTCTGTCCTCCAGCAGATGGAGAAAACTTGGTGATCCAAAAGCTTTGCAGCTGGGTCAGGAGGATTAAATGCTCGTTCTGCCACCAAAATTGGTGTGGTGGATTGTGTACAGGCCCCGTGAATGGAGGAACACAGGTAGGAGGCAGCTAGGAGGTGAGCTCATCTCCAGCCACTCAGACACCGAAGACATCACCCTTCCTCTGCCCGGCTCCTGCCGGGCTGCACTCCCTTCTTCCCACTCCCACTCAGAGCCTAGCCAAGAAAGCACTCAAACAGCAGAGGGGGTGAGCAAGCTTCATGGGAAACGTTGCTTTTTTTTTTTTTTTTTTCCTCTTGATCAAGTCCGGGACCACCTAATGAAACTGGATGTGTATAAGTCCGTGGGGCCAGATGGGAGAGGACTGGTCATCTGCCGGCTGTCAGCATTGCAGGAGGTTGGGATAAGCACTAGAGGGAGGCAATCTGACAGCTGCCAAAGCCAAGAGGCACCTGTGCTTTTCAGCATCCCTGAATGCTGAAAGGGATAGGAGGGGAGCGGTGGTGTTTAATATCAGGATGGCAGGAGCCATCCCGTTTCATACCGCCGAGGAAGCAGCCAGCAGCAGGGGATGCATCTGGCCTGTTGGCGATGGGGATGCCTGAGAGACCGGCTCTTGGTGGTCCTGCTCCGGGGGGCAGAGGCACCGTGCCTGAGGACCACTGCTGCTCCTTCTGCCCTTGGGTGAAACCACAGTGCACGAAAAGGGTCGCTTGGTATTGTGTAGGTGGGAAGAACATGAATAATGGAAACGCATTCTGCTTGGCAGAAATTAGCATGGGGTAGAGGGTGTCGGATGCTCTCTCCCAGGAGCAGAGCTGCCAGCTAGCTGTGATTTCCCCATCACCAGGCAAGAGCTTGCAAATTAAAAACCTTCGCTTGCTCATTTTAAGAGAGGGAAGCCCTACATGCTCGTCAAAACAGCAGCCTGTATATACCCCTGGTACAAACGAGGGGTTCAGTGCATTACACCCAATTCTCTCAGACCCACAGCAGCGCTGAGGATGTCACAGCTGAAGATGTTCATGACAGGACAGAGTCCCTCTGCAAAGTGTACTTCTCTTTTGACCCAGCTTCTCTTCCCACTGATGCAGATGGATCCCTAGGGGCATATTGTTCTTGAAGTCATTCAGGCAGTTCTTCAGAGGCTGCAGTAGGCGTTTCCTATTCAGGTGCAAACTTGGACGGGGCGTTTCAAGGTGCTTTAGGCCAGGCTGGTAGTGACTGAAAGCACACACTAGCTCTACAACCCAGAAGCATATGGACTTTTTAATCTCCTTCCCTCATAATATGCAAAACTCCATGGCAGCTTGCAGCTAAATTGCAAGTTCCTTAGGAGTGTGAAGGTCCCTAAATGCCACAGCCAGGGTGGCAGGGGGTGACAGCCTCTCCCCTGACCCAGGATCTTCTCAGAACCCCAGAATGGCTGATGCTGGGAGGCAGCTCTGGGTGCCTCTGGTCCCAGCCCTGCCCCAGCAGGGACACCCAGAGCAGGGGGCCCAGCACCACGTCCAGGCGGCTTTGGGAGCTCTCCAAGGAGGAGCCCCCAGCCCCTCTCTGGGCAGCCTGGGCCAGGGCTGCGGCACCCGCCCAGCACAGAAGTGCTTCCTGGTGCTCAGAGGCACCTCCTGGGCTCCAGGCTGGGCCCGGGGCCTCTGGGCCTGGCCCTGGGCCCCCCTGAGCAGAGCCTGGCTCCACCGTTTCAGGTATTCATACACATTAATAAGATTCTTCCCTGAGTTTTCTCTTCTCCAGGCTGAGGAGTCCAAGCTCTCTCAGCTCTCTACACAGGACAGATAATCCAGTCCTACATCATTTTTGTGGCCCTTCGTTAGACTCTTTTCAGTAAATGTCCTTGATCTTGCATGCCTGGTGCCTGGAGATGCATCAGGCCTTGGAGAAGGAGTGATGTTTTGCACTATATACAGGAAGATGACTCCATATGAGCTCTGCACACAACCTGGGCAAGTCCCAAAATATTTAGCAAGTCTTCCCAGGAGTCCACCCTGAAGGGCAGAGGGGGGCTGCCGTGCTCCCCTGCAAAAGGACCTCTCAGCTTCGCCAAGCCCCAGAATGAATCTTGGTCCCAGTGGGCTCCCACTGGTCCTAAGCACAGTAAAAAGTTTTTTTCCATGTTTAAATAGAATTTGCTATTTTTTTCAGTTTGTGCTCACAGTCTCTGGTCCTGTCACTGGGTACAAGTGAGAAGAGTCTTCGTTCCCAACCATCAGGTATTTAGGCACATTGTTAAGGTCCCCCTGAGCCCTCTCTTCTCCAGGCTGAAGATTCCCAGCTGTCTCAGCCGCTCACTTTGTGTCAGATGCTCCAGACCCTTCATCATCTTCATGGCCCTTTGCCGCACTCACACAAGGAAGGCAGCATCGCCTCCTTGCTCTAACGCTACGGAGCTGCTCTCATCAGGATAAGACTCATCCATGGGTCAGTCTCCCCAGAAAAAACTCCTGAGAAGGTTTCCCAAATCCCTTAAACTGGAGCTTCCCGATATTGAATTCCTTGGGTTCTTCAGTCCCCAGAGAAGCTGCTGAGGTCCCACTCGCAACATACGGCCCTGGTTGAGACCACGCGGCCTTTGCCTCGTGGCGATGCTGTTTCCAAGCACGCTCGGAGCCGTGAAGCACCGTGCCCACATGCAGAGGTGGGTGGTGAACTACAGACCAACAGGAACTGAGTCAAAAAAAGAAAATAACAAGGCAAGCATTGAATTTTGCTTCCCTTTTCCTGCTGATGGAGTGGAAAGAGATAAAGGGCTTGTCCTACAGATAGGCTGAATTATAGGGCCTGGGGTTTGTATGTGCAGGGGGAGGAGAGAAGCAGGGATGCTCTGATCACAGAAGGTCACCACCTTGGTTTCACCCCCTCCCTTCCATGCAGGAGCCAGAAACCAGGTGAATAATAACATTTACACAGGCAGGGGTTTGTCCAAAAAGCAAACACTGAGTCACCCTCCCAGCACTGCGACCCCGAGAGGAAAGGGCAGCACACAACCACGCACACCCACACACACCCTGAGGCCTTTTGGGTTCAGGTATCAGCCACCCCGGAGCCAGCTCAAACCAGGCCGCGGAAGCCACAGCTTCAGCGAACAGCGAGTCCGTCCTGTTCCTCATCTCACTGCAGCTGGCTCCTGGGTCGTGACTGCTCCTAGTCTGGACACGGATGGGCAACACCAGGGAATATGGAGGGGACAGCCAAAAGCCATGGCTTCAGGGAAGCTCTGGCTTTGGTGTATTGCTTTTGACTCCACCTTGGCCAGAAGAGTCATCCATGCCTCTACATCCCAAAGGAGAACCTATCTTGGAGCATCCCAAGGGAACCTACGCACCACCACAGCTGTATGCCCTCCCAAAAAGTGGCTGCTGAAGTGGCTACTGAGCTCCAGGCCACAAAATAGAACTTGGGGAAAGCTGGTGCAGATGGTCCTGTGGACCTGTGGAAAGGTATAGCCTGATAACACTGGGAGGGACAAACTAGTGATTCAAATTTCTCATAATTCATATCCTCCTTCCCACATCCTTCCTCCTGCAAGGGACACGGGACAGAGGTGAACAGCAGAGAGGGGGGCTGGAGAGGACCTTGAGGTCCCTCTTGATGAAAGGCTGATTGCAGAGGTAGCAGGCCTGGCTTATGGGAGTCCAGAATGGATCTGTGCCAGTTTGCTCCCTCTGGCTTTGGGTTATTGAAGTCCATTAGGGAAAGAAAAAAAGACCTGATCGTTGCACTTACCTTGCATTTGGTGGTGTAATTTTGCCTCCCACCAAAAAGCATGGGGGCTTTTCCTCTGCTCTCCCCTTTAGTACTATTTCCCCCAAAACACACATTTTCCTTCTGAATGCAATTAAACCAGAAAATATCATTCTTGTCTCCAGCTAGTCCAATTCCACATAGGGCAGTACTGAGCAAATTGCCCTCTAATTGGCTTTATAATTGGTGACTATCTTATCATAAATGTTTCCTGGTGCAGATTTCTGAGCTTTAGATTTGCTGGGGGTCTGGATCATGTCAAGCCAGCAGCAGGGAGGGAAAAAAGCAAAGGGGGATAATAACCATGTGAGATGCAACATCTGCTGCACGCCAGGATCGGTTTTTGCTAACAAGGTTTTGCAAGGAGCAGCCTAGCCTAATTGCATTGCAGAGCCGGGGCGCAAGAGACTGACTGTTTCAGGAACAGTGCCTGCACTCAGACTTGCAAAATCAGCAAGACAATCTATTAGTGCGGCTGCGCTTCCCCCCTCCCGTGTGGCGGGGAACCGAAAGGACCTTGTGCCATAAATGTCGCTCACGCAGCCGTCCAAGCGCAGCGGGCAGTGGTGACACAGCTGACACAGAGGTCCCTGCGCTGCCTTGCTGCAGGTACCTATGCTGGGATGCGATTTTGCAAAAGGGCAGGTACAGAATTTGCACACAAGAGTGACACAGGGAAGGGGAATGGGGTGAGTTTAGAAAGCCACGGGTCTGTGTTTTCAGAGGGATTAAAGTTTCTTCAGTGATTCAGCTTCACACACAGCACAGGGTAGGCTTGGCTGGCAATACCTACACCCTGTAAAATTGCTCTGGGGCGTTTTGTATTGCTTCAGTCAGACATCCCTAACGCTAATCTACCTGGAGTATCTCAACCTATATATATATATATGTATCTGTTATCAGCTCCCACCGTGCACAAAGGGAGTTGGTCACTCCACCTGCAGCAAACAGGACTTGCTTGTAAAGGGAGGCATCAAAAAATATGCTCCCCACCAACCCCATGACTCTGCTTGTGTACCTCTGCTCCAAGCCGTGCCATTTGTTCTGGCACCAGAAAGGGCACGGATGGTTTTAAACAAGATCTAAAGGTCAATTTGCAGTCTTGGCAGCCCTGACGGGGCTCTCTGATGTTTGTTTTTCATGGGATCCAAAGTACAAATGCTGCAAAGAGATCTCTGTTAAAGCAGTGAGATATGGAGAGCTCCTTGGGAGCAAATGGAGATGTAGAAGGAGCTAAAGGATGGGAAGGAGACTGGAACAAGTGTGGAGTCCTCTGACCCACTGGTTCCCATTCCTCCCACCAGTGTTCTCCTGGGAAGCCTCAACATTACTCAGTCCAGGGCTTCTTTGGTCTCTTCTTGGCCAAGATTGATGCAAAGGCCACCACAGCCCGGCTTTCAGCATTTCCATGCATTTGGACACAGCCTTCCCCAGACTGCCTGCCTAACATCGAGTTGTTTTGATGTGCCTGATCGTGGAGGCACTAAGAAGATCTGCAGATCTCAGCAAAGAAGCAGTAAAGTCTCCACGTACCTCACTGAGAAACCGGGGAGTGGGATCACAGAATCACAGAATCGTTCAGGTTGGAAGAGACCTCCAAGATCACCTAGTCCAACCTCTGACCTAACTCTAACAAGGCCCACACTAAACCATATCTCTAAGCTCAACATCTAAACGTCTTTTAAAGACCTCCAGGGATGGTGACTCAACCACTTCCCTGGGCAGCCCATTCCAATGCCTAACTACCCTTTCGGTAAAGAAGTTTTTCCTAATATTCAACCTAAACCTCCCCTGACGCAACTTTAGCCCAGCAGTGAGATGATGTGGCCCAGGTTTCCCTGGCTAGAGGCAGAAGTGGTCCTCTTGGTCGCTCTTGGTTTCAAGTCCTCAGCCACCACATGGGCCATCATTCCTTTATGGAACTGGTGCCACCTGGCTCCTTTTCACGCCTGAGCCAGCCTGACCCTTATGAGTGCACACAATCACAGCCTTGTGAAGCAAAGAAACAGCACTGAGCAAACCCAGCAGCTCTCAGGGATGGCTCCACCTGGATCTCCTTCCCTTTAATCCTAGGACCCTTAGTCATGAGCTCAAGGGAGCTACACCAGAGACATGAGGAGAAACAGAGATAAGGTCCCATGGCTACTTTAGCACCCGATGACAGACATGCCCCTCTCATTCACCACAGTGCTGCTGGCCACCTTCTCCCTATCCTCCATCACATCCCAACCTTCAGCTCTCCTACACACCTCCCTTGGCCCTGCTCCCTTGGGACAGCGCTAAGGGCTCGCTGGGCGAGGAGCAGCCCTGGTTTGGCAGCATCGTGGGTTTAAAACTCACCCACTCGTCAGAGCTCGTCCCCTCATCGTGGCACGCTGCTCCCTCAGTTATGCCAGCACATGTTGTTGTGGGGTCTAACCTCAACCAGGGGAACTACTTGAAACTATGTGCATTGGGACCCTGACTGGTTCTTGGGGACCTTCACAGTCATGTTGATACAAAAGAGGGACCGTGAACCAGATGGCTGGGCATGAGCCATGAGGATGGCCACAGCTAGCTCCCCTTTTGAGCCATGGTTCCCACCACGGAGGACATGGTGGTGGGACATGTTGGTTGGAGGGAGAAAGCAATTCAAGCAAGCTTTGCTGTGAGAGAACACAGGATTTTTGGAAGAATGGTCCAAAAACACCCACTCGTCCCAAAGCTATTGTGAAATCCTGGAGCGAGCTGGTGTGGCCATGAGCTCAGCTGCACTGTTTCTGCCTCCAAGGGACATAATTCAGGTTTGGCACGTGTCCGCCCAGCACCGTCCTGCATGGATCCCAGTTCTAGGGTCTTACTGAAAGCCAATCTTCTAAAACACAATTTAGAAATCTAAATCTTGCAGGTTTTTTATTTTAATTATCTTAAGAGCCAAGAGATTGAAAAAGAGAGAACCCAAAGCTGCAAAGGAAAATTACCTCCACCCTCTGCTGTGCATATCTCAGATCAAAACCTCTTGGCTACTTTGCAACAGGGATACCTCCCACACCCGCTTGGGCCATACTGTCCCAGGGCTAGGAACTGACCCTTGGTTTGTGATTGTATCACATTTATAAAACAGGAGCACCTCGATCCAAGATCAGGACTTGGTCCCACCGCAGTCCAAATTAATCACTGATTACGCAGTGATGACGAAGAGGTTATCCTGAGTTTAAGCTATTTAAAGAAGTGACTTCCAGCCCACACCTATTCTGGTTATTCATACTCTGGGTGTAGCTTTACAAACACAGAAATCTACTTTATGAGAAAGCCGTCCTCTAGAAACATGGACTCACGAGCTTCTGTAATCTGAGATGGGACAAAAAGGGGCATTATGCAGAGCAAATGATTCAATATTCAAGCAACAGGAAAAGGCTGCACTCCTGTTGCTGCTAAGAGAGGGAAGCAGAGTGGAGTTTGGCACAGGGTGGGTGCAAATCAGGCCGTAAGCGCCTGCGCTGGCTGGCACCTCCAAGGGGAGTTTCACCAGACAGGATGAAGCCTGTATTTAACAACCAAAGTGACTCAGCAGGGATCTTCCTGTGAGGCCACAGTCTCAGGTCACAAAACTAGAAGAGTTCACAGAGCTGCCAAACCCAAGCAAACTTCATCTCTACTCAGCAACATCCCTGCCTCCTACAGTATTTTCCTCCTGACCTGCTCGGTATTCCCAGTACAGACAATACGCAGCATTTCCATATCAGACTTTGAAACCTTCAGCTCACGCCCAGTTTGCTGCCTGTTTGCTGAGAGACACAATGATTTAAGTACATCATCAGTAGCTCCAGGACAAGAACTCGCCCAAGCTCTCCCGGCGATAGGTGAGTCTCCATACAAACTGACGACACGGTTTGCATGGGCTGTATACGAGCTGAACATGTGTGTGGTTAGACTTTTAGCTGGTTTCTCTCATTATGAAACACTCTATTTACATTTTCCATCATTAATTCTTACAAACTCCATCAGTGGCATTAGCATCAAGCCACAGTTGAGCTTTAAGCATCCATGACCACTCTCCATTAAGATGGTTTGTCCACCCTTTTCCTTCTCGGAGGGGAACAGGGAGGAATGTATCACCAAGTGGTGGCTTCTTGCCAAAGATCCAGCAGTACAGGAGATGTGGGATGCTTCGTTTGGTGTCCACGTAACAAGCAGGTTTGGTGTCCCCTCCCAAGCTGCAGCCTCTTGTGCTGGTCAGCACAGCTCCTGCTGGCCCCAGCTGCCACCCGAAGGTGTGATGCTTCAGCTCTCCCTTGCTGACCTGCTTTCCTCTTGTGATTTCTGAGTGAGCCACCACCAGCCTCGAGGGGAGGGGGAAGTGGTGGCAGCTTCCCTCTTCCCCAAAGAGATCAGGCACCACGGCTGAACCGCTGATCTCCTTTGGGGCACCTGGGAAGCCAGGGCCAAAAGGGGGTGAAGCCAGAGGTGCCACTCTTGAGCCCCTTTCTGTGCAGAAGGATAGTCCAAAAGGGACCTGTTGGTGGATTTTCATAGAGATGAGCATCCAGATGAAGATGTAAAGGGGTCAGCAGCTCACACAGGTTGGCGTCCCATTGTGCAGGCTTGGTTAAGGTGACCTCAGCTACCTGTGCTCTGCTCCAGGTCACTAAAGCCTGCATAAATGCCACAGCCATTGCCCTTCCTCAGTGAGGCTCTTCATCCACCTCCACTTCCCATAGTGCCCCAGCTGAAGACTGGCTTGTCCAGATGGCAGAGGGGTGCCTGGGGCACAGCAGGGAGCTGAGCACCGGGTCTGCACAACTGCACATGGCAGTGAGACAGAACGCAGGGTGAGGAAGGGCGGTCATGAGCATGGGTAGGATGGTCACACAGGGCAGCTCCATCCCAAACAGTTCATCCCCACATTGACAGTGTTTCAGCACACACAGCTCTAAAGGATTGCGCTGAGCTTGGTACCTTTGCTTAGGACAAAAATCCCACCCTACCAAGCGTCCCTGTACTAGACATTTCAATGTGCTTCCTAGACCTGGTTTTAGTCCTTGCAGGGCTTTGGGGCACTATTTGCACGGTCTCTCTGATAAATTATGTATATCGGAGGAGAAACGGTGCCATTCCACTTACTGTCAAATTGCGTTGGGGTTTTATTTTAAAAAGGGATGACTTGGAGAACTTAATACTCCATACAAATCATTCAGACAGCGTTGGTCCTTTGGCAGCAAGGAAAGGACAAGCCCTTGCCCTGGGGTGTTGACAAAGACAGATGCTAGCTGCATTTATTCATCCCTGGTCAACTCATCGATGCTCCTGGATCCGAGAGGAGTCCAGGGTATGCTGAGTAAGGCAAGAAGGAAAGTGATGGAGGGAGGGTTTGTACCTGCTTCTTTACAGGCTTAGGTATCCCTCTGCACTGACCACAGATGCATTACAGGGTTGCCATATATTTAAACGGAACAGAAATGCAGAAGCAAGATTTTCCCAGTGCACAGAAGATCCAAAGGGTGTATTGTAAAGCTAACCCAATTCTCACACACACAAATTCAAATCCAGAGGTGGAGACTGGTCTTTAGAGCAAGTGATCCCGAGCTGTGGTGTATTTTCCTCTCCTGGAAATGCTTTAAATACAACTGGCTGGTGCTTAGAGGAAGTGGTTCTAGTTTAGCTCAATGGGAAGTTAATTCAAGGAAGTCCTGTGACTTCTCGTTGTGCAGAAATTCAGCCAACACATTGACTACAGTTCCCTCTGGCTTTGGATCCGCCAGACCAAGGAAACTGCTCCTTCTCTGCTCCAGCTGCAGGGTTTCATCCTCCCACCCCTGCTTCCTCTTATTTGTTTCTTTCCTTAATCACTTACAGCAGCAGCTGATGTCAGCCCTCGGTTTTACCGCACCCAGTGTTTTATTTTCCTTCTGCAAGAGGCAGCACTGTGCCTGACCAAGCTCCTTTGCAAGGGGGCTTTGCAAGAGCTTCGGTGAAGGGCACTTGTGTCACCAGGACCCAGAGATGGAGCCCCGTGAAGCTCCATCCTCTCTGAGGGCTCAAAAATTAGAGCTGGGCATTGCTCGTCTTGGTCCTCAGGAGCTCGTGGGGAGGCTGCGAGCACCGAGTGCCGCGTGCCCTCAAGGAGGGCAGCAGTGGGGCAAGGACTGTCAGCGGAGCACAGCGTCAATGCCAAGTGGTTTTGCTTTCTCTTAGCATCTGCCTGGCTTTGCAAGCGCACAATTGAGATTAACTCCGGCATGCAGCTGGAGCTCTGAAGCTGCCTTATCAGCCCCCGGCAAGACACCACAGAGCACCGTGCTGGCTGTTAATTTGAGGTATTTCATGCATGGATGGAACCTGGGAGGAGGACGAATGGGAGATGAATTGGCATCTGCATTGAAGCTATCACCTGGAAGGGCTCGTGATGCTGGTGGAGGCAGGCTGGGTAGGAACGGTCATGCTTCTCCACACCCTGGCACTCCAGGACGGTGTTTACCTACACAACCTCACCAGAAAAGCTCCCTGTCCTCTTGCAAGGAGAGACACCTGCCCTTAGCTGTCTCCAAACCATGAGAAACCATCTGGATGAGGCCTCGAGAGCCCAGCAAACAAGGTCCCCTTCTCCCATGGCTCACCAGCAATGTGGCACCTTCAAGCTCGCACCAAGATTAAAAGCTTGGGCTGATCCAGGGCACAACCAGCTCCGTACCTGCACCGCAGCCTGAGCATGCCTCTCCAGAGGCCAAATCTGTGAGGATTTGCACCATTCCCTCCCATGGAGCTCAGAGAGGGCAGCAGATGCCCAGGGCTCCTTTCTGTGACACCTTCTGCTACCCTTCTCTTCTCCATCACAAACGTAACTACGATAATTTCTAGTTTCTGCAGACGCGCTGTTGCATTAAAATGCAGGCGATGAATCTAATCTACTGATTTTACCATTGGTTTTGCATTTACGGCCGTGTCCTTCGGAGGCTGAGGAAGGAGCAGACTGGCTGGCTGCTTTCTTATCGAGCACTGCCTGTGCCAGGCAGCTTAGCACTGGGGCGAAGGGGGAGAGTGTGTTTGTGCAGGACCCAGCACGGCAGGGCCGGGGCCCTGGATGGACATGGTGAGATGTGCTGGAACGGATCCAGGGTCAGCTTCAAGTTCAGCGAGCACTGAGAGCTCTTAATCATAAATAATAACAACAAGTATCTCAGCCTTCCTTGACTGAGAATCAGTGAACGGCGCTGACTTAAAGCTTAAAAACAAGGTAAATTCAGAGCATTAAAGGTGACCAAACCCTTTGCTGGCAAGAAGCACCCAGACTGGCAATCAGCTCCAGGCTTTACAGCACGCAGCAGATAAATGAACAGGCGAGCAGCTCATAAATTCCTAAGCTGAGAAACACAAAGATCTGGAAGGACTCTGACTCCCGTGATGGATTGCAGACAGATGACAGACTCCCATTTAGAGGAGACGGTCCCTTCGTCTGTCTGGTGGCAATGCTACCCATGAGCATCCCCAGCCTCCTTCGGGCAGGTCCAAAACCAAGACAGACCATCCTCCTGAGCAGAGACAGCCCTTGAGCACTAGACTAGTGCCTGGGGTTAGTATTTCTGGCAGAAGAGGGACCAAGAGGGATACAGGGGACAGGAAGGTTCTCACTCTCTGACCATTGCCATTTAATTGCTTCCATGCACCCCAAGCCACTGCTTCGGGTGAGCTCTCGGAGCAAAGCACTGCAAGAGCTTAACCTCTGGCTTCCCCATTATCGACACCATTGTGCTTTTGCCAGCTTCCCAGCCTGTGCTGTACACTGGGGAAAAGACCTTTTAATGCAGAAACTTGCGGGCAGGCAAGTGCCTTTCCTGCTTTTAGTGAATTAGTTCATTGACTCCTTTCCCATTTCAGGAAAACCCCGCAGGGACAGATTGTATAACCCTCACTCAGCAGGAGAAAGGAGCTAAGTACTTAATAATGCAGGAAAAGGGGATCTGAGAGATGTTCTCCTCTCCTGCAGCATCTCCTCCTCATCCAAATACAATAGCACTGAATGCAGGAGACAATGGATGTAACGGACAAAAGCCCTATGCCCAAGTCAGGCTAGATGTATGTCAGACTGACACAGAAGTAGCTCCTGAAACATGGTATTTCCCAATTTTTAAAACGAGATTTCTCTTGTCTGGCTCGAAACAAAATACAAAAATAAAAAGGACTGTGAATGAGAGCATCTCTCTGCAGTTCAAAGCAGGACTGAAAATGCCATGGCCCTACTGCTATAAGAGCTCCTGCTGCCCACAACCCTTCCCAAAACACCCAGCCTCTCTGTCACCCCCAAAACCAATCTGACTCTCAGCTTTTCCCCTCCAAATGAAATTGCCTTCACTCAGATAAGACAATACTGCCATTTAGCAAGAACCTGTCTTTGTGCTGTTTAATCAGAGCCAACCTCCCTTGACAATTCCCGCAGAGAGAATTCGGCGCTTGCAAGCAAACTCTGGGGAGCTACAAAAATACTGAGAAACAGTGCTGGAGGGCAAAAGGTTTCCCCTGAAGACAGGAGGGGGTAGCCTTCAGCCAAGAGAGTTCCTCTGCTTGTTGCGACCCGCCAGGCTTGAACTCACAGTGCAGAGGTGCAGCTCAGGTTCAACCATCACCGCACGTCACCTTGAGCCACCCAGTCACTGTGACAGCAGCCGGCCTGGAAATCCTCGTGCTTCGTCACAGCTGCCCTCATTACACCGCCTTTGGTTCTGCTCTGCACAGAGCTGTCACCCGGTCCCCTCTGAGCATCTTCAGGATCTCTTGTCCCAACCATTCTGCATCTTAGGGAAGACCACGGGATGCTTCCGTAAGGTCGTGTAAGGCACCGCTGTGGCCAGGGAAACACGGCACAGAGCAGTCCAGTCTCCCAGGACGGGGAGGAAATCCTTCTCCAGGTTCACTCTCGTTCCCTGGGATGAGCTGAAGGACCAGAGAGCATACAGCCATGCTGACAGCACATCTGCTCATGGCCTAAACCTCTCACCTGGCCTCATTTGCTTCCCACAAGAGCACAGTGATGCCCAAATTTGTCCTGCCTGGTGTCAGTCAGTGTGGCTCAGCACAGAGTCACTTGGTGGAGTGAGCCTAGGTCCTGAGCCACCAAGCGGCTCTCCCTGCTGCAGAGAGAACAGGAGTCCTTGCTAAGTCCCAGAGGTACCAATGAGGCTAATTTAACCCAATTTTGATATCATGGCATCTCTAGAAGTGGTCTGTACTCAAGCGGTGTGTTTGAGACAGTGATGTTTAGCAGCGGTGAGCTGTTTTCCTGCAGGGTAGGTGAGCCTCCTCCTCCCTGGGCCACCACTGGTTTTGATCCCAGGGGATAGGATAGGATAGGATAGGATAGGATAGGATAGGATAGATCAGTTGGAAGGGACCTAAAAGCTCACCAAGTCCAACTGCCTGACCACTTCAGGGCTAACCCAAAGTTCAAGCATACTACTGAGGGCATTATCTCAGTGCAGCGCTGACAGGCTTGGGGCACCAACCACCTCCCTAGGAAGCCCGTCCCAGTGCCTGACCACCCTCCCGGTACAGAAATGTTTCCCAGTGCCTGCTCTGACCCTCTCCTGGCGCAGCTCTGTGCCATTCCCGCGTATCCCGACGTCGGTCCCCAGGGAGCAGAGGCCGGCACCTCCCGCTGCGCGTCCCCTCCTCGGGGAGCTGCAGGGAGCAGCGAGGCCGCCTCTCGGCCTCCTCTCCTCCAGACCCAAGCGCCCCCAGCCTCCCCTCCCAGGCTGTGCCCATGCCCGCATCGCCCCCTCCCAGGCACAGCACATGGCCCGGGCCTAGACCTGGGCCCTGGGGAACACTGCTGGTGACCGGCCACCAGCCAGATGCCACCCCATTCACTACGACCCCTTCAGCTCTGCCATTAGCCAGCCCATCACCCGGCGTAGTGTGAACCTGTTCATCTCAGGACTTGGGGGTCCTGCTGGACGAGAAGCTGGACATGAGCCGGCAGTGCGCGCTTGCGGCCCGGAAG
>VXAA01005852.1:440429-459291 GCA_013399115.1 Anseranas semipalmata | reverse complement strand
GATCTTTAAGGTCCTTTTCAACCCAGGCCATTCTATGATTCTATGATTCTATGATTCTATGATTCTATGATCTCACAGCTGGACAATTTGTCCAGGAGGATGCTGTGAGGGACAGCATCAAAGGCCTTATTAAAATCCAGAAAGATCACATCCACTGCCTTCCCTATCCCCAGCCCCAATTTCTGCCTCCCAGCCTGCATCTCACCAGCCCCCTTCCCCTCTCCTCAGTACCAGCTCTCCCCATTTACCCAGCTCCCCAAAACCTGGCTGATCTCACTCAACACACAGACTAACACTGCTGCACTGCAGCATCCATGTCTCAAACGAGGAGTGCAAAACTCAGAGCCTGAGGATCAAGCACCGTGTGCCCGAATACAGAGACCTCCCTCGCTTTCATATGGCTGCAGGCAGAGGGAGAAGGAGCTGTAAGCACTCAGATCTGTGCTCAGCCCAAGTTTAATTTCTAATGCAACAGCCAAGTTTTGCTGCCAGAAAAAAGAGACTCTGATGCTGCCCTAGCCAGCTCCAAAATCTGCTTTGGCTCAGCAACGAGAAGCCAGTCTCATTTTTAAGTGGCTGCACAAAAACAAAGCTCTTTGGGACCCCCTTCCCGGTACAGCTTCCCAACCCCGACACGCTCGAGCAATTAGCTTTCTGGCTAATTTCTGTATTGGAAGACGAAAATTTCTGGAGAACGGTCACCGAAGCCAAAGCCCAATTTGAGGGCTCGCCCAGCTGCTGCCTCTGCACAGAGCTGGCATCCCGAGCAGGGCTGGAGGCCGGGGGGAGCAGGGAGGCGGGGAGGGAGGGAGGTAGGGAGGATGCCCCGCTGGGAAGAGCAAGGCTGAGCCCGTTCCAGAAAACGCTGCAACGCCAGATGCGGGAGGAAATCGAAGCAAATCCCAGCCCTATCAGGCTGGGTTATTCACCAGCTGCTCCAGCAAAGCTTCCCCGTTTCCCCCTGCCCACGGAACCTCAAGCGAGAGGAAGAACAGTGCAGAGATTGCTTTTTTGGGCCAAAGCAGCCCCAGGTTTTGGGAGCAGGCGGAGGAGCAGAAAGGCTGAGGGCAGGTCTGGGTGCAGGCGGGGAAGGAAGGCAGACACACAAATGACGGGCCGTTTAGATCTGTACGAGTGCCAAGTAAATACATGGGAATGAGATCCTGCCTCTGCCAAAGCTAATTCCCACTGCCCCAGTCGGTTCAGTACAGCTGCTTTTCACATATGAGCGAAAACCTTCGGTCCTGTGTATCACTTCTCTGTGCAGATTGTACATGACAGCCTTTCTGTGAAAGCAAACAGTTGTTTTTAACAGCTGACGCTTTCATTTCCACTCTCCACCCACTCTGCTTTCACAGCAAAGCCCGAGGCATGGTGAGCTCCTGCGCTTTATCGTACGGCTTTCATTGAAACTCTCCAAAACAAACCATGGCTGCAGCCCTGAGAGATAACAGAGGTGTGTACACAGCATCCCCTGCCTGCAGACCACGTCCCAGGGACTGGTGGACTCCATTTCTGGGTCAGGAAGTCCCCAAAGTACTCTGCTTGTTTTCTAAATAAGAATAAAATGGGATTGCCTAAGGAAAGATTTGCTGGTTGCAATAGAAAGGGGATACTGGAAGGACTCAGTGTTGCTTAATAACCATTCCACGCCATTACTGCACAAGCAGAGCAGTTGATTTGAACGTCATGGATATTTTGGACCCTACTGAACACTGCATTGAATTGGAGAGGCCAATGGTGTTTCTCTGTGAAGGCTCTACCCAATTTCTCCCAACCTTCCCTTCATGCTGGGCACACAGCAAGACCCGTTACAGTGGGTGTAAAATTGGTTCAGAGCAAAGTGGGATTTTACAGCTGCATTTGTGCAGTTTCCTGCACCTTCTCCCAGCTGTCCTGCAAAGCAGCAAGAGCAATAGCAAGATTCCCAACACCCAGATGCTTTGAGTTTGCTTTCTTGCAGAAGATGCTGGGCCCTTTTGCTGGGCTCTCTCCCTTAGAAAGCAATATGAATTCAGGCAGAATTGGGGTCAGTAATTAGAAATGCCACTTTGTGCATTGATTGGCACAAAGCAGCTCTTCTCCCCACAAAATTCAGTCACTTTTGCCACTATGGACAACTGAAAGAACCTGGAGAAGTGTTTTAGAGAAGGAGGTTTCTGGAAACTTCAGCAGTAACCAGGGCAGATGTGAGCCCAAATTCTTTTTTTTAATGCCAATTTTACGGTCAGGGCAGCTAGACCGTCCCAGTCAGACAGTCCTACCAGACAGTGACATCAAGGAGACATCTGGGTTTCTCAGCGTGGGCTCCTTTCAGTGCCAAACTGCTCGTTAAATTCCCTTCATCTGATGCAAAAGCACTGAAAGCAGGACCATTTCCACTGCTGGTTAAGCCCATGGGACCTGCGTGCAAACCCACCTCCAGTGCCCATTCCCACTGCCGGCCCCTGCCAGAAGCACCAGGGGACTGGGGAGAGCTCCAGGTCACTCCGTGCTTCAGCAGCGCTTGGACCTAGCTGAGCCTGCTGCCACCCAGGTGAAGACCAAGAGGTCCAGAAACCTTTCTTAGAAAGACCTCAAGCTCTCCAGACCAAGGCAGTGACAGGATGATACCTCTCATGTCTTCCTCAGCAAGAGTGGGTGCTACAAGCCTGAACACCAAGAGCTGCAAGTCAGCTGAAAGCCAGAAAACCAGATGGAGCAGAGGTGGGTCACCTGTTCAGAAAAGGTCTCCCTTCTCCCTGAAAAGAAGCACCAGCAAGTCTATGCATGATAAAGTCTGAATATCTGCAGCCACTCGTGGCTGCAGCAGCAAGCTCAGAGACACAGATGCTGGGCAGAAGATGAGCAGCACACTTTGGCCATCTACACCAGCACCCAGCCTTCTGCCATCAGAGGTGGGGCTGAATCAACGTGTGTGAAGATGTGGGGCTGAATTAACGTTTCTGAACACAAACCAGCAACAGCAAGTGTCAAATATTTCCCTACCCTTTAGTCCCAGAGAAAGTTGTTTAGAAAGTCTCAGGCATCACCCATCTTCCATCTCTTGTTAAGCGGGACGTGCAAGATGATTTCATGTTATCCCCAGCCATGAGACCAAACCATGGTGGCCCTGTCTTCAGAAGGCAGCTGTGCACAGAGCATCTTTTCAGTCCAGCGGACAAGGGGAATAAATTAAAATGCATGCAGAGCCTTGCAGAAACCCCATGGCCAGACAGAGCTGGTGTGGAAAAGCCCAGGGCAGAGCAGAGGGAAGCGAGATCTCCTTCCACCAGGAGCCCGCTGGGATGCTGGGGGCTCACAGAGAGAGCCACACAAAAGGAGACGGTTCAGTGCTGTCCCTCCCAGTTCAGACCCGTCCCTCTGTCACACAAAGCCCTTTTATCCCCCTCCTGAAAGCCCTCACTCAGACAGACACGGCACTGTCTCGCGAAAGGCCAGCTGATTTTTCGGGCTGCCTGCGGGGGCGAGGAGGTCAACGGCTTCTCGGTCAGCCCTGCCAGGCTGAAATGTCACCAAGCCAAAATGAGCAGCGAGGGAGGCTCCTCCATGCAGGCAAGGAAGGAGAACTGGGTGTGTTAGATGCAGCAGTGTTGCCTCTCCCCAGTCCCAGTTGTAGCTGCTCCTATTCAGCCATCCTCTGGTCCCAGGCCTGCCCCAGCAGGGACACCCAGAGCAGGGGGCCCAGCACCACGCCCAGGCGGCTTTGGGAGCTCTCCAAGGAGGAGCCCCCAGCCCCTCTCTGGGCAGCCTGGGCCAGGGCTGCGGCACCCGCCCAGCACAGAAGTGCTTCCTGGTGCTCAGAGGCACCTCCTGGGCTCCAGGCTGGGCCCGGGGCCTCTGGGCCTGGCCCTGGGCCCCCCTGAGCAGAGCCTGGCTCCGGCCTCTCGGCACCTCCCTGCAGGTGTTTGTGGGCATGGATGGGATCCCCCTGAGCCTCCCCTTCTCCAGGCCCAGCAGCCCCATACCACAGCATACAAATTCCCCAAGACAAACCACTTTTGGATCTTGCCACGCACGTTTTGGGCAGGCACTGAGGACAGCAGGAGGGGGAGAGGCAGACCTGGGGACAGGCAACATCGTCCCCAGCATCTCACAACCTGCCGCTATGCCACATGGCAGCAAGGACACATGGAGGATCTTTTGCAGACGACGCCTCCCAAAGACCCCTAAAACATCTCTCCTACCCATAGATTATTTTCTTTTCCATTTCTTCGATGAGGAAGAAAATTCAAAGATACATCTTTGCTCCACCAGGCTTAACAACATCATCCATCAGTCAGGCTGCAAAGCTTCTCTCTGCCTTATGCACCGGGAAACTGAGTCACAGAGAAGCCAAGGGGCTCCTTTGCTCCTGGTCCTTGCTGGGGGCAGAACAACCTGTTCCTGGGTGCAGCAGGTCTGCCCACAGAGGCTTATGCTGCTGAGCCCAGGCTCCCAAACCTTGCTGGGGAGAGCAAGGTGACATCTCGGCTTAGCACTGTGGTTGGTGGGGAGGCCCTGGTAAAGGATGCGCTGGGCATTTGTGGGGTTTTCTGAGAGCAGGAGCAGTGGAAAGCAGTGTTAAGGGACAAGGGGACAGGCACACTTACTTTTGGCCGCTTCCACTGGATGCCCTGGATCCTTGACTTGTAGAAGAGCGAGTCATCGTTGGCGGGGAACAGAGGGTCCTCAAAGAGCTGCTTCCGCCTCAGGCACTCCTTCTTCAGGGAAGCGTAGCGCTGGTTCTCGTATGGCTTCACTGAGGAAAACATCCTTCCCCACCGGCCCTGGGAGGACAGGCAGAGCAGGAGTGAGATGGGGCAGGACCTGGCCAGGGACACCCAATCCTTCTCTGCAACACCTGGACCAACAAGTCATGGCTGGAGACCAAAAAGTCATGGCTGGAGGCAACCACCTGGCTTCTGCCCCTGCCTTCCTGCCAACATGGCTGGTGTAAATTACTGGAGCCCACTTTTCTAGTGCCTTAGAGCACCCCTGGCTCTCTCACCTAGAAGGTTTAAGTGGTACCAGGAGGTAAGTACCATGTTCCATCAGCAATTTAAACAGGTAGGGAAAAGCCTGCATCCGAACAAGGTGAGATGGATGACTCCTCTAAGCTCAAGCATACCTTACTGGACATGGGACTCCCAGTTCCCCCAGAGTTGACCTAGCACCACCAAAACAGGCACAGCAGGAGATGACAACCTGCCTTTTAGTGAATTGATAACCTATTTGGGAAAAATGCAACCTGTGGAGCTGAAGGAGGAGATGTCCCCAGCGAACTGGCTATGAGCGTGTTTTATGGTTGCTGAGCCCTACCTAGAGCAATGGGGCACCCTGGGCTTTGCCAACACGGATCACGTTCTCAGCCCACTATCACACAGAGGGAACTTAGACATGGTTAATATTAAACATTTAGGATCCTAATTGCCTCCTTCAAAGACTGTAGGAAATATCCTTCGGTTGTCATGAAGCAAAGGTCACGTATCTGCTCGGAAAGCAGCGATGAGTGCAGACCGTCCCCAGAGAGCCAACACTTCAAGAAACACCTTCTGCCCCCACCACGCAGCTGCAGATTACACATACACACTTCATGGTTCCATCAGAGACGCCAGTTTCTCAGTAGACTTGATCAAATCTGTTTTTAATTAAAAAAGGCCTCTTGGCAGCACGCCATGTGTTTTTGGATTAATTATTCTGTCTTGACAAGCGTCTAGCTTCTAGGGCAGAGACATGAATTTAGCAATCCAGAAGACAGCAGGAAACTATCGCCCAAATGCCTCTGAGAGAGAGCAGCACCCCTCCATCATCACCCCATCATCCCTGTGGCTTGGTCATTGGGTACCAAGGCCTTTGCTCCGGTTCTCATCCCTCCACCCCACAGGTTGAGTCACCTTGGCCCCACAGCAGGCACAAGGGAAGGGGGACCTCTGCGTTGTTCCCCTCTGCTAAATCACAGACCTTCTTCCAAAGCCACTTCCCTAAAGGTACCCCGTATTTATAACAGCCGTGTACGACCCTTCTGTCTCCCCAGAATGGGATGTCCTGTTGAAACTGTTGGTCATTAGTGAGCCTAGTCCGGAAATATCTAGTCTGGTCTTCTGAAGAAGTGGGGTTTTGCGTGCCACCTAATGCCAGCCATGGTCTCCAAGGCCACATATGGTAAAATGAACATATGGTAAAATGAAGAGTACCCCATCCAGCGGGCAGATGCATCCAGCAAGCTGGCCTAACTCTTTGCTCCCAGCAAGATGTATAGAAACTATATGCTTATGGTGGTGAGCATCCACAGATGGTTAAATTCTTCACCTGTGGTGGGACATGGAAATTGCAATAAAGGCTGATTGGAAGCAGAAAATCTGTAAACATCCAAAGTCCTGGGGATTGTATGATCAGTTGGGCACCAATGTGGGAGTGGTGTCATGTTCCTCATTAATGAACTGCTAGATTAATTGAGGAAAAGTAGGTGTTGGAGAGGTAAACCAGTGCCCTTGCTGATCAGAGCAATCCTCTGAGAGCATCCCTCACCCCGCCACCCTCCCCTCGCCTGGACAAGACAAAAACACTTCACCTCTGCAAAGCTGAAGAGCAAAGCATAGGTTTTAATTGATATTTATCAGCCTGACTAGCAGCACAAGTGCTTATCATCCAGGGCCTAAGTGAACCCAAAATAACTCCCTCGGTAGTCGTTCCCTGCTAGTGAGGATCAGTTGCTAATGCAGCTTGTGGGGTGCTTTGCTGCTCATATTTCTCCAAAATCCCTAGTGTCTCCTAGCCCTGCACCCTGAGACACAGTGAATGCATGGATAACCATGCCAAGGGGCAATTAGGCTTTTACTTAAATGAGATCTGAATTGCGAGAGAGGCACCACCCAGGGTGGACTATGTAGGATGGACTGAGGCAACAGGTGCATCTCCAACTGGGAGACCACGGACACTGGGCAGCCAAGAGCCCACCTACCCTGATTTGCTGTCTCTGCAGCCACAGTGAGCATTTAGTGATGATCCTCCAGGACTGTGGATTTGGGATTTTGTAGTTTATAAAGTCTTATCTTATGGGCCAAAGACAGGGAGAGGAGTCCCAGCTCTGCCTTTGGTGCACTGCATGACCTGCTGTATTTGGAAACCAAGGCTAGGACTTGCCTGCATGGGGTTGGTTAAAAAAAGCATTAATACACATAAGAGCCTTTGAAGGCAGCTCAGCAAAGCAGTGGGATGCTGTGGTTAAAGGGCTCCTAGTGATGCTCATGGGAGTTTCTCCTCGGTATCAGGACAGGTTCACAGATGCTACGAAGAGACCCAAATGCATCACCCGCCCTTAGAAAAGCCTTAAAATAAATGGCCCAATATCAAGACCTCAATAATACACCAGATTTACTCTTTTACAAGAGCAGACAGCCTCACTGAGCAGTCAGGGAACGCACTCAGAAGTCAAAACCTACACACACACTGCTAAGAGGGCCAGGACATGAGCTAGTCTTCAGGTCTCCAGCAGAAGAGGGGATGAGAGACAGGGGAGATGTCCCCAAGGAGGTCACGGGGACATCTCAGCAGTGAATGAGCTCCTTTTGGGTGACAACCAGACAGGACTTAGGCAGTGACAGCACTCATGACTGCAGACAGACACAGGCAAAGAATCAGCCCCAGGAGAGGATGGTTGGCAGCCACCTTCTGCACGAGCACATCGGCTGGGAGAGAAGCCGTAACAGACACAAGATGAATTGCTTGGACCCATGCGTTAGGTGGCCTTAAAGATGGGAAAGGACATTTCCATGAGATGTTGTGCAGAAAGAACTTGAGAGATTAGAAAGAGAGCCTGGAGAGGAGGAGAGGTCTGGTGCCTTTCGGAAAGCCACGCTCGAGTTAAGGCAGGAGTTATGGGTTTGATGCAGGAGATGCTGGACGCCGCTCCGCAGCCTGTCCCATGGCCAAGGGCTGGCACTTGGCTGCTCGTTCATAAAATTACTGCTCTGCAACCACACCTTGGAGCTGCGTTTTCCAGCGACCCTTGCAATGCTGGCTTCCATGAGGAGCCCTGGGCAATGTCCATCCCCATGAAGATGGGACCATAGCCCTCTCGGCCAAGGATCCCAGCCTTCCTGCAGCCCAAATTTGCTTGGGAGAAGAGGGCTGACTCCTTGTCCTGCTATCCCACCCCGGGTGACTGTCACTCACCCCTAGCTGAAAGGGTGGAAATAGATTTGAGTTGCAAAGGAAGAGCCAAGCAA
The DNA here is from genome assembly GCA_013399115.1 of Anseranas semipalmata. Lineage (NCBI taxonomy): Eukaryota > Metazoa > Chordata > Aves > Anseriformes > Anseranatidae > Anseranas > Anseranas semipalmata. The sequence continues at coordinate 451,081 of VXAA01005852.1, read as the reverse complement.
ATGAGAAAGGGGATACTGTCCAGGATCATTTTTAAAAAAATGCAAAATAATCAAAAGCAAGGGGTGTGGGGGGGATGGTCTTGAGGCAGTGTTAAAATTCATTGCTGTCTTTAATTTGCAGCATTTCATGCTTACCGGGCTGAACCTCAGATCTGCCACATTAAAATGCTCAAGGGCTGCCTAATTAATTTTGGCTTCTTGCACAAAGTTAGGATGCTCCAGGAACAGGGGAACCAGACGTTTTCATATCTGAATTAACAAAGATACCTGTGCATGTGTCTGTGTGTGGGCAAGGAGCGAAATCCGCACTCCCAACCCTCTTTGCAGAGCCGAAATTTTGTAGACAGTGGTCTGAGCCCAACCTCGGTTCAGTCACGAAGCAGTTAAGCAGGAAACTATGTGATTCGAGGAGGGAGCCAAATGCATGACTCAGGGCTGCTGCGGACTCCCCCTTTCCACCTCCAGCATCGTCCAGGCTCGGCGCTCCTGCCAGCTGGGAGCGATCACTGCTCCAAGCACTGCGACGGGGATAGCTATTCAAAGTGCCTGTGCTGGCCAGGACCAAACGCTTGCTGAAAGGCTCTTCCTTCCTCTGAAACCACTTCCTTGCCTTCCCTTCCAGCTCGGAGTCTCCCGTGCCACAAGCAGCTGGCACGGGCTCGCCGCGCTTGCGTTATCGCAGGGCTGCACCCCGGCCGGGAGCAAAGGGCTCCTTGCTTGCAGATCCTACAGTTTGTATTTGTCTGCCTGCACATCAGACTAAACAATTTGTTCTCAGAGGACAGGAGATATCTTGGGTGTCACATTGCGAAGGGGTGGGATCGGTCAAGGAGAAGACGAGGTGGGGACCAGGCATGGGGTTGCCCAAGCCCAACCAGGTGAGGTCATGGGGACAGCCTACAATGCTGCAGCCCTCAATGGCACTGTATTCAGAGCAGCCAGGCCCTGTCCAAATTTTTATTTAAATCATTTTTCCAGCCTCCTGGGGTGTTTCTATTGACCGGCATGGGACAACATTGGGGTTGCTGTCCCACCCATCAACACAAAAGTCCAGCCCTGCAGAGGAAAGGCTGCTGATGCAAGGACGGCTTCATACACCCTGTTCCCACAGCCTAGGAAAGATGCAGTCAAACCATGGGTCCCTTTCTTCACTAAACATGAGACAAGCACTCCACACCTCCTAGCCAACATTTCTACCACCAAAAAAGCCTCGAGTCACAAGCATCAGTCCCATTTAAGGGCCATCGGGACGGGCAGCACAGCTGGCAGCAGGTCTGAGCTGCGTTCCCAAAGCCCTTTCCCATTCCCATGTGGGCACCTGCTGTCGTCCTGCTTGGACTCAAAGCAGCATGGCCCAGAGCCAGCAGGACCGCAGAGCATCCTGCCTGCATTAGCAGTGTCCGCAAGGACTGGAAGGTGAAGCCACGCTGGTGAAAATCAGAAAACAAGACATCATTTCTTCGCAAATTGACTGCGGTTAACCAGGGAGCTAATTCCTATGGGAAGCCATAGGTTCTTCATCTCCAGATGTCTCTGAGCAGTTGGACATCTTTTTAAAGTAAGTGCTTTAGCCAAAAAGCAAATTACTGAGCATTTTCAGTGGTTACTTGTTGAAACAAAACTGTTGGAGAACAGAAGATTAAATGTCCCTTTCTGGCCTTTATCTCTCCCCTTTATCTAGTGGTAAAAAAGTTTCTCTGTTCTCATCTAAAAGCTAAAAGCTCCACCAGGCTAAAGGTAAAGCAACCGTTTTTACTCTTAATAATATTTATATCAAGCTCTGACTCTTGTTGGTGATTTGCTGCAACACAGCTGGGGTCTGGATCCGGACACCTGAGCACAGCACCTTTGGGCCAGAGCGTCAGTCGCGTGTGTGCAGATGGGGACAAGCTACCCCCCAAAAAAATGGTGTGGACGGAGTGGATTTAGTCTCTCCAAAAAATCCTGATGGGATTCAGGGCTGGGATGGGATTTGTGAGCAGCCCCTGCTGAGCATCTCGCTGAGAACCAACGGAGGGGTTTGCATGGAGGTGAAGTGTTCAGGTCTGGTTTTGCTTGGGGTTAACGGGTCAGGGCATCCCTGGACGCCCATTTGCAGGGAACCAGGCAGGGTGTGACAGCCAGGAGCTCCCCATCGCTTGGGTAACTCACACCGGGGACTGCCTTTGGATTTCCTCGTTCTTTGCGAGGTGAGTCACCGGTTGCAAACTGGAGCTGCAGGAAGAAAGGGCAGCCCTGCACCGATCGACACCCTAATGACCCCGTGTTGGCGGTGTGGTGGAAAAACACGTGTTTCCTGGTGGCTGTCCAGGTTGCTGGAGAGCAGAGCTCATATCCCATCCCCAGCTTGCCGAGCTGCCATGCTCCAGCTCTGCCTGGCCGGAGCACTGCACACAACACACATTGGTGGCACCAGCCAGACCAACCCTTCTGCTCATCACGGATATTAATGTCAGACGGGACAAGGACATCTGTCTGAAGCTATCCTGGCACAGGTTCAAATCAAAGCTGGTGGTAGCATCCCCTGTTGGGCTGCAAATGCAAGAGGCTGGAGAGATGCAGGACTAGCAGGGACGGTGGTGGAAGAAAAGCAAGAGGAGATGGCAGAAGGACAGACCCAAAAGCAGTGGGCAGAGGGAGGCCAGCGTGCCTCCAGGTTGCCAGCCTTGGCCGAGGGAAGCAGAAAGGAGCAGAAGCTATTCACTGCTCGGGGTCCAGCTCATCCCAACCCACTCATGGGTTGGGGAGAACAGAGAAGCTCAGTTTTGGGTTCCCCACCAAGGCAACACATCCCCAGGAGCCAGCCTTACCACTGCCAACACGCGTTACATCAGGGTTGTGTCCCATGCCACGGCAGGGTTAAAAACCCTTGGAGATCAGCGAAGGTTGTAGGACAAGCACCGAAAGGCGAATTAACGTGCTTTGCCAATGCCCAGCCATCGCCTTGCTCGCCCTCCGTGCCCAGCACTGCAGCTGTGACTCTGGTTAATAATTACAAGGAGCAGCACGGAGCGCCGGTTGCAGTGAGGAAGGGAAAGGTCACGTCTGAGCTTGCCCACGGGTCCTGGGACTTCCCAACAAAACCCTGCTGGTGGCAGGAAGCTTCTCCAGGGCTCCGCCAGCTTTACTCATGGCAGCCCAAAGCGGGACGTGGGGCTGGCCTCACCTGGGAAGGGCTGCGTTCAAACACAGCATTGTCCTCACTAAGCAGGATTTCAGACATCGGAGAAACACAGCCTAGGAAGAGCAGAGTCATGCACGCAGCATCGAGCCACCCCCACCTACAGTCATCCAGCCACATGGACCACCCTTAGCCCAAGTGGACGCAATTGCCATCACCCCACATGTGCACAGTGTTGAACGCACACCGCACACCCCATGAGGTTATAGGAGCGCTGTGCCCTTTTCAGCATCCCTTTTGAGCACCGCTGGTTAAAAAATAAATAAGTAAATAAAAGGATGTTGTCTTTGTAGGACTGGACTGAACACATATTTCTATTATTTATTCAGGGCTTCTAATTGAATGTCTGGACCAGCTTCTTTTAAATTCGATCACACGGACTCCACTGGAAGCCTTGCACCACAACAATGCACTCACACCGATGTCCTTGCCAGCTGGACAAAAACATGGTCTGAAGACAGACCTGTACCTCCACGATGTCCACAGAGGGAAGGACAGAAGAGTCACGGGGCAGTGCTTGAGGCAGCGCAGACAGCCTTTTGCTTGGGCATTACGGGTCGCAGAGATCCTTCGTTAAGAGGTTTCGGGAAATTCATTCAGAAAACTCATCATTAAGCACAGATAAAATGCAGCACGTCTCCACGCAAATGCTCTGCCTTCAATTGCTTCTGCAGCCTCTGGGATAATTAAAGCAATTGAACTTCAAAAGATGCAGAGACGCGTGCCCGAGAAGCAGAAGAGATAACGGGACTGCAGCTCCTCTACAGGAGGCTGGATGGAGGCAGTTGGATGCTACAGGATCAGCCCGGACACAAAAGCACCGAGGCACGCTGCTTCTTGCCTTCCTCCCACCTGGGGCCCCCATTTTCAGCTTTCCCCTTTCATAGGCTCTTCATCCCCATGGAAGCCCTTCCTGAGCCCCATCCCACAGCCACGAAGGCAAATCCCCGGACCACACCTGGGTACTGTCTGACTTCAGAAGGGCATTGCCCTCGTCTGCAAAACCTTCAGGCTCTGCCAGCAAGATTTAGCCCTGTTTTTTGATTTTGCCTCTGTTTTCCTCCCTGACTTTAATGAGTTTTTCTCTCTGTGACTCTTCTGAAGCATCCAGCTGGCTCTTGCAAGCTGAAGGGTCTGAGGGTAACTTCCTGCTGTCCCACTTTGAGCTCTATGAATTGTGTTTCTGCCCTGGATGCTGCAACTCCCACAACAACCCGGCCAACATTTTTCCCTTTTTCTTTCATTTCATCAGCCATGCTTTCCTCTAATATAGAGGTGAGAGCTTGCTGGACTGCTCTTGGGCCTGAAAGGCTGCAGACTTTTACCAGGCAGGGTCTGGACACCAGCCTTGCTGCCCTGGGGAGATGGTTAGGGCTCGTGATGGTGAGCACCACATGTTATCTCCATTCAGCCTCATCTCCCTGTCAAGCATCTCCCCTATCTAGTAACAGGAGGTTGGATGGAGATGTCCCATGGGCCACATCTGGCCCATGACCTACAGCTGAATGGTCAAAGCCAACCAGCAGCACAAGAGCTGCTGCTACACACCATGGTTGACACACACCACAGCATCATGGTGTTTGCTGGGCAAGGACGAGCTGTCCCCTGCTCTGGAGATGCCTTTAGCTCTTTGTGCACAGCAGAAATACTCAGGGACGGACCAATCCATTTTACGAGGGACAGTGACCTCCACAAAATGCAGGACGTCCCCATGCACCAACAGGACATGACCTTTGGTAGGGCCTCATGCCCATGTGCAGCACTCATCCTTGTTTGCTTTTGCTTCCCAACAGCTCTGTAATGGGATCAGCCACCAGGATGTGGTGCATCCCCATGTCATCCTGCTCCGTGTGGTCCAGAGGGCAAGGCAGGACCCTTGCACCCATGGGCTCCACGTGGTCCTCTGGGGCCCTTCCTGTGGTAACCCAGAAGAAGACCCTGCCCTCACTGGGCCCCCAGCTCAAGCTAACCCATCACCCAGCCACAACCACAAATGGGGAGGCCAAACCCTCCCCAGTGGGGAGGCTCCTCAACTCCAACTCCAACCTCATGCTGGAGGTGAAATCCCAAATCCTCACTCCTCTGAGGGCATCCACCCTCATGGACATCCCCCCAAGGCTGTCACTATAAGGCAGATCATCAGGAGAGATCCTACACAGCCAGGACAGAAAGCAGCCAGCCACCCAGCCCAGAAGACTTCTTCTGGATGAGGACTTCTCCTCTTTTTGAAGACCTCCTGCCCTGCCACAGCCCAGCCCGATGTCCCACCCAGGGCTGGAGCACCAGGGCTTCCCCAGGGGAAATGGTCCTTTCCTGGGGCACTGCAGCACCAAAGCTGGGACATCAGACACAGGGGCTGGATAAGAAGGCTGGGGGGACACGGCGCTTGGCTACCCCGGCCATCCGTCACCAACACAGCACTGATATCCATCTGGGCAGAGTAACACCTAGATCTTCCAACCAACAAAACAAGGTCCCTCCAAAAGTCCATTTATCCCGCTGGAAGTCCTTGGGGTCCTTGGAAAAGCTTCGCTTCCCCGCACGAGACTGAAACCCGCTGCGGGCTGCTGCAGCCCCGGCCCCATGCCAGACGCAATAAATCATCGCTCGCCCGCTCCGGTGCGGAGAGGGCCACGGCCCCGATCCAACGCCCACGCAACAGGGGGCACCTGGCTGCTTGCAACAGGAGGGTTCGCAGCTGCATCTCCTGTCTGTGCGAGACTTCCCTCTGCTGTCACCCCCTCGGCCAGCCCGGAGCAAGCCTTGCAGTATTTACACAAGCGTGGACGAGTGGTAGGACCGGCTCTGCAAGGCTTTGGGAGCAGCAAGCGTGCAAATACTTGGTAGGAAGCTCTCGCTTACCAGGGTGTGGCTTAAAAAATAATAATAATAAAAAAAAAAAAACCGAACCCTGAGCAACAAACAGGCGTGCTTCCTTCTTTTCTATATGAGCAGGGGAATGGAAGAGCTCAGGACAGCTGGGAAGGGATGGAGGCAGCCTGGCTAAACAGAGCTGTCTGCATCCTGCCCCAACGAGCCCCAGCGTCCTGCCCCGGGTCCTGCTGCAATTCTGCACCCAACGATGCCGTGCGTCCCTCTCCCTGCTGGAAAAAGCACGGCTCTGCCCTGGGCTGCCACAGCCGTCTCTGATTAGTTATTGCCAGATGACAGGATAAACCTCGAAGCAAGAAAACAGCTGCAGCCTCCCTCCTCCAGGGACGAGCTCCAGCCAGCCAGGGAGACGATCTGCCCCATAACCTATGAAGCCCTCTCCCACCCAGCCATGGGTTTTCCAGCCTCCCAGCATGGGGCAGAACCGAGGTGGTTGGGATGCTTTGCGGTCCCCTCTCCCCCTTACCCTGCTGCTGTTGCCTGACCTGTAGGCTTTAGTGGAAATTTCCCACGCTCATGAAAACTTAAAGCTTGCACAAGGCAAACCCCTGCAGTGTCCATTTACCCCTGTGCTGCTGATGCACACTGCCACGTTTCCTGGTCAGCACCGGTATGCAGAGTTCAGGACCGGCTGAACTCACAGGCCAGGAGGGAGCAGAAATGATGCAGGAGACGGATGGCAGCAGGACTAAAATCGGTCCTCTCCCCTCCAAGGGCAAACCAAGGGGCAAGGAGCGCTTCTCTGTGCTGGAGAGTATTTTAAGGTAAAATGCGTCAAAGCATCACTGAATTGGGCCATACCCCCTAGAGTGCATGAAAGCTGCCCGTGGAATGCTCCAGCAGGTGAGGAGCTGGGCCCAGCCCCCTCGGAAGGGCTGGATCAGGCCCGGAGGAGCCGCTTCTCTGACCTGCACGCTGCAAACCCCGCAGGCTCCCAGCGCGGCTCTGCAGGGGCATCATCTGTCACCGCTCCAGCGCAGCCCCGGAGCACGGAGCTCTGCAACACTGGCTGGAAGTTTTGTTGTTTCTTTTGTTTTGCTAGAGAGGGTGAAAAATTCAACGGCACCATTTCTACTGGAACCTCAAGGAGCCACCTCTGTGTTGAGGCACCAGAACAGGGTCCCACCTACACTGCGAGCCAGTTTAGCACTAATAACCCCTGGATGGAAAGGCTCCAGGGTGCAAAGGGGAGATCTAAGAGCAGGGGAAGGGTTAATGTTGCAGCCAGACACTCAGCAATGGGTTTGTGCCCATTTTCCGGAGGGAGCTCGGTCCTTTCTCCCTGGGTAATCAGCTGGAAGTGAGCAGAGGCGGAGTAATCACCGCATCTCGCTCCGCATCCACGATGCTGCCCATGGGGACGTGGGATGGGAGAGGAGGTGGAGGAGCACCACCTGCGCAGACACATGAAGCAGGTCAATGAAAACCCGTTGTTGAGCCTTTTGTGCTCCACAGGCAGCTCGGAAGAGCAGGTGAAGGCTCACGTATGAAGACATCAGCAAATAAACGGTGCCCGAGTGTGTCCCACCACACCACTGCGTGAGCAAAGGACGGCCGGGCACCTCCCTGTGGGCTGAAGCCCTCACACAGGTAGGTGCGGAGACAGGAGCTGGCATCTCCAGAGACGTGTGAGGAGGAGGAAGAGGGAAGGTGCCTGATCCCAGAGTCCCAGAACCCCAGAGTGGCTGATGCTGGGAGGCAGCTCTGGGTGCCTCTGGTCCCAGCCCGCCCCCGGCAGAGACACCCAGAGCAGGGGGCCCAGCACTGTCACCCCAGCCCTCACATCACAGCTGCGTCCTTCTCATTCCCCACATATGAGCCTGCTTGGACTAAGTCAGGAAAGGGGTTTTGGCACCTCTGGACTGCCCAGAAATGTCTGGTAACGAGTGCAGAAGGCTGAGCAGCTTTAGAGGATGCACCCATTCTTAGCATCATCATGGCCTAGCGCAAACACTACCTAAATCTGCTTTGGGATCGGATCCAAAGCCTTCTTAAAGCATCGATGCTTTGTTATTAATCTGTGCAGCAACCAGGCAAGGGAGAGCTGGATTTATTTATTTTTTCTTTTTTTTTTTATATATTTGAGGCATAATCAAAGACGACATTTATCTCAGCGACACGGCTGGGCTTCACCTGCCTCGTGCCCGGCCTGCTCCCACGTGGGGCAGACGAGAGGCCCGCTCGGCCAGCACAGCCCTTCCCAAAGGAGGCACCGGGACGCGGTACCTGGACTGGAGAGTCCTGGCCCCCTCCCCTGGCCAGCCCCAAATCCTCCTTATACCCGAGTCAAGCAGCACCTCAGCAGGGACGAAGTGCCCTAAGTCACGCTCTCCAGCCCTTCCCTGACGCAAAGCAGCAGCAGAGCCTCTAGAGAAGTCTCCCAAGCTCAACTGGCCAGGGATGGCTCCTGTTTTCCTCTGTTCCAGCACCGTCCTCTGGTTTAAGTAGCTCCTCTGCCTCCCTCGTGTTCGTGATTTAGCAGCAATCGCGTCCCCTCTCTGCCTTTGTTTCGCCGGGCATCCTCAGCCTCCATGGAACATGGCCAGCCTCGGAGCCCTGTTTCCCTGCACCCGCTCCAGGCTGCATTAATCCCGATCCCGGCGCCTGGTCCCACCACGTTGACTCTTCCCACCCTCGTGCCACCAATGCTTCGCTGCCCTCCTTGGACCAAACCAGTCCCAAGCCCCCGTTTCTGCTGTCTCCACATAATTCGTCCCCCACATATTTGCCCTTTGCCACCCCCAGCAGAAGTCACCCCCTCTGATACTCCCACATGCACTAAGCGGGTCCAGAAGGAGACCGTAGCATCTCCTCTGCCTAAAACCCACCAGTCCCAGCTGGGGAGGGGTCAGCAATATCCATCGCCGGCTGAAAGAGCCCCCCTGACCCACCAACACGGGGGGCGAGACAGCAGCCTGCTTTGCTGGCCGTGGATGGGCTTGGTTTGGGAACGGGAAACCCGCTGTCCCGTTCGCCAACGCCTCGATCCCTGGTGATGCTGCCAACGAGAAGGTTTCTCCCAGCTGGCACATGGCTGCTGCCAAGCCACACGGTGCGCCGGCGCCGAGCACGGTCCTGCAGCCGGGGGTCTCGCAGCCAGCACCCACCCAGAGCATCCCTCGTGGGTCGCGTGGCCCCGCTGCCGGGCTCAGGGCCTCGAGCTGAACCCCGGGCGATTCGCATTGAGGAATGGTTTTAAATAAGTGGGAGGCAGGCTGTGTTCCCGGGAAGGGCAGGGGGCTGCAGCAGCAGGACGGGTGCACCTGCAGTGAGGCACTGCACCGAGCTAAGCGCTGAGCACCAGGATCTGGCGCCGGCTCCTCCATCCGTGCCCGGCTCTGCTGCTTTTCCCCCTGCCCGGTCCTCACAGCCCCAGGGCTGCTCCCAACAGGTGATACCGCCCGCATCCGCGAGCTTTTCCCTCCCCACATCACCGCTCCCAGCCAGCCGGGCTCTCTGCATCAGCCCTGGGCCACCCAGCACCTGCATGAAGAGCACGGGGTGGGCGATGCAGCTGCGGGGATCCTGCATTGCTCTTGCCCCAGTATAACACCAGTTCAGCCCATCCGGCCACCAGGCTGAGCCCGGGAGGGGGAACCAGCACCCGGCCAAGATATGAGTGGATGGAGAGGAAAAGCTGCGGCACGGTCCTCGCTGGATGCAGCAAGAAAAGCAGCCGGAGGATTTAACAGCATCCCCCCTTCCCTCCGCGCTCACTGCCCTGCTTTCAGCTCCGTTTGCCATCTCCCTGCTCCCCCCACGAGCTGGGAGCTAACGCAGCATCCAGGCAGTGACAGAATGGGAATTGGTGATAAATAATTGGCAGTAAATAATTGGCAATAAAGGCAAGCGCCGCACGCGAGTGGATCTGCAGGGCCGAGCGAGCAGCCCGGGCTCACCTGGCAGCGACCGGAGCAGGAGGCGAGGGACGCAGGACCAGAGCCACTCCTGATGGGACGCTCTCCACTAGAAAGCACCGGGCTGGGTTCTCAGCTCCAAAATAGCATTTTCAGGGCAGGAAGAACGGGAGAAAAGGGTAGTGCCTCCTGCCACCGGGATACGGGAAATCCAGGCTCATATCTCTGCTCGGAAACCCGGAGCAACATCAGTTTCCTTCATCCCAGCGGCAGTCTGGACTGCCCCGGGGGCACGAGCTCTCTCTCGCCTTAACTTTCCACGCGACTTTCTAAAAGCCCTTGGGCTTGTCCCAGAAAAACGGAACAAAGAACAATACTGAAACCCCACATTTTTTCCCGGCGCAGAAATCCTGCTCTGCAGCCAACGTCGGTCTCCGCGAGGCCTCGTTGCCGAAAGTTTCTGTCTCGTTTGGCTCCGCCAGCAGAAACAGCCCCGCGCTGGGAGCAGCTGCGGGCTTTTAACCGTTCGGGCCCCGACTTCCAGACGCCCCGAGCACCCCAACTTGCAGCATCCCCCAAACCCCGACCTCCCGCCAGCGCTCGCTAAAGGCAAGGGCAGCGACACGCTCCACGCAAGGCAGCGTGGTAAGGAGGCGGCTGCGTGCATTTGGCTCATTTTGCCCCCCCATTTGCCTCCTTCAGCCCCCCCCCCAGCAATGCAG
>VXAA01005852.1:371616-440081 GCA_013399115.1 Anseranas semipalmata | reverse complement strand
GGGTGCTGGGACCAGGCACTGGGTGCTGGGATCTGGTACTGGGTGCTGGGATCTGGTACTGGGACCTGGGACCTGGCACTGGGACCTGGGACCTGGTACTGGATGCGGGGACCTGGCCCTGGGACCTGGCCCTGGGACCTGGCACCGGGCGCTGGGACAAGGTCCCACTGGGCCTGGGTCCCGCACACCAGGGCCACCCAGGCACCAGGTGGCTGCGGTGCCTTAGGGCATCCCCCGTGGAGGGTGCAGGGGAGAGCAGGCAGCGGGTGCGGGATTTGGGGGCGTCCCCCCCCATCAGGGAAATGGTGGGACGGGATCATCCTGAAGGAGCCACATTTGCCAGCCTGAGGGTCCAAAGCCATTCCTCTTCTCCGTTTTGCAAGAGGGAAACTGAGGCACCGGAGTTCAAAGCCTGGGCTGGTGCTTGGCCCCCCTGTGCAATGGGGCCAGCGATGGGGTGGCCCCACTGCCTGTGCCCCCACAGTGGAAAACACTCTCAGCACGCAGCTATACCTCAAAACGGGCAAAACAAACGCAACCCATCCGAAAGCGCATCCCCATGGACGTGAGGAGTGAGAGCTGAAGCACATCTGCTCGCCCCGTAACGCAGCCGTATTTCGGTGACACAATTAGAAAGCGTCACCGACATCTGCACACGGGCTGGGGCCAGCCACTTCCTCGGGTTTCTTAGCGGCTGAAACCCTTCTGGACTTTTCCATTTTTGGGTTCTTTTTATTTTCCTGTTAATGTTACGATACATTACATATTCAACTCATGCAATATTTGTGTTACCACTATTCTCATTTCTTTGCCAGAGCCTGTAGTTCTGCAAGTGTAACGTTTCCTCTGGCAGCAAAAGCCATTTGTTCATGTTTTCCTCCTCCTTGCTTGTTTTCCTTTCTGCCCTGCAGGCCTGGGGCCTGCCGGGGTCTGGTTGTGCTCAAAACCAGGTCAGTGCAATGACCCCATTCCAGGCAATTTTTTTCCCTTGCCCCAACAAAAATTGCACAGGGGAAAAAAAAGGAGGAAAACAAAAATCATATTTAGGACCCTGTATTAGGTCCAGAGCCCAGCCATGCACAGCGCTGAACCATCACCCCCACCGCAGTGGAAAACTCCAGCAGAAAAAGGCAAAGGCAAAAAAAAAAAAAAAAAAGGGGGAAACCCTTTCTGAAGGTTTGTAAAAGGGGGAAGAGCAGACCCTATGCAGGTCTCCAACCCCAAGCCCCAAATCTTCAGTAATGGCCCTAAAACAGGGCAGGGAGGGCTGCTGCTGCTGCTCCCCAGGAGGGCAGGGAGATCGTAGAGCCTGTTCTTGTTTGTGATGTGCTTTAATTGGCAGCCATCAATATTAATTGATGGGTGACACTCCAATATTAATTAATTACATTATCACCCATCGTTCATCCCAGTGGTACACACACAGCTGCCCAGTTAGCTGCCACGGGCTTGCTTTAATGGCAATGCAGGCAGAGAGGCATTTTCACCTGTTTGACCCCAAATAGTGGTTATAGGGTTTAGGTTAAGGGGTTAGCAGTCTGGGAATAAGCAGGGACACGGGCATATGTGGGGACCAGGGGACATGTGCGTGAGTTTGTCATCTACAAGGGGGACAGGTGACACTGCACAGTGCCAAACGAAGGGAAGGAATGAAGAAGCAGCAAGAGAAGAGCAAGAGAAAAAAAAAAAAGAGAGAGAGAAAAAGGACTCTCCTGAGACAAGTTAGCAACAGGAGCCTGGCTTTTATTCTGTTAACAGGCTGGAAAGCCTTAGGGAAAAGCTCCTCCGCCAAATGATGGTCCCCAGCCGCTCCCTTGTCCCCGCAGGGACATGGAGCCCGAGCCCGCTCCCGTCGCAGCCCCGCTCTCGCTGATGGTTTTGTTGCAATTTCAATTTCAGCCTCAGCGGGGGAAGGAAAATTATGTAAATACAATTTATACCGACGCTTCGCGGCTCCTCAGCAGGATGCGCATGAGGCCGCGGTGATGGGGGCGACGTGAGGGATGCGCAAGGGGGGAAGGAAGAAATACTGAGGCTTTAAAATCGGACCCTGTAAATAAAGTAGGAATAAGGAAAAGGGCAAATTGCACCTGGTGATTCCTTCAACACGCGAAGGCATTGCGTTGTTCCCTCTGGGATTTCGAAGCAGGTTGATGAATGAGGTTTCCTGCCCTCCTGGCAGGGGACCCCAAGGGGCAGTGTGGTCCTGGGGCGGGTGCAGGCGAGGGGCTGCCTGCCCGGGTGGTGGGAGGTGGGTTGGGGTGGTGCCACCCCACCCCTGCTCCCCCCTGCTCCAAGGGCGCATTTGGGAGAGAAAAGTGAGAAAATAGTTGCAGTGATGCCCATATCCTCATTTTCATGCTATGGAAAGGCAGGGAGCAACTTCTGATGGCCGCAACCCCAATGCAGGAGCTGCCTGGTGAGGGTGAGCTGAGCTTCTGCTCCCCTTTGAAGATACCAACAAACGGGCCTACCATGATCCCTCTGGTGGTCCAGCCGCACTTGAATTAAACAGCATCCTTCTGAGTTTTACAGAGCTGCTTGTCCCGGCTGCAGCCTCTGGAATACCAGTAATGTATTCTCTCCTTTTCCTCTCCACATGATTGCAGCATAATCTCCTACTCACTTGATTTATTTAAGCAGGCCTTCAGATGCTCCAGTAATGGGAGTCATTTAGGTCCCTCTGCAGATATGTATTTATTTATTGCTGTTCATTTAAACTGCAGAGCCAGTTGGCAGGAGAGAGACAAGACTGGGGTCACAAGGATGTTAAATTATTTGCTGTCAAAAATAGCTGGTTGAGAAAGTTAAATTAGGCAAGGTCATTCAAGGTCATAGTCAATCACTGGTAGGAGAAGGGCATTAATTAGCTGTTTTATTTATGGGGGGCATTGTGACCAAAGGGCCAGCAGTTGGTAACAAAAAGGGAAACTACAGCAACTCCTCTTGCTTTCTGGCACAAGCAGCTCTTGGGTGAGAAGCCAAATTGCTGTCCTTGACCACGATGGAGAAGTTTAGGCTAATGCAAAGTCTAGTTTGGGACCGAACATGGTGATGCTTCTTCCATGCAGATGCTCAGGCAGGGGCTGGGGGGGTGCTCAGCAGGGCTGGAGGTCTCAGAGGGCATGTGAGATACTTCGGTCACTCACAGACAGGTCCTTGTCCAGAATTTTGCCACCTCTTTTGGTAGCCAGTCCAGTAGCTGTGTATCTTTTCTGTTAAAACCTGTATTTCATTTCCCATTTGAACTTCACCAACATCTTCTTCCAGCTATTAGACCTTGCAATGTCCTTTTTATCCTAGTTTTTCTCCTAGTTCTCCCTAGGATCAGGCATCTCCTCCCTTTCCATTCTACTCCACCGCGCACCACCATGGACCAGCCAAGGCATGAAAAACAGCTTGTAAATTGGGAATGTACGACCTGCAGTGACTGGGAGCCAACAAACCCCCACCTTGTTGCTTACTGCATGGTCCTCCATAGGAAAGCAGCCCAATCGTGACAGCCAGGTCTTCAATGGCAGCCATACCTGGCCAGAAGAGACCTTTCCATCCACAGATCCGTATCAAAACCTTTCATCGTCCAAAAGCCCATTTTTTCCCTATTCTTTCTGCATAAAGTGAAAGGTGGAAACCATATGGTGAGTTGGACTTGATGATCCTTATGGGTCCCTTCCAACTTGGGATATTCTATGATTCTATGATTCTATAACACACGGAAAGCCCCGATGAAGCCCACCCCTTGCCTGGCTGCCCTGACAAACGCGTTGGCCACGATTTCTGGATGCGGGCAGAGCGGATGCGCCCGCGCCGTGATCTGCAGCGGCTGGCTGGCAAACAGCTCGCGCTAATTGGTAACTCTGCTGGGAAATCCATACCATTAAATTCTGCACTTAATTGTCTGTATCGGCGCTTACTTCTACACAGTCACAAATCAAGGGAACGTCGTAATGGGCCGCCTGCTATTAAGCAAAAGTCAAACAGCAAGAGGCTTGCCTGAAGAGGAGCGAAAACGTGAAGTCGTGATTTATGTTGGAGGGGAGAATTGATGTTGCAGATGAGATCAGGGTGGAGCTGTGGCTCAGAGAGATGCTGAGAGACTGGCCTCCCCTGAAACACGACCAAGGTAAATCAGGAGAGGAAAGGTTGTCTGTCTGGGGAACAACAGCCAAGAGAAAGCGGTGTGCGATTATCACAAATCAAGCACGGGGCTGCTTGAGCATTTACTCTCATCCTAGATCCTGAATCCTCCCTGAGGGTGACACCAGGTCACAGAAGTGTGGGGAACCAGGCTCAGGCCCCCAGCCCCGTGCCTTGGCCATCTGAGCCAAGCAGTGTGTAATTAGAGGAGAGCTGGGCTAACTCTAACAGCTTTCCTACCCGGCATCGATCCGATCTCCTCAGCAAGTACTCACCTGCTTTTGAATAAGCAACCTCAAGAGGAAAATGTCCGAGTGCTGGAAAAAAAGGTGGTGTTGCAAAGCCTGGTTGAGGGACGTGCTGCAATATTAAACTCAAATGTGCCAGGCCAGCCCTGCAGCACTTTGGGGTAATCTGCAAGTCCGGAGATTTATGGAGTTGGAACACTAAATCTCCATGCAGAGTGGGGAGACTCCTCCATCCCGACGTCCCTGCAGGACACCACCACCCAAACAGTGTCTCAGATGATGCGGATGTGAGCATTTTCCCCCCTCCTAACCCAGGGTAACTTTGTCTGGGCTCCAGGAGCCTGGTGTCACATGGCTCCTTTATGCCGGGGCTTTCACACAGCCCGAAGCCATCTTCCTAAAAGAAACCCCCACATTTCCAAGGCTTTCTTCCAGACATAAGCCAATAGACTTAGAAGTAGCAGAGAACTGAGTAAAGCCCTGGTAAATCTCTATCTTCCTGCCATCCATGGACTAATGCAGAGAACAAGGAGATAACAGCCAGCACCAGGTCCCATATGTTCCTTCTCAATTGAAGAGATCAAAATCTTTCCTGAAACTCTAGCGGAGTGCCAGGGCCAGGCTGGGGTCAGTCAGCAACGACGGACGGGTGCTGCCCTCTGCCAAAGCCTTGGGACATCAGCAGATAAAGGCTGATGGGAGCCAAGAGCTCCCACCTTGCCAGGGTTTCTCATGGCACAGGCAGCAGGGTTGTGCTTGCCAGAGCGCCGGGAAGCCAATGCCATCTCCTGGCCACAAACCCTCCAGGAGTTTGGTCACCATTCAGCTGTGGCCACCCAGCTGGAGGAGACCGGGGCTCAGCTGCTTTGGCAGGGATGCACCTCTGCATGGGAGCAGACAGCGTTAGAGGAGGGGTTCAGTCAATGACCTTGAGTTTTCCATGGGGTTTTCCACAGTGAGAAACAAGACATCTTGGAAAACAAGCAGGTTGCCAGCAATCCCACGTTCCTTGGAGCAGAGAGGAAGGAAAGGAGCAAATGGCACCGCTGACCTCTCAGCTGCTCTTTATTTATGGCAGGTCAGAAGCAGCCCTAACAAACACCGACTCCAAACAGTCCTGCCAAGAGCTTTTTAGGCAATTTTCCTGCTGAGTCTCTTTTTCAGCCCAAAGACAAAAAAAAAATGCAGTTGTGATTTTTTTCCCTCTGCCATCTCTGCCTTCAGCTCCCAGCAGACAGATGTCTGAAGATCCCATTTCCAGCAGCTCTCAAGAGCATACAGAGAGGAAGGCAGAGCCCTTGGGATCAGTGGAATTACTTTGGATGTGCACTGGCATAACCGAGTCCTGATAACAGTGTCCTTCTGCTTCCAGTCATTTGTAGATGCATCAAGCACTACCTGGTTCCTGTATCGGAAGAGACTTTGTCCTTCCGCATGGTGATCCTCAGGTATCACTTCTGGGTTGTCCTCCTTGGCTTTTGGAGTGGCCAGCTCTGGGCAGGAGGAGCAGGCACGTGTTGGACCTCGTGGGAACATCCTTGACCAAGTCCTTGCTTCCCCACCATTTCTAAGGCAGATGTTTTCACACTATGAGCTATTCTCCTTCCGCAAGAAACACTTCTAGGACATGTCCTGGAGGCTCCTAGGGTATCTCCTTCTACCCTATCAATCCAACATCAGCATATAGCAACTCCAGCACCTGTGCTGACTCCTGCACCTGGTGAGGAAGCCAGCTCAAACCTCTTCTCCAGGACTGTCTCAGATTACAGAACTCAGGGAAGGTTGCCTGGGTATTAATTAGAGAGGTCACCTCTACCTCTGAGCTTCATCAGCTTAGCTTCAAACAGTCGGCAAGCATAAAACTATTAGCGCAATCAAGATTGATTTGCTGCAGCCAGACTCGCTGGAAAGGTGGAGCCGAGGGTGTGGGAAAAACAACAGTGATGTGATTCTTCACATAAACCTCAGCAGCGGGGCACTGCTCAGCATCCTCGTCTAACCCCTCACCTGTAATTCAGTGGCTATGTCTGGAGTCCCCCCGAAAATTGACTTGGGTACAGCTCCTGAATGCATGCTCAGAAATCACACTTTTCTCTTGCAGTGTCTAGAGATTGGCTTCTGCCCCTTCCTCCTCCACAAGTCTTATCTTTTAGGGGAAAATACTGCACTGTAGCCAAAACGAGTGCGTAGGAGATGATGTTCCCAAACGTACTTTTTCGAAGAAATCTTTGACACAGCAGTTTCTCATTGCTGCCTGTTTGGGAAACAGACTCAAACAGCATTTTCAGAGCTCTGCACACACACCATGGAAACCTTTAACCTTTTTATCACACATCACATACGGGGAAAAGCAGCAATTACCCAGCACCACTGGTAAGTGCTGGTTACCACCTGCGTTGTGCAGATACTCCCCTTACGCACCGGTAAGACAGATGACAACGACACAGATGGCATCTCACCTTGATACTCATCTTTTTCAAAGTTTTAGAGAACGGGGACGTCTCAGTCAGAAATCTGGAGAAGAACGTGACACTTATTTTAAATGGCACCCTGCTCTGGCTGTCCCTGCTTGAGCACCTCAAAATTAAGACATGCCCAAGGCCCATCTAAGCTTCAGCAGACCTGCTGAATTAGCTGTATTTTTTTGAAAACTTCTCATTTACTCAGCCCTTCAGACAGCTTTCCCCCCTCTTTTTCAAAACATGACTGCATTAGTCAAGTAAATGAATGATGATGCAGCTTCTGAGCAGCCTGTGGTGCTGCCAGGAAGCTGTTGCCTCATTAAATCTGTGTCATATCCACTTTCACTCACACGAGGATGCATTTCTTGGCTGCTGGGCACTGTACAAGAGGTGAGAATTTGGGCCTTTTTCGGGTTTCAGTTTCTTTAAAGGAGACAGTGGTGCCCAGTCCACGGTCAGAGCAATGGGCAAGGGACCAGGAACCCTCCGATCCTGCAAAAAAAAGAAACAATTGTTAATTGGAATTTAAGAGAAAAACGTCGCCTGCTCCCAGATAACATTTCCTGCTTTGCGATGCGGAAGGAAGAGCAGTTACTCCAACTCTCTCCCGACTCTGCAACCCTCCCGGTTTGTGCTGCAATTAAGCCTGATCTCATTAACAAAACGCTGCCAGACCTGGCTGGGATTTGGAGAAGAGATCTAGGGAAAAGACAGGTGTTGCAAGAAGTGGCTGGGCTGATTCACAGCTTGGCTACCTTCCCTCTGAATCAGCATGAAAATAATTAATATCCCAGGCTAGCAGTAGGGGACAGCAGCCAGCTAGCTAATTATACGGTCCTCCTTATAATCTGAAATCCTCCTCATTTTTAATAACTCAAGTGATCTCGCTGATTTGCCAGTCGAGAAGAAAGGGCTGTATTAATTAGCAAACAAGTGTGTAGTACGGAGCACTTGGTAAGGGAAAACTAAGACAAAATGATTAGCTTTGCCTTAAATTCTCAGAAAAAAAAAAAAAAAAAAAAGACTAAACAGNNNGACTAAACAGACCCAGCAGCGCTCATATAGCACAGAAAGTCCCATTGCTGTGTATAAGGCTGGGAAACCATTCTGCCCAAGGATATAAATCCATCCCAAGGATATAATCCATCCGAAAGCATCCAAATTGTTTCCTCTTTGCATATGGTGTTTTATTAGGTCTAACGATGTACATGGCCAATGAAATGCCTTTTTATCACTATCTGTCTGTGCCAGAAAGAGGTCATTGATGCCAAAAAGAGGCAGTAAAAAGGGTTTCAGAAGTGAGAAGTTTCTGTTTCTATTCTGAAGACAGCAAAAAAACAAATCCAATTCAGTGATATTGATAGTTTAGAAAAAAACAAAGATAGAAAATCTCTTAGCACTCAGCTTCTTACAAGGAGAAAAGCCTCAAGGAGAAACAAGACTTGTATTTAATTCAGATATTGGGGAAAACTTCCCAAATCTAGCTTTGGAGCGGGCAGGTAGGGGAGATTGTGGCATCCCTGTCCCTGCATGTTTCAAGCAATGTCCTGGGAAGGCTGCGTTGTGCTAGGGCACGGCAGCTCAGGGCTGCAGATGGGGGAAATGGAGCATCGTGCTGGCCCAAAGTGGTTCACCCTGCGTAAAGCTGAGAGGACACACAGCCCACGTCCCCCTTGTTAGAAGGGGGAACGAGCAGTGCCCGGTTATCACCCCCTACTTTTGGGTATGGCTCCTGCTGCGTGCCCAATGCAATAGCAGGTCTGAAAGCATCCCTGTGTGGTGCTGGCCATGGAAGAAGAGAGATTCCCATGTAGGAATAGAGATCGCTGGCATTACTGGTCCAGCTTCCACCAGTGCCCAAAAAGCAAAGCAGCCCAGGCACTACACTTGAGCCAAGTTAGAGGCAACCTTTGCAAAATGAATCCGAAAGGCTCGTATTTGCCTGATGCAATTGTGCTGATACGCAGGAGGTGGCAGCATCCTTCCGAAATGCAGCACTGCAGCTGAAAGAGCCTGGTGGAAATGAGAACCCAGTTTTTATCTGGAGGGCGAGTCAACTGGTGAAACAGCTCAGCCCGGGACGCAGGGCACCGTCCTTTCCTCTGAGCACCTGAATCAACGAGGTGTTGCTCCACTTGTACCCATGGACTGACGCTGTCAAACCGGGCTCTGCTGGGGGGAATCCTGCAGCCTAATATCTGGGTCAGGGCAGGTGAGTGCAGAAATCGCATCGGCTGCTTGCAAAGAATCAAGCTGGCTACTTCTCATCAGCTGAGCCAAGAAAACAAGCAGCAAGGCCTTTAATGCAAATGCAGCAGGGCTATACACTTCATATTGACATGGACCATACCTTCACAGCTCATATAGATACACATTTCTTTCTGAGAGCAACGTATGAGACTTACAGCCACTGTCACACCTCTGTTGAGCAACACTGGAGACTCCTTCTGCTCTCCCTAATTTGCTGACTCCTGATTTCAAGCTGCTTGCAACAGCAGCAGTCTCTGATTTTATCAGACTCCCTATATACGTGTATTTAAAACACAGCTTGGTTGTCAGTGAGTGTTTTCCCATATTGCTCTTTCTCCCCGATCCCAGATCTCTAAGCAGAAATAGCCAGGCTGGGCATGGATTCAGGCAGGAAAACACCAGGGTTTCGTTTGAAATCAGGCTGTAAAGGGATGCTCTCCTCCACCTCCAGCCTTCCCACCTGAGGATGTTTCTGCTCCAGCTACTCATCGCCACCCTTGCACGAAGTAGCTGCTTCCACCACTCTGTCTAGAACTGGTAAATCTGCTTAAGGCAAGACTGGCCAGGTTTGTTCACTGCAACGGTTAAATTAGCTAGACCTGGCAGAACAGGGTAGTGCTAACTCTGGAAAGGGGCCACCACAAGCAGCAGTTTGCTCTGGAAACACCTCTCTGCAGCCTCACAGCTCCCTGTTATGAATCCCGGGTCCCTCTGGAGACCCCAGGCATCCCCAAGCACTGCACAGCTCTTACAGCCCGTGTCTACAAGGTGCTATTTCTAAATGCTTTTCTACACTGATTTGGGGTTCTCTTGTTAAAAAGGTATGTCCTGAGGGGTGTTTAAACACTGATTTTGCCAAAGACCTGGTCTGTACCAAGATTTCATTGTGGGTTTGGGCTGGGGTTGTTGCTGTGATGGGTGTACAAACCTGATGTGGAGCTGCTGCTGTGCCACGTGCTGCTTACTGGAGAGGATGGGTCTGCCGGCATGTGGTACCCTGTAGCACGGTCCATGAAAGAGGTTTCTACTCCATCCTGAACATGAACACCAGTGATGTGAGCATATGGACAAACCCACTGAGATGTCCTTGGTGTTACTGGAGAGCCGCAACTGCTCCGGAGGTGTGCATGTGAGCACATCAGCTGCAAAGCAAATTGATAGCAAATTGTCAAATTCAGGGGAACGTGGCAGAGAGATCTTCAGCAGCAACACGTTAATCAGCCCTCCCACTTCAATTAATGCTGTCAGCAAGAAAACCCAGCTGGAGTTTGTTTGCTTTTCAAATAAGCTGTATAAAAATACCCCTTCTGTGACAGTTCTGCTTTGATGTTGTGGCTTGCAGGTTCATTGCTGGTTTTAATCTTCTAACCAGCACTTAATCTTGGTTTTGCTCCAGCCAAGGCAGGATGTTAAAAACAAGAAGATTAAAGAAAAGCCTTGAACAAATAGAAAAAATAGAAAAAAAAAAGAAAACAACAAAAAAAATGTTGAAGACTCCAGACTAACAAAATCCTGTTAAGCAATGACTCACGGGTGCCTGGACAGGTTTGCCCAGGTGCGGAGTGCATTTGGCTGCTCTGTTCACTGCTTCTCTTACCTAAGAAGTTGGACTTGCCCCCAGGCTCACACAACGCTGCAATATTTTAACAAATTTACTCCATTCCGCTGCTCAGCAGTGAGTCAACGTGCCAGCTATGAGAAAAAAGCAATGCTAAGGTTAGGCATCTACATAAATCACTGCAGCTCTGATGCTCAGCCAGCCTATAAATATTAGGGGTTTGACATCAATTTACATCAGCAGAATAACTCAATTAATTCAATTTCTGTAGGTTTACGCGAGCTGTTACTCATTAGCATTCACCTACCTGATCTCAGGGGTGAGAAACCACTGAGTCAGAGCCCTCGACGGCTCAAGTGTCGCTGGGTGCTGTGCCGCGGGTGCATGGTCCCCAGGAGCTGCACACGCCGAGCTCCAGCTGCTCCCCGCACTGCCTCTGCCTGTGTGTCAGTCCCATTAATTACTGCTAATTCCATTAAGTCGGCGTGTGCCTTCTGCATGCAAATTACGGAGTCGGTCCTGGAGCAAAGCAGGTTGATCAGGTTGGACGTTTTTCAGTGGTGACTTGGGTTACGGTAGTGGCTGGCAAGCGTCACGCAGTGAGACCCTTGGGTGTTGCGTGGAAGCCAGGTGAGATACCCAGCTTGGGGCATCTCAGCCCGGTAAGGACTTTAGGAACCAGGATGCTGACTTAACCGGACTGCTTGCGAAATGGATCTGAAGTAAATCCATGCAGTTTCTGCTTGTAGGTTGGGATGTTTTATCCACCACGTGTGGTGCTCCACATGACGTTAGTTCCCTGTTGACAAACACTGGGTCCCCTCATATGCACGAGGTGAACAAGGACATCTGCCCAGCCCTGTTCCTGCTCAGGCTCCTGCTCTGGGTATACAGAACCTCCTTGAGCTCCAGTTCTCACCGTGTTGTACCCTCCTGTGCTCTCAGGTGGCTGGGGCTGGATCCTATCCTTGTCCTGCTTCTGTTGATCCTCTTTTCCATGCCAGGACAGCTGCAATGGAGTTGTCTGTCTGTCCTGTCCCTGTGGGGACCCATCTGAGGAACCCTGCTGGACCTCAGTCTGGCTTTGGACCTACCTCTTCAGGCAACCTAAGTTAGTCCTATTCTAGCTGTTGGAGAATGGACTTTTTGGGGAGGCAGCTGGTGCAAGTGGCCCTGAAGATGGTCTCTGAGGGCACAAAGTTCTCCTGGGTAGTGCCAAATCACCAATCTCGCCAGTTCAGGGCTTGTTTTCCGTAATGCTGGGGTCTGCATGTTGCGTGCGTGGTCCCTCTGGGGAAGAACCAGGCCAAGATCACCTGTGCTCAAGGTACATTGGCAGCAAAAAGGAGTTCCCCGCTGGCCCACACAGGAGACAGATCCATCATGGCTCCATCAGAGACTCCATCAGCTTCAGCATCGCCATCCACGTAGCACCAAGGGTCCTCAGCCAAGCTGGCAGTGATGGTCTCCATTGTGGGTACAGCACCAGGCACTGCTGGGTCCCTGGTTAGGGCCACTGAGATTAAAGCCTGCAAATACATAGCTTTAGTTTTAGTGTTTTAACAGGCTGAGTAAAGAAAAACAAGGGGAAAAAAGGAGGGAATTGGACATTAAGAGAGCTGCAAGTAAATTTGCAGTTTTGAAAGGGAATTGTCAAGCTCAAAATTGAATTTTCTGGTTGGGAGGAGGTCTTTGATGGAACCACAATGTTCTTTTCCCCAGGGAAATTTCAAAGTATTGCCTAGTTCTGGGCTAGCTGTAAGATCAAAATGCAGAACTGTGCTTCACCCAGACCAGCATTCAGGCAACGTTTGGCTGCGGAGTTTGGATGTGCACCAAGCAAGCAAAGCTGAGGTGTTCCATCCAACACGGTTCCTGGTCTCTTCATGTCAGATCTGTTAATTGTACAGGTTGCAGGAGAAATATTTAAGCACCCAAGGTTGGGACAAGAAAAAAAAGAAAAAAAAAGCAAGATTCAAGATTCGTACCTGGGGATTTGGGGCATGCAGTCTGATCCTCAAGGTTCTCTATGCTCTGAGCTGCTGCATGGATGTAAAGGGGAGGGTGGCCAGTCTGCAGTCACACAGGACACATGCAGGGCTTGGTTTCTGAACTAAACTCAGATCCCACAGCCACAAGCTTATTTTTTAAGCAGAGTCTTAGGAACATGCTCAAATCCTTTCTCAGTATTGGCACAGATGCTGATGGAGCAAAACTAGAGCTGAACCAGGGGCCCTATTTTCTCTACAGCTCCCGTGCTTTATCACACAACGCAGGGAGCAGTGGCACAGGAGGCGAGGCGACACTGGTTCCCCTGGGCATTTACCCCACTGGCTATAAGGTTTCCTGCTCTGTGGTTTGGCCCCCAAGTATTTAATTCAAGGTTGTCCCTACAAGACACAGCTGCACAGATGTGAGCAGGAAGAAATGGGACCTCTGAGTAGGACCTGAGAGATGGGCCAGAAGTTGGGGAAATACCCACCAGCCTGTACCTGATTGTGGCTACTGGGGTGTGATGCCACTTGCTGGGTAAGTGCCTACTGGTCCATGATTTCTGCTTGGAGAGGTTCTGTCATGCAGCGGTTATGCAGGTCATGCAGGGATCCTGAATATTCTTGTGTTATCAGCACGTGCAGGATTAGAGCTAAACCAAGCTCTGGCTGCATGCAGGAAATGGCGAGCTGAGAGACGTGCGTGTGCTCCGCAGCAGTGCTTTGCCATCGCTTTCATTTATGTGTGCTCCGTGGGAGAATTGCCAAAAATGAGCTGGCAATTGTAATGGTACGACCACAAACTCAGATGAGCTAAGATAACTGGGGCTTTGTGAAAAATGCAAATGCCTTCACTGGATGTATAACAAGAGAGGGTGTTTGGCGGGGGCTTCCAATCAGAACCGATGGAAGCTAGTGCCCGGCTTTGGGCATGGTGTTTCTGTAGGCTCTGGCACAGAACAAGCACAGAGGAGACTGCTGGCAAGGACACGAAAAGCATGACCTACATGGCAGAGATGAACCAAGTGGAGTTATTCACTCCAGAGGGGGTCATGGAGATATTCACCCCAGAGGGGGTTGTGGAGAAATATCACTTTTCAAATGAGTGGGAGATGGAAAATAAAAGAATAATCTGTACTTTTCCTGCTAATGGTTGCAAACTATACAAAAAGGCTAGGCATCAAGAAAATAAACAAAAATTAAGGATGATAAAGCAAAAAATACAGAGGAAATGGAAAAGTGACCACCACTGCAGGTCGCACAAATCCTGCTGTTCTACTTACGTGCCCACTAACCAAGGCATCCAGCCATCGAACAGCATCAAGATGAACCGGCCAGCCCCGTGCAACACAAAAGCCAAGAAACACCCAGGAAAAGTTATATTTAAAACAAATTTCTTTAATTATTTGAACTATAAAGACACAAATTAGTGCTTGACTGCAGCATGAATAACAAATGAAATACATTAAATATCTCAAAGCTACTGTGTTTGCAAAACAAGATAGGCTGATACATATAAGCCTAATGTTAGTTACCAGTCGGTCTGGTACAAAGAATCAGTTCAGTATTATCAAAATTGTCAATAAACATTGCTCAATGCAGCTGTGTTTTACAAGTCAACTGCTATTCATCTGTCACAGTGCGTTTATCTATCTGCAACAATATGCTGAATTTCAGAAAAAAATATTACATTAGAACTAATAGTGTCAATGTTAAAAAGTTTGGTCACGTAACGCGCGGGGCATTTCACGTCCGTTACAGGTGGACAGATGTTATTTGCTAAGACAGTAAACAAGGCATCATCAGTGCATTAAGCTGAGTTCAATAGTCAACATCAAATAGTCAACATCAGTTTGGAAGATCAAGAGAAGAATCATCTCCTGTTCAGTTTAAGGAGTAACTACCCTTTATGCTGCTTGAAATTCTCTTCCAAAATCCAGGGAGCAACAGTATATTCTTCTGCAGTGGCTGACCAAGGCTTTAATTTAGAAAACATTTTGGTAACATGACTTGCTATGAGCACGTGGGAAAGCCCATCTCTATACAACATCAGCTTTTGAGGAACAGATGTATGGTGTTCCAGGGCTTTGGGGAGAGAAGGATGAACCTCCGATTGTGCTTACAGCTCTTCCTGTGTTCTGGTGATGAAGGACAAACAATCGGAAGACCCTTTACCTTTGCATT
The DNA here is from genome assembly GCA_013399115.1 of Anseranas semipalmata. NCBI lineage: Eukaryota > Metazoa > Chordata > Aves > Anseriformes > Anseranatidae > Anseranas > Anseranas semipalmata. The sequence continues at coordinate 425,251 of VXAA01005852.1, read as the reverse complement.
TATAAAATCTCAACAATCTGCTCTCAACATCAGGCAGATGTGTGTATTCAACCTGTGCGAAATGTGTGCAAAATGTTTTGCAGGCACTGGTTTAGGGTCTTGCATTAGCTGGATTCTTATCCTGATTTGTCTTAAATCTGCTGTTACATGCTTATTCGAAGCTAAATACCTTCACCAGGTATAAATGGAGAGTTCTGAAGTAAAGCATGAGATTCAGGCATCAGTCCTGCCCCCCAAATTGTACATATGAACTATTTGGAGCATCAGGCAAGGAGCTCCAGTAAGTAAATGGGACTCTGCATAAAGTGCTTGCTTGACCACTGTGCCTTCACATTGCCCGCCACTGAACTACACACACACACAAAAGTAAGGAGCAGCTGTGGGGCCAAATCCAGCAGCCAGCTTTCAGAATCTGAAAAGACCCAAGAGCATCAAGGATGTGGGGTTGTCAGGCACATGGTTTCAGCCAGGAAGAGGCAGCCACGTACTGGATAGCTACGTTTCTGCAAAGCAACTAAAAGGAGGAGCGCACTGACTCCTGCATTAGAATTTTTAACAAAAAACAAAACAATCCCCCACCTACCAAGGGCCTTGTCTGTGGACCCCAGGGAAAACACAGCCTCAGCTCTCAGAAAAAGTCTAGTGACAGAGAGGTCAGGCACTTGGCAGCAGCAGGCAGCTGTTGGGCGAGACACTGAACAAACCAACCCCAAACCAACCTTAAGTTACACGGTATGTTCTCTGTAGTTATGTTACAGGCCCTCAAACAACGCTGGCAGAGGATGTTCCAGATGTGTAAAAAGCATTTTCATTCACGTATGAAACAACTCATATCATGTTCCATCCTCATAAAACATCTGAATAATCTATAATGAACTGAATGTATCATCTACATCACCTCTACAGTAAAGGGTGCAGCCAGCATGAAAAGTTAAACGTATAAATAGCAAAACATTCAAGCTTGTTACACAAGTATCTAAAGTGCAGTTATCGAGAGGGTGATTGACCTAATACTATGGGATTCCGTGCTTAATCTTTTGTTATTCTCTTTCCATGTACAATTTCTTAATCTCCTTCTGGCTTTCACTTCTCATGGGTAATAAAGACTCTATCATTTATCCCTTTTCATAATAAAGTCTCACACTTAATCAGTACTCTGCATTTAAAGCCTCCCACTGCCTACTTACAAAACGCAGATGGGGAGATCAGGTTTCTTTAAAATAAAGCAACCTGGATATGCTAATTAAAATTACAGGGCACACAGTCCACCAAAATGAAGGTGTGTTCCTGGATTTTGAGGTCTACTGAAGGAAACGGCAGTGCTGCTTTGTTACAGCTCATCTTCTACTACCAAGCATTAGATTGAATTGTTGCCACCTGCTATCAAATGCCAAAAATATATCCACAGGGAGAAACAGGCTTAAAAAGCTGTATTACTGAAATTCTTGAATGCAAGCTAAAATAAAAAAAAAGTGGTGGTGACTGTGAGAAATACTAGCAATACTGGGAGGATTTTCTGTTGTTATGAGTTTCACATGGATGAGTTAGCTGAAAAACTCTTTCAGCTGCTGGAAAGCAGGTGTTGGAAACAAATGCACTACGGCCAAAAGAATCAACTGCATTTTGAATCACACAGCTTGCCTCCAGCCAAGCAAGGCTGGGCATGAAGACAACACAATATTAGATTAGAAGAGAATTAAAACTAATTATAGAACAGTATTTCCTATCGCATCTCTTCCAAAGTCATGCCAAACAAGTTGTACGCTGTATCTTAGCTTTAAATGTAACTTATCAATACACTGCCAAAAAGGTTTCACTTCACCTGTATGAAGTCATCCTAACCACATCTCTTTCTAAATCAGTCAGACTTCTGCATGCAGAGGAACAGCAGACTGAGCAATACCCAAAAGTCTGACAGACACCAAACAAGTCAGGACATTTGCGTAGAGTGAACAGTCAGCCCCGGATCCATGAAAAACTGTTGCAGATCTCAGGGGCTGCAGGCTGATCTAACATCTGCATCCTCAGGCAGACAGAATTAAGGGCACAGGTATTGTACAATACATGACAGAGGTAGATCGGCAAGTTACAGACTGCATATTCCAATTCTGACTACGGGGTAGTCTTTTAAACACTTGCTGGTAGCACGTCTTCCTTGTACTAAAAGAAAAAGCGTTAGAATGAGGTCCGGAGATGACTAATACTGTGAGACAACTTCAAACCTGCCTTCAAAACACAGACAAGATTCCTCCTGATGGCAGATTTCTGTTTATCATGTCTTGTCTTTAGTTGACAATGCAGGTCTTGAACTGTATCCAGAAAACCTTGATTCCTGGCATAAAGTATGGAGTCGATCTGTACTGGGAGAGTCATTTTGACATTTTTCTACTACTTCCAAGGAAGAATTTTTCAGCTCACGGTCTGCAGAACTACTTGCTGCTGATCTGTGCCGAGCCAATGGTCGCAAGGTGACAGATTTCCTGGATCTTCATAGATGTTAAAGAATAGAAGAGTTCATCGCTACCATTAAGTCTGTCCAACACATCCTGTAGGATTCATGTTAGAAGACATCTGCTATTTCTGTAATCCCCTTTAAAGTAGCTGCTGTCTGAATCCTACTCAAAAAATAGGATCAAAGATGACCCACCTTGTAAGTTGTAGTGCAAGAAAAGTTTGGGATATGCTGCTCTAAAGACTGTAAAAAAAAAATCAGCACATAATACAAGTGATATAAATAAAAAGTAGTTTAACAGCTGTTTAACAAATTACAGGAGTGGAGACATGTCTTTCCAGGCACTAGAAAAGTTAGTCTGAATTTCAGTGACATGAAGTTAAAATTGCCTTGCCACTTTCAGTATCACTTACAATATCAGTAAGGCAGTCAACCCAAAGCACACAATTTTAAGACTACTTATGCTCAGAAGGATATACACATAAATTACATTCTTCAGGGTCTAACATAACCTGAAAGAAAGGCTACTGGAAGGGTGTCCCTTGGTCATTTGGAGTGAAGAACACAATCTGCGTTAAGTTTTTAAAGATAAAACCCATCAGTGACAAACGATATCTGAATGAAAAGCTAACAGCAGCATAAAATTAACAGGAGAGCTTTTCCTTTTTTTTTTTTTTTTAAATCTTAACAACTTAATTCAACGGGACCTGAAAAGAAACATATACTTCCTTGTTCCAAGTGTGTGACAGAATCAAAAAATTTCTTTAAAACATACCATTTATAACATATTATAAAGATGCCTTATCAGTAAGAAAGTGGCTTTTTAGGATACTGTGGATCCTGCAATTACAAGCAAGTAAAGCAGAGCCCCCAGATCCCCCAGAAACAAAATTCAGGCCAGTAAAATAAAGGTTTTGTTCGTTTTCTTAAAAATAATACAATATCCAGCAGATGTCACTAGTGATTGTTGATACGTCTAGTTGCTGCACTGCTCCTATTACAGGACTCCTCTCCCTAATTTATGGAAGCATGTAAACATATTAAAGAAGCATATAAGATACAGTGTGCAGAAGCATGCTTCAGAGAGCCTGCAGGTGAATAGGCAGGCACTTATTTTTAAGCTACATTTTTAAAACAGTCCTCAGATCTCTCTACAAAAAATATGCCCTCTGGGTAATTATAGACACCTGATCCAAACCAGCATTTTCCTCCCTCTGTGCCAATTGTTCCAACCTTTCAGTTTGAAGACCCCTCAAATTTACCAGCACAGATGTCAACCTCATCTATAAAACTGGAGCCTACTGTCAACAGATTTATTTAAAACAAATTTTTAGGAATCTTTATAGTGGTTTGCTGATTACAGGTTGAAATGTGCTGCCCTCGGTACGTGCTTAAGCCTTGCTGAAGTCATTCAAGGTTAAGCATCTTTTTCTAGCCCTGAGTTTGGGTCTACATGATCCTAGGAGTCCAGGGTCAGTCACCATAACTAAAATCCGTGATTCTGTTTGGAGATTTACATCTGTAGGGGTGCTATTGATGGACATGGAAGATGCAGCTAAGTTGCAAGCAGGAAAAAAAAAAAATTAAAGACAGAAGACCATTTTAGTTATCACTGGTTGTACAATATAGAATTCAGTCTGACTTCTTCCACCAGTCAGAGCAAGGAAGCTTACGCTAGCCAGAACTTTGTGATCCAGGAAACAGCTTTATATCTACATTACCAGGCCTTGCTGCTGTGGGGATGTTTTAAATCAATACAGAATGGGGTTTCCAATCAGTCCGAGCATTTCCCTTTTTCCTTCATCGCAAGAAGGATAAATCCCTCAGAGCATCACAAATTGCATAGCATGGCAGCTAGGAGGCCCAGAGACAAACTCCATTAGTTGCCCCAAGATCTGGAGAGTCAAAACAAGAGCCTCCAATATGAGGTATATTTTGAAAAACTGTTGGTTCAATGTTTTCTTTATGCTTGCTTACTAACTTTCATCAGCTGAGTAGATAAAAATTGCAGAAATCAGAGGGTTTGTGCTCGATTAAGAGCCAAAGGTTGGTTTTAAAAAGGTACTCAACTTTCCCACAAAGAAACTGTGTGATGGAAAGATTAAAAGCAAGCAATAAAAATGCTGCCAATTATATTTTGGGGTATTCTCAATGTAAATCTTGTTCTTTACTCTTTTTTTCAGTATTCCCGAATAAGAAGATGCTTCTGAAAGTCAGACCAATATTTAAGACTCATAAAATAAGGGAAAGGCATGGATTCAAAGCTGAACTAGCACACACATACAGTGTTTGTCAATCTGTACTAAGAATGGAATACAGGGAATGAAAACTAGGGAGAAAAAAAGGAAAGTATGTAAATAATAAAAAATTTTAACAGGTGTTTCTTGTAGTTATACAGTCACCCTGCAATCTCCTGATGGATTGCTGGTCAAACAAATTAGGAATTCTGCTTCCACGCACAAACAAGAATCCCTATGATGCTTCACCATCGTAGATGTCTACTCCTGGTCACACCCTGGAACATCCTCCACAATGTACCCCAGTAGGACTAAAGAGAAAATGGAAACTTGGTACAAAATTAACTGAATGGCACATGTATCTTGACCTTTTTGCTTCAAATATAAATAGCAAAGGAAGCTGTGGAGAAGCAAGGATAGAATAAAGCCATAAAATCAATCATTAAATACTTCATTAATTGTATAAAAGTGCAAGATTGCAGTAGTTCAGGTTAAGCATTCAGTTCACTATAGGCCACACAGATACTTAGCTTGGCCATCAATGACCTGTTTTTATCATTCAGTTACTAATATTAGTTTAAACCACAGAAAGAACAACAACTGAATGAAAAACTTATGCAACCCACTTCAAAAATGGTTACTTTTCTGTGACCAGCACGAAATATTAGCTCGGTATCATCAGCTATACAATATATACATAAAAATATTGTGTCTTAAACTTTGTTTTAACAATTTAGAATAAAGCTGTACTAAACATTATTACCCTAGTGTGCCAACTCTTCACTCTGCTCTGGCTGGCAGGCCTAGTAACACAGAGAAGTCCTTTTATAGCAATGGTACTTGAATAGATCCATGATTTTGACAATCCAGCCATAGTAACTGTTGAATCACTTTATTCAGCCAGGCTAGGTGGTCGCATGTGACTGCCTAGGTCTCAGTCAAAGCTTCTTGGGTGGCTCCACAAGAAGAACAGGCCATATTCCAAAAACAAACTGTTAAAAGAAAAATATGAAGAGTGGAAAGATTTCTTGGAATATTATGTCTCTTGGAACAGAAACCAAACTCTGTTAACAACATTTCAACTGCATTTCTTGGAATGCAAGTAGATTTTAAAGACAGTGCCATAACAGGCACAACAAGCAAGCCTCAGTGCATGTTCAGGCCCAAGATATCTGAATGCTGCAGTGCATGAATGGACACAAAATACTGGTTGCTTACCTTCACCTTTGGCCTGTGTTTCAGGAAAAGTGTCCTTGTGTATAAGCTGAGGAAAAGAGGGAAAGTGTGCTTGAAATTTGATGCATAAGACAGCAAACAAAATAATAAGCACGTATTAATCCCAGTTTTATTTTCCAACTAGGAAATAATTACTTCTGTGATTGCAGAACTACCCATTCTGCCTAAATTTATGCAAAATAGGGTGCATTAGCCTACAGTAAATCCCACCGTGCTAGTCTGTGATTAGCAAACTGATCTACACTACCAGCTACGTGGGTAGGAAGAGAGAAACCCAGAGAAGTAAATTCTCTCTGCTAAAGAAAAGACTGGATAGGGACTAGAGCCTGTCAATTTGGAATGATGAAATTACAGCAGTGTAACACAAAATGTAGATGTCAATAAAACTAAAAAATAAATAAAAAAGCATAGCTGGATTCTGTACCTCTTTTTTTTTTTCTGACCAACCATCTCTCCTCAGCAGATCTTTTCCTGTGAATGACCTCACTCTTTATTTCATTAAATAATAAACTATACACATTCTTCAGATTCCATCTTACATTCTGCTTTCATTCTTGCTTCCAGTAGATGGTGGTATAGAGCAAAAATAGAGACAAAAATCTGCTGGCTGCAGACTTGCTAATTTAGGCTCTTAAACAATTAAGTCCCCTTCTAAAACTAACATCCCGCACTTCTGGGAGCAGCTCTGCTCCAACCACTTCAGCTGTCACCCTGTAGAAGGGTGCCTGCTAGTTTCCAGGAGTGACAGTGCCTATCAAAAAGATTAGTTACACTTCTAAAATTAAAACATATTTAAGCACTTGAGAATTGCTGCACAAGAACAGAAAGATATTAATAGCTTTCATTTTGAAATTAATATACTGTCAAATAATTTTGCAGTTTAACTGCTACAGAGTTCCCATTTCTGAGTTGCATTTTCTGAAGAATCATGACTATTTAAAGATTAATGATTATATTTTGAAGAACATACATTACTTTTATGGAGTTTACAGACCAGTTACAACTAGGAAAGAAAAACTCCCACCTCCTCCAGTTTAGCAAGAAGTCATTTTCCTGCTCTTCTGGTCGATACAACATGTTGAAGTAAATCTGAACCTGGGAAAACTCCTAAGACTGCTTTATGATCGTCCAGTTTAGAAAACATTTCCTACCTTAGCAGGATATGAAGGTAAGAGCCCAGGCCTGTGAGAATATGCCACCATGCATGAAACTGTGTCACAGCTCCCACAACAGGAGGCATCTTCTCTCGTAGTGCCCTGTAAGAAAGAAACACCGTGCAATTGGTTTTTCCAAGCCAAGCAATCTCAGATCCGAGTGATCAGTTACTTCTGGACTCAAATTTTGGAGAATGTATTTATGGCACCCCACAGTCCCAAATGACTTCTATCATTCTCCTTCCCAAACCCCTGTGAACTACTGTCCATAGGATTAAATGCTGAGGATAAGGTCTGAGAGAAGAATCTGACATCATCACTTCACATTTGGCAATCACACCACCTATTCTCCAGCTCCATGGAGGATTAGGCTTGCCCTTCTCTGTTTTATTATAAAGCAGGGACAAAATGGGTGTTTAGTGAGGAAGCAAAGAAAGTGGAGGGTCTGAAATACTCTGACAACATGCTCTATATTTTGAACAGTTATTGGGCATGAGCTACTTGTGAGGATGCTAAACATGGAGATAGAGAAAGCATTGGAAAGAACTAAATTGTCCCATTTTCTTTCTCCTGCTCACTAGACTTCTGCACATAACGCCTGTTTTGGTTGCTGGTGGAACAAATGTTTACATCTGGCTGTGTTCTTTTTTGACTTACATTTCACATTCAGTCAAAACAAAAAGGAAAAATAGTAACAACTGCAGGTGTTAAGGAAGAAAAATCTGCAGCTTCTGTAATACTTATTTACTGCATGATGTTACAGTATTCAGTCCCCCTGACTAAATGCTAATCCCTGAGCTGCTGCTTAGGCTTCCAGAGCCCCTCAGTCACAAATGTGAACACAGAGCTTCAATTCAGTCAGCCCACGAATGACTTAGTGGAACACCCAAATCGTCACCCTGGCACAACCTCAGAGCCTTCTGATGGCAAGAAATCTCAAAGCTCAAATTCAGAAGCTTGTGGATTTTTTTTTTTTTTAAACAGATCCAGACTAAATGAAATATGGAAAAACAAAAACTGAATCAACATACAATTTCAATCATTAAAGCCCAGAAGAGCAGGTGGGTGGATGATTCACAAGTTAGATCGTTAACAGATAAAAAATTAAAAGGAACAGGAATATATTTTTTCCAAAGGTTCGAGTTATAATACCACCTGCAGAATTCAAATGCTCTGCAGACATCTGATTATTAAAGCTCGTAAACAAGCATATCTTTTTTTTCCCACCACCACAACCAAACAAGTACAACAGCAAATACGCTAACATTTTTTCCCTTTGCAAAATGAGGATGGAAACAAGTGCTTAAGCAGCTGCTGCAACCTTTGAGTCCAGGAGCAAGTTCCAAAGCCCACAGACCTCCAGCAGCTCAGCAGGCTCAGCGAGGTGCAGGTTATGAGCTCACCAGTGATTTGATGCAGCTGCAAAAACCAACCTGGATGCCAGCATGTGCAGAGTCACTGTATACCCACCTATCAGTGTCGTCAAGTAACTTTTCTAAGCCAGCTGTATCAAGTATTTTTAGAGTTGTGGGACGGTGTGCTATATTCAGTACACCTACATTTTTTAAAGCTTAACGGAAACCCTGCTGGAGTTAAGTTTCAATTGGTTTAAAATAGTGCAAGGTCTACAGAGCCAAAAAGGACAGATGGAGAACACTAGACTTCTTTACAGCACACTACAATCTGAGCCTGACAAATCAACCTACTCGGATAACTCTGTACACCACAGATTCAAGTGCATAACAGCACGTCAGAGAGTCAAGATGGGATTTTCTGGATGCTGGCATCAACCTCTCCATCTCCACCAGCTTGTGGTGGAACACACATTCAGAGAACAATGTGCTGGACTGGCATTCTTTCCTGCATGGACGAAATATCTAGTCATACAACAAGACGGTGGGTTTGTCTTGGGCTTCCCCCCCTCCTTTTGGCAATAGACTAAACAAAGATGAAGTCTTTCCTAAGTGCTAAGACCTCAGGCTAACAACGACAGGCAAGCACAACGCACTGGCTCACAGTGTTACTGTTCTCTCAAACACTCCAACAGCTGCTGTTTATTGGTGACAGATATGTTGCAGCAGATATTTCTTTAACTTGCAGAATGCTGCTTTTGATATTTTCTTGGGAAATGGTAAGAGCATAAACCAAAAAAAAGCAGGATAAAAATCTCATTCAGATGAAATCAAGTGTGAAGAGCAGGCTTTTGTAAACCACAGATCCTCAAAATTACTTCAGTGACATTACTTTCTCTCAATTTAAATTGAAGTTAAAGAGAAATATCAATTATAAAAAAAAATAAAAGGAACCTATTCATGCATAAGAAAACCTTTAGAAGAACTGTTCAGTGTTGAATCTAGTCACAAGCAAACTGGATAAAACACTTGTAAATGTTTTGTAGGCAGCGTATCATATACACCATGAGATGGACTTGAATATACACCACAGAGGAAACAAAACTTTACGCTAAAAGATTATTAAGAGCTACCTGGACAAAGTGAAAGTGCTCACCTCAATTTATCACAGAAAATGTTGTCCACATTCCAGAGGAAAAATCCCATTAAAAATACAGTTAAAGATGTATAGCCTAGACCTCTAAGCCATGGGTATACCCTAGAGAGAGAGAGAAAAATAATATAAAGCTTAGTTCAAGGTGCTTTAAGGGCAGCTTGTAACGTACATAAATACTATTAAATACAAGTAAACTGCTTAATGTAGGAAGATACCTTTTTCCAAAGGAAAACATATTAATATCTAATTTCATCTATTTAAGTATTGTATTTTACCTCCTCTGCTTTTCCTGGATTAGCATTCTCCGAGACTGGTCTTTTAGAGGTTTTACTTCTCCATTACTAGTTGTTCCCCTAAATACTTGTTGCGTTATGAAAGAGCAGTAAGTGGGAAAACTGAAGTTGTCTAAAAGGTAAGAATTCATCAGTCCCACGTGTAATCTTTCAGTTAAAAATTAACCACGTTACAAATTAGGACTCTCCAAGAGAAGAGGCTCTCCCAAGAGAATACAGGATATCCCTATAGTAGGGGACTCATTTAAATAAGGTCTTTCAGAACGACTGTAGTCTTTTGTGAATACAGACCCCCATGATCAACAATTAAGCAAATGATTGGTTTTAGAAAACAGTAATTTCATATTGTATTTTATCACCAAGTGTCACTGGCAATGGAAAAATGGTAGTTCCATTTTGGGAAAAAAAATTCCTATTTAGGATATAAGAAACATACTGAAGCTACAAGAAAGTGCATCATTAATAAACTCACCCTTACCACCTGCATTCAGGTTGGACCCTGGAACTGTCAACTTCCTACATGGAAGCTGGTGGCATTTGCTCCTTTCCCACTAGTAAGTCCATAAGAAAGCCCAATTCCAACCCCAAGAAGCTGCCACAAAATACCCGTGGAGTGATTTTTAAGCCTTATCAGTGCACAGTGTAGATACGGGGTTAAAACACATTCCTGAGCTGCTTTTCCTCCACTGTGTTGTAGAAGGTTATATTTCAGAGCTGTGAGCACTGGCAACTGAAATGCCCAAACAGAGAAGTACAGCTTCTTCTACACAGCAAACTAGCCAGATAAAAGTTGCACAGGTTAACAACAACTGTACTGCCAATGTAAACTGGCAAAATTATCATAATAAACGCATGGAGCATCATGTGGTACATGGCAGAGACCACACTGTAATATTCCCAACTCAGTGCTCTAGAGACACAAGCTAGCCCACGACATGAAAGAGCACTAAATGGTAATTAGGTAATTATAGCTAGAGTTGTTCAGGGAATAAATGGTGGTGTTTTGTGAAGGAATATGAGAGAGGTTGGCATCACTCATTAACAGGGAACATGCTCTGTGAACAAAGGACTACATTTGGCAAGTCATAATCTTGGGAAGAAAGAGATGAAAAGTTGGGGGAAACAAAGCAGGAATGACACCAAATGGTGAGGACAGGAGGAGGCAGCAGCCTGAAAGGAATTAAGTGCTGTTCTTCGAGATTTTTACACTGAGCTCAGAGTGACTTCCAGCCCTGTACTAAGAAATACGAGTGATAGAAAGTTAATAAATATTAAGGAAATAAGATAGAAAAGCAGAAACAGCAGTTGACACAGAAGTTAAAACAGGCTTGGACAAGTGCTAGAGCCATGAACAGAAAGATGGAAATGCATTTTAGTAATGCAGAGGAAGTAAATCCAGAAGTATACTTGGGGCTGGCTTGTAGAGAAGAGACAGGGCACCATCAGGTCAGCACAGCTTCTCCAGTAGAAAGTCTTTCCCAATCCCAACCTTCTAACCACAATTTGCATCAATATAACTTAAGGGGGAAGCCAGTCTTTGTAGAGTGATGTTGCAATGAAGTGATCTAGCTGGTTAAGAAAATATACCCCCGAGCCCCTAAAATTGAAGGAAAAAAGTAGGTAGGACTTCAGAGACAGACTTTGCTGGAGGAAAACAATGGATGATGCCCTGGGAGGATGATGATGTTATTGATAGTGACAGACAACAACGAAATGTTTCAGAAATAATGAGAATGCACAAGAGTGGAATTTGCAGAACTGGAAAGACAGCAGGCCCAAGGGCTTGTCTATACAGACAGAAAGAAATTTGATCTAAATGACTAAAACGGTATGAAATCCAAGAACAGAATTAGAACAACTCAAATTTGATTCAACTTTGTTTCCCTTGGAAGTAAATTAGCGCAATACCACTTAAGATCTCTAGGTTAGGATTAAAATTTCCATGTTTATGGGTTTGAAAAGTGTCTTTAAACGGATTATCATTTCTATAGCTGCAAGCAAATGCAATCGATTTTAAGTTTTTCTTGCTTAACAGAAGTCTGTGAACATTTATGCTTGGTTTGTGGGGATTTCCTGGGGAAAGTCAAACTAAATCAACTGAAATTGCAATTGAAAGGTGATTCAATGAATGCACTTTGTTCATACCTTTTGTTACATTTTTCCTTGTGTTCCTGACCAGTTAACCTGTATAACTCAGAGTTTAACAAAAGGCAGATTTAGCCTGAATACATAGTAGAAAGACAACAGCGATTTCCAAAGGCAATCCCCCAACTCATGAGAAATCCAGCTGTTCACAGGGCAGGAAGGGGCAACCGACTGAGCCCCTGAGAGCTACAGGAATATATTTATTCCATTCAATTCCTTTTTCTTCAGTTTTATTCACCAACTCTGTGCTCTGATGCCTCTGAATGTTTCTCAAAATTTAATACTATTTTGTTTGTTTTAAGTATCTTTTAGTGCAATTTCCATTATACGTACCTAACTTTACCTATTCAAAACTGAAGTGAAAACTATCATTTAAATTTTTGGTTTACTATGTTTTACATTTGAATTTTAGACACTTGAGTAGGAACGAGGAAAGGAAAATATTAACTGATGGTTCAGCTCTGCAGTCTCACTCTTACCTGTCTCCAAGTACCAACAGTAGAGTTTGGACTTGCAACAGGTTTCAGGTTTTATCCAGCTCTATGAAGACAAAAACTCTGCCCCCCTTGAAGTCCCAGGCTAGCAGTTGAAGCCACTAGCAGAACACCTGGCAATGAACACTGCTCACAAGTGTAGAGGTATCACCTTTGTTGAACAATAGCCCACTGGCTTCAAGAAAATTCAGGGAGGTGAGGCGTTTCCTCTTAACCAAGCAGAGCACATGAGCTAGCATTATGTACCTAGTTAAAGAAATTTTGCCATTGCTCATTTATTATGTTAAGCCCAACAAAAAAAAAAAAAAAACCACAAATGCTAAGTTATATCTTATAATGTTGAGTTAATAATACATAATAATACTTACCATAATACTATATAAACAGATCGTAGAACTATAATGGAAACCAGTGTTCCATACATGATCTGTAAATAAAAACAGAGAAAATTCAGCCGTGGTATTCAAGAGACTTTATAAAACACTACAGGAATAACATTTTTTGAAGCCTCTGATTTTTATTTCTTAGCCTCAAGAAAATAGTATCCCTGCTAAATTCCTCTCCAGGTCTTCCATGAAAGTTTCAAATAAAAATATGGTTATAACCATGCTGTTTATGCAATTACAGGAAAAGGCAGTTGTGTAAAACCACTGTTACATTTCTTTGAATCAGAAAGCAAACACTAGGTGGCACTCAGTAAACATCCTGAAATCAAAACGGTCAGTAACTCTTATTATTTCTTCTCTATCTGTACACATCAACACATCAGCTGAAAACACTTTTGAAAGTTATACTTCCTTCACTAATATTTGATTAATATTTTTTCCTGAAAGCAAACACCTCAGTAGAATATGCATTATGCCCACACTGAGCACCAGCATGGAAGAGACTTTCCAGGAAGCACTTAAAATCGACAATTTCAAATTGTCAGGATTCAATCTAAGCACACAGTGAGAAGGCTGCATGCTCTGAAAACAGCAAAATCTGGCTCACTATAGGTTCTATGAAGTTGAACATAATAGCCTGACATATAAAAGGTCGATGTAATCATTTCTTTTCTGCCTCATGATCTTCTAATCACTCTCCATTTCTTTTTCCACAACTCAGGATCCACACAACACCATCTCCAAAACATATGGCCTAAAGAGGAGCAGCAATGCAGTCAGCCGTGCCTGAACAGCGATGCCAAAGCCACAGCAGCAACGAGGACTTTCAGACACAAGTAACATCACTTTACACTCCATGCTTTCTATTCTGAACAGTCTCCTTCCTGCCAAAAGGCAGCTTGTTCCGAGGATCGTGCCCTACGAACTAGTGTCCTTACCATGTTCTATCAAATTCCTCAGCCCTTTCCTTCTTTTAGAGTACACTGTCGCCAAGGCAAGGACCACCTCTTGCTCTGCTGTAACGGGGGCATTCAGCTGTGACTATCCTGCACGCATATGCATGCCTCCAGTCATCTGCTATAGAACAGATTGCTGTAACAACGTGAAGTAAAACCTACCTTTCAGAAGTCCATAAAGGCAAATTTCCAAACTTGTTTTAGCTTTAAGGATGAGGTTAGCAGCACACACTGTATTATCGGTGCACATATACAGAACATGACAGACAATGGAGCCCTTATGTTTGACAACAGGTAGAAGTAAGCTCCAATAGTGACTACGTAAAGTCATTCAGCACAGCAGCTCTATTTGCGTTCAGCAAGAGATCAAGTAACTTCAATACCTAAACTCCCACCACTGAGTGTTCTGTAGAGCTAAACAAAGCAAAATTATTTGAAAGGCTAATTAGTTCTGGCTTGTACATTACACAAAACTGTAAGCTAATTGTAGTTCTCTTGCCTGGGGTACAGCACATAAATGAGAAAAAAACATGCTAGATATGGTCAAGGTATCAAGTGCTGATCGGTCCCGATTAAAGCATGCAAGGGGACATGCTGCTGGGACTGCTCGCGTGTAGGTGCTTCACGTGGTGGTACAATTCATCACTGCGAGTTTTCCCTAAAAAGACTCCACCATATGACAAATACAGACTAAATTTAAAAGTTAAATGCCATTTTACTCTATCAGTCTTCTTTAAAAGAGCCTGTTTCGCTTTCCTAATCAAATCTAGTAATTTATTCTAAGAGAGGGAAGGCAAGGAGGAAGAATCTCGTAGAAAGGCTCCTCAGTTCGACCTCATTTCTTTGCTGTTCTCTTCTTACCTACAATTTCCACTGTTAAAACGTTCTTCTGCAGCACAGATACGGAAAAACCGACCCATGAAGCGAGAGACTTCTATCACACTGGTTAAGAGTATGATCACCTTCAAGCTTTTATCATTTAACTGATTTGCTCTCAGCTTCTTTGTACAAGGAGCTAAATAGCGCTGGGTTATGTCTAGAGAAACACCGCTTATAGCCAGCCCAAAGCCCAGCTAAAACACTGGCTATTTTTTGCAGCAGCTGCCAAAAGCAGGAAAAAACAAAAGCTAGGAAAAGCTTTTTTTGCAGAGCCACTGGCCTGGTATCTCCTAGTGAGTTGCTTAATGGCTTGTAAAAGAGGGCAGTCTTAAGTGTTAATGGAGGGAGAGGGGAAAAAAAAAAGAACTTTGCAGTGACGGAAGAAAAACTCGTCCATAGCTGACACTTCAATTTCTTGCCTTTTCCGCTCCCCCACACAAATAGGTTGTTAGCAGTAAAAGACATTCGTGTTTAAAAGCCTGTGAAAGACTGGAACAACAAACTGTTCTGCTCTGCGTGCTCCAATCCTCTTCGCACCGAAGGCAAACATCAAGGAGGTGCTGCTGTGACATGCGGAGATGGCAGCTGCTTGTCTCCCTACAGCTGTTTCTTACCAGACGCCTATAAACTGAGCTACATAACCCAGTTTATGCTTTCGGGAGTAGTGTTTACTTTTATTCCTTTACCACCCATGGATTTACTATTTTAATCATGCCAAAAATTTGTCAGGTATTATATGTCCACCCAAAGAAAAAGTACAAAATAAAATAGAAAATATCTACCTTATTCAAGCCTACTCGAACTTCTCAATTCCTTTAGTTCCCTTTGTTGTTGCTCTTTAACTAATATAGCACTTCAGTGACACATGAAATCCCAAGCAAGTTTTGTACAGTTTTGCCTTACAGTGCCTTTAAATCATAAGCCAAAGAACACACTTGCACTACAATTGAAACAGGAGGAAACAGCAAAACCTTTCTTTTGTTATCACTAGACAGTTCCCTCTCTACTGTTTAAGAAGCAAATAAAGCTGCAGGTATTTCAGCTTCCAAACCTGTGCCTTACAACGGGGGAAAAACCCAACGTCTTCTGGATACAGAGAGTATTACCCGGTAAGAAGGCCAAACGTGAAGAACATACTTCTAAGTGACAAATGGGAGGTAAGCATTTCAGCACTGTGTTTGGCAGCATTTTTGAGATGATGTGGAAGCAGTTAAGCAAATCCTACAGATTCATTCCTTAGGAAAGTCAGAGGCAAGCTTGGTACTCCACACTAGGGAAAGTGTACAAAACTGATTCTTCATCTACCCTTCTAGAACAGAAAGCATCAAGAGCCCATTATTTCCCTTTCTATTTCTTCTGTTCCTGGCCTTCTGCCCATTCGTTATTCGCAAAGTCAATTTATCAGCCTCAAATATTTGGGAACCACACAGAGATTTCAGGTTCCTGGAGGCCACTACTTATCTATTAACACACAAACCATCTATCAAGAAATAGTTAGCCTACGGACTTGAAGATGGAAACTGTATTTGAAATTTACAACAAAGAAAACAGACTTCTAGATGTTCTTCTAGAAGGGCTATCCCCACAAGGACTCTGCAAGGTTTTATGGCTGTTTAGCACTACTTGCTGCCCTGACAGCTCACAGCTGAGCTATTCCAGATTCCCCTGGTTTGGTCTTGTTTGGATGCACTATGTGATGACTAAGTGACATACGAGTCACTGCTGCTGCACGGTGCCCACAGCTCTCCAGAGCTTCTGGGACATGGTCTGCAGCTGTACATTGAGCTTTTCTTGGGTTCCCCTTCAATGGCTCATGGAGCTGGTCCTTTGCAGAGTCTGAACATCTTTCCAGGCTGTAGCTGTTTTCTTTGACAATCATGCAGGCTTAAGAATGACTATAAATCTGGGTCCTATGCCTGTTTAGCACCACGGAAATTAGGTAACAACAGTGCTTTAGCCACAGAGATTTTGACATAAGCAAGCCTATACAAGCTTGTAAAGACCAGTGCTATCTTTTGTTTGATTAATTGACAAAATTGCCAAAAAAACTGACCAGTTGTCAGGCAGGCAAGTGTTTTCTCCTTCTAATGATGTTCAGTGTCCAACTGACCAAAACGTGCATCTCGTTCCTCCTACGGTTGAAGCACCGAGGCCCTTACAGACCTGCAGTATCTGAATGGAGAAGAAGCTGGTCTCTGTTGCCACTGTGCCATGAATAATAAACTGAATTCCCCTTCATGCCCTGCTGGCAATGTGCAATTTATGAACCCAAGCTGAGAAGGAAAGTGGAAAGCAATTCTCTGAGAAGTGAGGCTTGGATCCTGGCTCCTAAATATAACAGAATCCCTTTCCATTCTTGTTGCTCTCCTTTTAAGGAAAAAACACAATAACAGGGAACACTATAAAGCTGTCCAGGTAGTTATTCCCCTTCTCGCAAGGCTGACAAACAATGATGATCACAAATACCTACAGGAATCAAATGCTGGTTTATATCCTAATGCTGCTTTCCAATACAGCTAGGGACCGAGACTACGAGTTAAACTATGCCTGCACGAACATATTTAACCTTACGTAAGTCTATGCAACCCATTCAGTTGGAAAATACTGAAATTATATAGAGGACAAATGTTGAGAAAAATAACCTTGCTTAGCTGTGCAGTCTGAGAAATGTTTCCTCTGGATTTACAACGTATTTGGCAAAGATTAGGAAAAAATGAGTGCAGTACTTGGACATCTGGTATTTGGCCATAACTGTATGTTCTCCATAAAAATCAATTTGGTAGAGTTGTTGTAAAAAGTCTAGCACTTTTATGGGCCTAAATCTTTTCTACATTGATTCCTTATGTATACATTATAACAGGGAATTCATACTCAGAAGCAAAGAGAAACCAGATGCAAAAAATTAATGGTTTGTGGGAACAGGTTAAAGTTTCCCTATTTCTCTCTTTCCAAACAAGTCACAATATTTATCGTCTTAATATCTGTCACATGGAACAATACCTATGTGAATGCCTCAATCTGGGCTACAGTGAAGCTGTGATCTACTTATTGCAACAAATGCAGGTTGAGTAGATTAATTAAAGAAATAAAACAGTCCAACATAAGTAGTAAATTATGCCATTGTTGTTAACAAAATTATTTTAAATCACTTCACTCAAAACCAGTTACAACCAGCTCAGCAAAAGCATCAGAAATTGCCATTTTCACCTTGGCTGTCTTCCTGCCAAAAATGTGTTTGAGGGGGGGAATGGAATTTAATAAACACAATCAAAAAACCCTGCAAGTTTCTCTTTTTATCTATAGGTAAAGTAACCATTCTGGTTTCTAGGAAAGATTATTTGGAGCAGTTGAGAATTTATCTCATTCATCAGCGCTTTACTAATCCACCAGCAGGAAGCATGTATCATTTTTATGACCGCTGATGCAGCAGGCACATTTTGACAAGCGACGGCTCTACCAATTTCAGAAATTAAGGCTTTAAAGCTCTGTCCTGCAAAGAGCTGTGCTTTTGCTTGGCAATTTTTCAGCTGTTATCCCTAATCAAAAAGTCATAAAGAGGGAAAGCTACTCATGGCATAGATAAGCAAGCACAACTTCTAACCTCCAGTGACACACAAGTGACACAAATCCTATTCCCACAGGCAGCGGATGCACATTAGTACTGTTGGACAGTGCTGCTGCAAAAGAACCCGTACCAAACGTGTCATTAATCCTGCATGGCCATAACAACAAGCCTGCCACGTAAACCTGTAAGACACTCCCTGTTTAAATTCAGCTTGAATTTACAAAGTAAAATTGAGTAGTTAAAAAAAGCTAATATACAAAAAGGGAGAGAAGAACATGGGGCTGAGTCGCCCAAGCCACGTTATGATGTCAGGTCATCATTTCACAGCAGTCACTAATGTAATAACTCATTAAGGCCTTCCTCTTGTTACTCTTGCCACTGATGAAAAAACACCCAGACTACTAGGTCAAATACTAGAGCAACACACATTAAACCACTCCAGTTTTCCAGGTCACCAAGTAACAGGCTGGCCAGGTGACAGGCAGCAGTACTGCTTAAAGAAAAAGCGAAATGCAAGTTGTGTTTGCCTTCCATTCTTCCTTCCAGCTATAGCATCCTAGAAAACATTCCACTAAACCAGCGTAGTTTAACGAGATCAGCTTCTCCAACAGAGCAAGATTTACCTGATGGAATACAGGCTCTTTCAAATTTAAGTAAACCTGCAAAGATTAAAGAGAGATAAATAATTTGCAACAGAGAACAATCATAACATTATTAATTTAAATATTGCCAAGACTTGTTCTGTTAGAATAAAGACACGAGTGCCTATCCATATACCATTAAAGCTGATTAAACATTTGAAGTTTCCTCTGGCAAACCCTGGGGCTTCTTCAACAGATTTTAACTGTAGAATTCTTTTAAATTCAGAGGCACAAATAGTGATATTAACAGCTAAAACCTCCTCATTTAATAGAGCTGCAACACATACAAGAATAATTAAAATGCAGAAATTACCAGACACATTCTTGATATGCATTGTGAGAAAGCGTACTCTGCTTTGATTTGCCGTTATTAATGTTTTTGACAATAACATTTCCATTCATTTTACAAAAAAATAGAAGTTAATGCAATCCAATTGTTCACACAGCTCATCCAAGTTCTGCTTTTGAAGAGAGAACGGCACTGCACCTCAGGCATAACATGCCACTAGTGTAAAAACTAAACTTCAGGAGACAGAAAACACAAGTCTTTTAAAGGCAGAAGACCTATAATACTACGAAAATAAAAAAAGTTTATCAATTAAAAATAATGAAAGAGATTTCAACTGCGGCTGACAGCCAGTACAAAACTCATTTTGTTCATACAGGGAGCACGCTGCATTGAGACAGGGAATCAAGTTAGCCATGACACCGTTTAAATTCTTCTAATTCTTTTAAGCAGCTAGGTTCCTCTCTTATTCTGGCTGTTGATTTAAAACACCAGTCAATATACAGGACTGTGCATCACAGTTCACTTTTTACAGCCTGTTGAACAGGATTATTCTCATTTCTGTCGATGAGTTAAGGTGAGGCCCAGACAGAGAATACAGCTTGCCCAGGGTCTCACAACAAGTCGCAGTCGAAGGGGACTGTTTTTCTCACATTTCTATTCCAGCAATTACATTTCTGTGTTTCTTCTTCATTTATTTTGTATAATTTTCCCATCAACAGAATAATTTGTCCTTCTTGACTGGAACTGGGAGAGATTCAGGACTGCTTGTGTGAGGTTCCTTCACTGGCAGGAAACTTGCAACACACAGGTGAAAATGCTGTATTAAAAAAAGTTACTTACTATGCTGACTACGAAGCTGTATGTTATTAACAAGAAAAGCAGTGGATAATTGACTGTGTTCTTGTACTTGAAACATTCATACCTGGAACAGAACATAAAGGAGAGTGATAACATTCATCATTTACCATATAACATTCATCATTTACCATATAAAGGACGTATTTTTCAAGGTATATTATCACAAAATTGATCCAAATGAGTCTTAGGCCCTTCAAGAAACTGTAGCTGCTCCAATAAAGATGTGTCATTTTAATATGAAAAGCCCACACTTCTACCAATAAATGTTTTTCAAAAAGTCTATTGCAAAAAAACCCGATAAGCTTATGCGTATACAAAAAATAAGCCAGTCAGTGGAAAGAAACTGGTAAGCAGAAGCATTTTTCTGAGGTGCTTAAGGGGTGATAATGGATGACAAATTAGAAATGAGTTCAAAATGCAATACAGCTGCCAAAAAACATTACATCTGTGAGCTAAAGTCAGTGTGGGAAAGGGACTGCCTTACAAAACAGTGAACTCTAGAGATCTGTTAAAATGCAGATTGTTTACAGCTTTACTACAGTCCCAGTGCAGTAAACATGCGAGGTCGGGCACTGGTAGAAGCGCGAAGTAGAAACAGCTAATCACTCCCAGTATTAATTAAAATTAGCTTCACAATCTCTCTGCTGCACTTCAGTCACAGCTGCGATGGAATTACCACACACATCCCAGCCCACAGCTTCATCAGAAAAGAAAGAGAAGAAAAAAAAAAAAAACAAAATCAGTTTGTGCTTCTCAAAGTCACAGAATCATTAGGGCTGGAGGAAGCTGCCTGTATAGCTCCAAGTGACATCTGCCTACCTTACTATTCGTTCATAAGCTTTTAGAAACAGACACCATCATGGATGAATAAAAGCAAACAAAAAAAAAGTGTGTAGGAATATCTGGAAATAAATCTACAAGACAGCACAAGGCGTTACACTGCAAAACGGATGGCCAAAGGAAATGTGCAGCTTGAGAATCGCCAGGACTGAATGATGTATGAGGGCATGTCCTGTGCGGAACCACCCCGCCACCTACCTTCAAGAAAGCCATAATGATTATTAAAGGCCTCCTAAACCAAGCATTAGCTCATTTTTCAGAGCAGTTTAATTACTACCAAACAAACTTGCATAGAATCTTATTAAAGCTAGAAATGCAGTAACAGACTTCAGTGCTTTTGAAGATGATAGAGTAACCACTGCACAAAATAAGCATGATTATTTTTTCAAACAGTTTTTTTAAAGCCTCTGCTCATCCCTTCCCCAATCACATTCAAATCAGACAAAAAAAAATGCAAAGGCAATTTCAAGGAGACAGGGAGCTACAATGGAAATATTTCCACTAACAGAGGCATTATTATTCTGGTCCTGAGTTTGCACAAATCATACTAATGTATGAATCACAATCTGATGGTAATTTCCACAGATGTAGGTTTAGTCCTATGCCACGCCATCTCCACTGCAAGCTACCAGTAACCTTCACCAAAGACTCCAATTTGCAACAGCTGAATATTTGCTCATATGTTCGAAAGCAAGAAGACAATTATTTTCTGTCTTGAACAGGTTGTTTTATGGTTTGGATTTTCCAAGTGACAGAACAAATTGTGTTAAATCCAGGCCTTGCAGTCACAGGCAAAAAAGACAACTTACTGTACCTTTACAGTCACCAAATGCTACACTGTTCCTGAAATTAAATGGTAGAACACGTCCTGGCATGGTATTAAGCAGTCGCACATGTTCCAGGACACTCTCCACAAAACATGCCCTCAGCTCTTCATAAAATCTTTTTCCTTTAATTTTCCAGCTGAGTGAAAACAGGTTTAACCAGAAATCTGAAATTCGCATTTGGAGTCAGACTACATCATTGAAACATAGCTCCAATAAATTACCGTGTTGATAATTTGGTAGGCATTGCTGATTTTATTATGTCAGCTGTTTACATACCAAGTAACACTGAGCTCTAGTTGTATACAACACAACTCTTCAACAAGAGTTATTTTTTTTTCTACTGCTAAACAAACACTGGTAAAACATCTCTAAATTAGCAGAAACTAGGACTAAAGCCAGCCTGGTGCTCTAAGGGCCAAGTCACAATGCTGCACTGCTGGCAAAACCAAGATGTCATTGAAATCAACAGAAGCTTCAGTGTCAGCCTCACCGTACACTAGACTGGGCTTCACATATTCTGTATTACAAAAGTTAGTATTTCAAAAATAGTCAGAAAAAAACATTTAACAAATACTTACAGGCAGTAGACAAACACACAACAACTGTATATCATTGGCAGTTCATCCAACAGCTACAAAAAGCAGAGACATCAAAACATGAAAACTACTTTCAACTGACACTTGTGTAAGTTAATTAAGGAGAGAAGTCTTAAGAAAATACGAGTTTTTAAGTCATTTCGATATCCACCTTCTTGATTGTACTTCAGTATGTGGCAGTGTCAAATCCTATCCAACTACTGACATTTTCTGCATTAATAAGATTATTACACTGAATCTTTTGAATATTACATTCCATAAAAAAACATGCCTACAAAGAATCATGCCATTTCCACTGTTCATACCTCTTTAAACATTTATAAAAATTAGTTTTTCGAAGTCTGATTGAATATGACCGCACCATTTACAGCCTGCTCAATGCAGCCAGTCACATTTTCTTACCTCTATACAAGCTTCAGAGAGAAGCTGTAATTGTATCATTTTTCCATAATGTAAAATAGAACTTTAACCCGTTAGGAATCACCTTGTGACGTGCTTGAATGCTTAGCTCCTAATTTGGGAAATTTCTTACATGGATGAGTGCAGCTCCACTGCCTCTGAATTCTAATACATCCAGCAAATAGTAATACTGAGCCACCTTAGGATTGTTACTCCCCCACCATGGTTGACTCCTTCCTAAGAAAAGTAAGAACCAGATGCAAAGAGAATTTGATCTTTATCCTCCATCAAGCTGGAAGCTGTTGATGGCCACGTTTGTACAGAAACTCCCTTCCCAGTACTGGTAAAGGGTACTTAACCAGTTCGCAATCATGTTTTTCTGAATCATGGGACACATTAGGAGCAACACCAGCTTACACAAACCCTCTCATAAAGCCAGCCTGGTTCTGCGCCATTTGGGAGCGTTGGTCTAACTGCATAGGCAAAAACTTTCTTTTAGTTTCGAACGTTCATAATGAAAAAAGTGATCTAGTTCTTTACAGAAGCAGAGAGATAGATTATTCAGAGCTTGGACTATTAGCTTTTTTGGGTTTGGTCACAGAAACTTCAGGAAATACTTCACAATACAGCTAAACAGATCTAATGACCAGCTGCCACTGAAAGGGCAGGTCTTACTTCTTCACCCACATCCCCACTGCTTCTCCCGAGCCAGCAGTCGCGCTCGTCTGACCCACGGTGAGCCACTTCCAACAGGTGACCCAGCACACATCTAACCCTGCAGGAAAAAAAGGTTGAAATCCCTGAATCTGTGCTTTATAGAGTCAGGGACTGCAGAAGGTAGCACCAAGAAAGTATCAGGAAGACAGATGGCAGATGAAGCTAGTAGGTGTGGCTAGGTGGCACTTTGCCGTGAGATTAGTTCATCTATGTTGTGATGCTTTAGAGAGGGAAAACAAGCAATAGCTGAATTCAGCTTAATGCTAT
Source organism: Anseranas semipalmata (assembly GCA_013399115.1). Lineage (NCBI taxonomy): Eukaryota > Metazoa > Chordata > Aves > Anseriformes > Anseranatidae > Anseranas > Anseranas semipalmata. Next base: position 401,512 of record VXAA01005852.1, on the reverse strand, counting down.
TATTCAGAAGTTCAGCGATATTCTTACTGAGCCTGATAGGAATTAGCTGCAGGATTAATTCATGCAGCTCTTGAAGAGTGTGAGTGATTTAAGGTCTCATAAAGAGAGGGCAAAAAGAACACAAAATACAATATAGCGAATATTTTCAAATTTGGACAGCTGTGCATGCTCCAAAGCTCATATGCTGTCAGCTGCTCAGGGACTGAACAGTAACAGCAAAGAGAGATTTAAAAAATCCTAGTTAGAATTTGTTTGCAGAAGACAATGGCTTCTGTACCTGAAGGAATTCATCCCTCCAGAAATGCTGTCAACAGGATGCCTGAGCACAGAGGAGACATGTATGGAAGGAAATTTGGTGCACTGATTAGCTGGTTAAATAAGCATTTTGGATCCCTTGAGGCACCATCAAGCAATATTCCCATAAAAATAAAGTTATCACCTTTTTTTTTTCCTCTAATTTCAGAAAAAAATATTCTCAGCAACTGCTTTCAAAACAGAAGCTTTCCCATTTCTCCTAATTAAGCTACCTGTACATTGAACATTGACAGTATTAAAACTGTGAAACGAACGTCAAGAAATTCTCTTCAAACAGCTATCAGTGCTGACTTTGAATCATAACAAGAGATAAAGTGAACGAGAAAAGATTATTTACTGGTTGAAATATTTCCTCTGTGGTGATTCATCAGTTAGCAATCAGAGTATTATGGGCCACTTGCAGACATAGCTTGGCTGCCAAAATAATGTGTGTACTTTCTCTATGTCACACAAAGCCCTTTACTCCAGTGGGATAAAGTGATGCAGACACTGCTGCTCCTCTCTCAGCTGCTCCCGTCCACCCTGTCTATAGCACAGTTCATAGGACCTTTAGTTGTTCTGAAGCAACACCAGAACTATGTGGTAAGCAGCAAAGTCACGTGGATTAAAAAACCCTCTTCTTCCAAAAAAAAAAAAGTTTTAAGCCTGGATCATTTAATGATCCAGGGTTCAGTGTGGCTTTGCTCACCTGCATCAGTGCGCGGAAGAGGATGTGAAAGACTGGCAGGGTTAGGAGCAAGTAGCTGAGGGAAGAGATAAAAAGGTGGAAGTTTTACCACTGAGGTGGGATTTAGCTATGTTCCCTTCTAGTTGGGAGGGAGTGGGGAGATGGATCTAGAAAGAACCTTTTTCATGCCAAAGAAAACAAAAAGAGCACCAGATATTTTTCCATGGTGGTAACAGAATGCTCCGCTGAGGCTGATGGTCTCCAGCACGTGCTAGAGATGTGAAACTGAGCACCGTTGAGGCAAACATCACTACAGACTGTATTCTGGTACAAGTTCAAGACACTTAGCTTCTGGCGTCTCCATATGCAGTGTCCCAGGTCCCATTACGATTAACAGAAATCCAGGGCTTGATTCAGTTGCCAAGGCACAGGTGCGTAATGCTATCCGAGATGCTCTGGGGTCTCCAGTACACCCACCCAAGACTGGTGGATGCACCGTAGGGTCTAAGAGACCTGCACCTTTGTGGGATGGCAGCAGGAGGCCAAACAGAATACTCACGTAGCCTACAATGATGCTGAACATACCTTTGCTTAGGTAAACTGATATTATTCAAGTTAAGACTGCCAGCATAGCCTGGAGAATGATTCAGCCCAGCTGACTGGTTCCCCAAACTCCACTGACTTAAATGTATTCCCACTGACTATGGTGGGAACACGGATTTCTAGCACATGCTTTCAGATGTAGGTTTCTTAATTTTGAACTGAATCCCAGTTCATTGTTTCTTTGATTCACAGAATGGCTGTGGTTGGAAGGGACCTCTGGAGATCATCTAAGCTCACCCCCCTTGGCCAAGCAGGGTCACCTAGAGCACGTTGCACAGGAAAAGAAGAATTTCCTTAATCTTCTCAGACCTAAAACAGGACAAGACACTTCATGTCCCTTTAGAAAATGGATTTGAAACAAATGAAATTGGAAACAAATTCTTATGGCCAGTGATTTATTGCTGAATACCTTCTACTTGAGAACAAGAGAGAGGGAGACGCAGCTATTGCTGCTCAGAAGATACTGACTTAGTATCCGTGCCACAGGCACATCTAGATCAATAGAAAATATAATAGAAAACAATAAGGTGAAAAAAAGGATACAATGAATAACAGTAGTCTATACTGCTTACTATTAAATCACAGCTGTAGGAATTTTAAAGTAACAGTGTGAGTAACAAGATAGTACAATTTCCCAAAGGACAGAGGTGGCGTCTGCTAAAGTAAGCAACTGATTAGGGCTCTTATTTTAGGAATCTATACAAGTGTATATTGCTGTACATCTATGGGTGGAAAGTATCTAATGAAATAAAATCGTGCAAGTTTTTTGCTGAGAGTGGGAATCATGTATGACGATATCTGAGGTAGATTAGCTCCTGTTATACAAGCTTCATCTACTCAAGAAATGGCAACATGACTACATAGCAAGAAACGCAGTAATTTACAGCTACTTATCAATACTCACCTGCATTTCATACTTCAGGGTCATGTGGAAGCACCAAGATCCCAATCCCACAGCTGAAAACAAACCAAAACCAGGGTTAGAATACAAGTCTATGTAGAAAAAATTCAGGTGCATTAACTTAAAAAGACAAAATTTACTGGGGAAAAAAAAATTAAATCATCAGCATCCTACTTCAGGGACACAAACCCAATTTTCCATGGCTGCCTAGTTTATACTTGTCACCAGTGATGTCCTTGGATTTTTCTGAGGGGGTGGGAGATGTTTCCCTGTCTCCTACAAACTGGTGGGATCTCAGTTGAGAGTAGGAGTAGAGGAACCAAGAATGAATGGAGTATTTTTATTCTACCTCTCTTTTCTTTCTTTTAGTACATTAAGATTTATCTGTCTCAAAGCTTCTATAATGGAAAGCATCATTCAAATGTAGTAGTCCTGAAAGTCTGCAATATTTCTGCTTCTTTTCCGATTTTAAAAGGTAAATTTTACAAGCAGCTTTCGGTCAGCTGTGGAGGCAGAACTGAATTGTTACTAGAACTCAGAGAAACAGAAATTCAGGGTACACAAACAAAACCCACGCAGTATGGATTCATTTCATGAAATGAGATCACCATTTCCAATCTTTCTACTTGGAAGCTCAACCTTCTATATGATGCATTTTATCTGAAGTATTTTAAACTCTGAATTTACTTCTGAAATTAATTTATGAGGTGTATACTTTGCCTGTACAGAGGTTTTTTTCAGTTGGATGAAGACAACGTGTCTTGTAAGTTAAATTTCATTATTTAGAGCAAAGCTGGTAGAGTACTTAATGTATTGTTCATTACTTTGAAATATGAACAATTAAACACTCTCATTAAGTACCAGCTCATTTCTATTTCGCAAGAGTAAGTACATTACTGTGATGTCTTGTCTTCCTTCAAGAAATGACGCTTTACCTCAGGCTCTAGTTTCAGAGAAAGCCAAGCATTTTGCACTCAGTCCTTGATCACTGGGAGTGCTGCTGTGCTCTGCTGCAAGAGCATAACCTTCCCCTGGACACACCACAGCCTGGCCCCACCGATGCATGAACAGATCGCTATCCAACAAACAGCGCGACTTGTAAAGGACTCCCAAGACAGCTACAGACGTGTCTGGAGGTGGTTTAGATGTTTTTAGACTGGAATTGTGATTATATGCACTCAACAAAAAGAAATACCAAAGCATATAACTTCACTGAAACATAAAACTGTAATAAAACATAAAACTGACAATTTGGCAAAGTAAGAGGAAACACCTATAACGTGCCAAGTATTGCAAGGAAATCTTTATTTCTTCTGCTATGCTCGGAGCACATCACCTCTTTCTATCATACTTAAAGCATAAAGCAAACTTGCAAGGGGCCTGACATATATTTCTCTCCAATAGGTAGTGGTTTAATACTTAAGCTCGAATGTCTTCGCATGCAGCTTCTGCGTGCAATTCTACCAGAGCGCAGCTATCTGGAGCTGTACTTTTTATCACATAATAACTTCAGCATCAAGGCATTTCTAGGGAATATTTGCTTCACAAAAACCACGGCTGCAATGAGATGTTCTACCAGCTTTGTAATTTTCAGAATACAAGTGAACACGACCACAGCAATTACAGCAGTCTTCAATAGAAGCAACTTTCCCATATAGCCGCTGACAAGCTGAGCAATAGATTTGTTCCTCATCTTGTAAGCAGAGGTTACCATTTTTATTTCCTTTTGTTCCCATCTAGAAAGCAGCTCACCTCCCTAAAAATTGCGTATCATTGGGAAGTGCAACACCATTTTGTGTATAGCTACTGTAACTCACCCCTCACAGATACTACAAGTCTCTCAGCATTTTACACCGATGAACCATTCAAGTTATGGGGAATATACGTAAATGATGTGTTGTGCACAGAAAACAAATTAAGCCACAATATTTTTATCGAGTATTACGAGATCAGAACAGCAGTTGGAAGGACTGGAAATGCAAGGCCAGATTAGCTGTTCCATGTAGACAGATGTGGTCTTTTTGTGTTCTACAGCAAACACAAGGTATGGTTACTGTCGTTTGACAGAATAGTTGTGTGATAGTGATGATGTAAATGCAATGCATCTATAAATTTTCCTTCATACACATTTATCTCACTGTGCTCCAAACACCATCGAAGATTCTAAGTCATGATAGAAATAATTTGACATTATAGGTGAGATCCAACTCCATATACATACCGTATAAACTCTCAGGATTTGAATCTTAGAGAAATACCTTAAGAAATACTCCCTATGAATTTTTCAATAGTTTGAGGAAAAATTAGAGGTGTCACATAATCAGTGGCAATTCATTTTGGTACAAGACTATCCACCAGCATTCAGAATTTCTTTTATCATAAACCTAAAGCCTTTAAGAAGAAGCAATTTATTAGGATTTCATAGATGTGGTATGAATTTAAACTGTACAAGTCCTAGACAAAAACATTGCAAAGGGTGGGATGGAATTTAACTCCAGATGCGAACACCTTTATTTAAGTATTTACACGTGTACTAGGTGTCAAAGCTTCCACTAAAGAGAATGGAATTACAGGAGTGATTCAGCTGACCAAGGATCAGGGGCTACTGCAGGATGAGCCAAACGACTCTCCAGGCTTTATCGACTGTAATGGGAGGGATCCCTCTGCACAGGTAGACGCACATTTAGCTGTTTGAATCCAGAGCTGAGATCCAAATATAGTTCCCTAAAATGACAGAACTGAACTGAAGATGAACAACAGCAGCATACTGCATCACAAACAGTCAAAGAACGGAACAAGATGAAAAAGCAGAGTTGAATGAATTATTTTTATTGAATTATTTTGTTTTGTACACTTAAAAATGGCTTCCCTCCACCAGCGAAGAGACAGGCGTGCCCGGGGTGACTCCCAGGGTAGAGCTCTGTGAGCGAACTTGGGCACGGCTGGGGCTGTTCCCAGACACCGTAACACCGCTGTCTGTGCCGGTGGATTGTTAGGACGGCCTGTGGCACTAATCCAGCCTGTTCCAACCAGCACGATCCCCCGGGCACAGCCCAGTGGTCGGAGGAGCCCAGAGCCCGTGCACATTTTTGTATGCGGTCACCTTGCTTTGGAGGCTAAGATGAGCAGACACGGGCTGCTCCCCATGGCTTGGTTCAGCACTCAGGAACATTCCCGAGCACAGCTGATTCACAAGCATCGACATGGCCTGCGCATCTTCTCTTTGGATCTTAGGTAAGAATAAAGGAATTAATTTGGGGGGAAGGGCTTCTAACACCTACTTCTGCAGATACTGAGCTTCAACACATATATATTTAAGTCAAGACCCTTTTAGAACATAAACCATTTGGGAATCACGCTTCCCCACAGGAAGAAAATGTCGTATAATAGAACGTGATACAATGCCACAGCATCAAACTCCAAACCATCTGCGTATTCTCTGAGGTAGTGACAGTCTGATTTGTTCTACCTGCTTCATGAGACACCAAATGCTAAAGTAATCGTTTCAGATTATTCTTAGCAATTGTAGGTTGATTATTTTAAATAGTTCTCCAAAGCTTAAAAATCTTACCCAGTTTCTATTGAGTTCACTGACAATATGCCCTTTGAGCCGAAGTGCAGCAGAAACGAGGGCTGAGAACAGTGTGCTGTATCTCAAAGAACTTGCTGAAAAGTGCAACCCAGTCTTGGCACCAGCATGAACAAGGAATTTATTCAAATAGTCATTTAGAAACCCCCCTTCTTGTCCTGCCAACTTGGAATCTTAGCATGTATGTGAAATGAACAGTGCTTCCTAATTCAATATGCGCTCGGTTCAAAGAGGAAATAGATGTCAACAACAGAAATTGTAGGGTATAAAGTGAAGCACTGAACACAGCGTGATAAAACACAAAGGAACTGACAATCAGCTAAATGTCTGGATGCATCCAAATGAAACAGCTGATTTGGATCACAATAATGTCTAGGAACAACACTTCTTATGTTCTCAGATGCTAAGAGATTTAATTTCAATGTCCGCTTTCACAGCTGTCTTAACTTCTCGTAAAATCTCCGTAATCATTCAAAGTTGTTAAAACCTAACTAACGTGCCTGCCCGTCCACCTCCATCTTCAGAGCAGAGCTGTGAAAGAATTTCTGCTTTAACGAAACAACCCACTGACATTATGAGCTACTTAGAAGCTCTGCTGTGTGGCCTTTCAATGAAGCATGGTGCCTGAAGTGAAATAAGCAGTTTTGTGTTAAATTCACTGTTCCTTTATGGATTAAGTCTATATTTCTTTGTTACGAATTACTTACACAGAGTGAAATCTGCTAATAAATAAAATTGTTGTAAGGAAAAAGTATTCGCTCTGGCACTTTCTTACAAAAAGATATTTCTGTACACTTGCCCTATCTCTTCTTCAGTATGTTTCTCATTCAGTCACACGCAGAGAATGCCAATGCTCTTGGCACATTTCAACTATATTTAAAATTCTGTTTATCTTCTCATTTGCTGCTTTATTCCACAGCAGAACAAATGTTAAGAGGTTTGTGATTCCGAACTACCCTGTTCCTGTTTCTCACCGAGAAACTATAAAGCTGTCTATATTCCTTTACATCTTTCAACTGCTGTAAAACAGCCCAGCATTATGAATACTGAAGTGGAGACAAAACAGAAGAGAAACGTTCTGGGGAGTAACCTGCAATGTCAGGTTCCACCATAAGAAATGGAAGTCGAGTCACGCAGGCATTAGCACTTCAGACAGGAGTCAAAGGCTTCTGTGCAGTCGCAGACGAGCAGTGCCCAGCTGGAGCTCAGGACTGCCCTGCAGCACTGCTGTCAAGCCTGCAGGCTGAGCTCCCCTTCGCAAACACCCGGAACAGTAGGAAAACTGAAGTCCGTGGTCCTTATCATGATTGAAGACAGACTTTTTTTTTAAACAGTCACATTAAATGGTATACAAGGAGCCCATTCAGAGCTGGAAATCCCTCTAGCAGTCCTCGTGTGACATCCTGATGTTCTGGTCAAATAGTGGCACGCTTTGTCCATCATGAAGCGTTCCTGATAGAGGCAGCCACAATTTAGGGTGAATACCAAGACTCAAATGCATTTTTTTTTCAATTTTTCAGTTTAGAAAGAATGGCAGTACAGGATACTTTGATTCAAGAACAAGGGAAGAGTCAACTTCAGCAAATGCTTAGTTTCATTCTCTTTCTAAAAGGAAACCCTGACCTTCAGAAATTCCTTCTACCAAACTATTTAATATTGAGACAAAAATGAATAACCATAAAACGCCTACAAATGGCTGTTTGGAAAGTGTTCAGAAACTTCCATGGCTGTACGTTGTTGCTGCTGCTTATCTTTCACACGTATTAGCAAAGCTGAACTAGGTCTCCAAGTAACTGAAAAACCCTGAAGTTGTGCCTAGTGTACGTTACAGCTTCATTGGCATCAAGAATACATTTAGCATATGGATATCTGCTTCTCAACAATGTTTATCTACATACGTGAGTATGCCAGTAGTAGAAGTAACATTTACAAAAACCCAATCTCTTACCACTGAGAAGACTGGGGAAGATAGTCTCCCCAGAGATGGGAGCTACAGCAAACACAGAAATCCTGTGAAACAAAAATTCTGTGAAATCCACTTCCAGAGACCAACTGCCAAGTCTGAATCATCTTAAGACACCTTCTTTTCTCATGAGGAACATGATTTTTAGTTGCATAATTGAAATTCTAAAGGAAGACGTTTCTTTGCTGTTTTTTGCCATTACAGAAAAAGACAGACTGCCCTCAAGTTCACTGATGCACCAATGTTACCTTGTGCTTCCATCCTTGCGAAACTTCCTAAATACGATGGCAGCTAGGTTGTTGGGTGGTAGATGACAAAGAAGAATTGAAAACAAATTCCAACTCCTGAAAGAATGCTTTTCCAATTCCTCTAAGATCTTGCCCATTTGTTGTATTATTGTTCCATACAAACGTTAAAACACACAAATACAGCATTAAACTGTTTGAAAACAGGACCACCTAACTTCTGTAAATCATCAAAAAGCACAGAGAGCAAAGACGCACTGAGCAGGACTTTAAGGCCAGAGAAGGATCACTTTAAAACCTCAGGAAGTTATTTAGTGAACTCTAACTTCATGCCCCCCCCAACAAACACCATTCTCCTGTAAACATAAACCTCAATTTTGTTAAACTGTTAGTTCCACACAGTATTTGGATTTACCACTTGGTTTGTTAATATTTGGATATTGTTCATTGTGTATCTGGGCTCTCTTTATAATGAAAGAGCAAATTAAGTTTAACACATACCTGTAAGACACAAATATGCAGCTAAATACCGTTTTTCAAGGCCATCTTTATAGGTCTGAATCGCACCATAGATTGGAGGTAGAATGAAAATCAGGTTACTCACTGTGTTCCCTGTGGGACAGAAAGCAAAAGCAGAGATTTAGCATCGGGTACCGTGCACTTTAAATAAACAAAGCTGCATTCGCTCATTAAAGACTGGTTCAACAGTTTTCAGCCAGAAAGCTACACCTTTTTGAAACTGTCTTCTGCTTTCATACATAACACCCAGTTAAATTTTGGTACAACACGGTTAACTATCTCAAGGCTAAGAATATTTTAATTCTTTTGTCCTTTTTCACCTGTTTGGATAGCAATAAAAAAATTAAATTAACTGAAAAGGTTGGCTTAGATGGTGCTAGGGTTACCTCGATTGCACAGTACATGAATGAAAACCCAACTCCTTAAGGACATAACAGCCCCAAATAGTTGAAGCTAGGTATTTTAAAAGAGTTATTTATTTTTCTTCCCTTAAAGCTATCTTTGGAGCTCTCCACACTCTCATCTTTACCATTAGCGTGCAATCGCTGCGCGCACAGAACAAACCTGCCGTGGTGCTGCATCGCAGATCACAACGTAAGCTCAAAGACTGCAAGGGGGCACGATAAGGAACAGCAAAAAGCCACGAGCCGCTAACGAGCAGCGTGGCAAGCAACTGCCAAAGCTCATCAAGAGCCCAGGCTCCGGCAGGGCATCGCTGCTCCCCAGGCCTCCTGCTGAAGCTGGGATGCGATGCAAAGAAACGCTGCGTGTGTTGTAGAGATCAGAGAAAGCACGAACGAGCACGGAGCCCAGCTCTCATACCAGGGGGCAGGACGACTCATCCAGCAAAGGGAAAGATGAAGAAAGTTTTCCTCTTGTTTCCTTTTTTTAAGGCTGCTCTCCCACTCTGATCTAGATACGTTTTCAACCTGTCCTGGCCATTGCAACAATGCACTGAAATGGCGAGACATACAGGTGAAGCAGAAGGAAATGGTAAATTTCTCAGCAGAAGGGATGCAGATTCAGCTTTTGAACCCAACCACAAATCAAACTAATTTAGAGAATGAAGGTTTTGTAATGGGAATGAAATGGCCTGCAACTTGGGCAAGAGCAGATATACAACAAGGCAGAACTCTGCTTACATAAATTAAGCTGCAAATTTTCACATGCCATCAGTTAAATATAAAGAGTTAAAATTCAAAGCCTAATTTCCAAATATCTCAATGACAAGTACATGAGGATATGGAGAGGCCAGAAAAATTATTTCTGCCTTTTGTATTCAGCAGAAAATCCTGGAAGACTTTCAGCATCTAAAACAAAGAAGAGGAGTGAGCGGGCCATGGCTGAACCACTCCTCGCAGTCAAACATCTGTTTTTCAGATCTGCTCTCCAAGATCCACACCAAAGAAAAGTGGTAACTACCGAACTACGATCATAAAACCCCAAAGCATTACAGCACCTCTGGGAACAAAAATCCATATTTTACAGGTTTACAGAAAATTCAAACCCATGGAAAAATGGTTATTTCAGAACACGCGAATAAGAAGCACAGCTGGTTAACCTTGACGAGTTAGCTCTTCTAGGTTCTCACAAATCAGATTCAAATCTCAGCCTGAGACACTCTCCTTGACCAGACAAAAATCTCTTCCAAAATGAACACTTCTTCACTGATCTAAGGCCATCTCCTGTACAACCATGGATTTCACCAAATTGTAACAACCGTGCCAGGGATCCCACTCTTCCCGGCAGCTCTGCAGAAATAGGTTCCCTCACGTACCAGAAGCCCAGCTGAAATCAAAACAGCTCTGCAAACACATACAAGCTTGTACCAATATGAGGGGCCCTTTTCCTGCCTAATTTCTCGGGGGAATCGTTCACCTTTCGCCACATTCCTGCAGTGATGCAATGGGCAGTGATTCACTCTCGCTGGGACCAGGTTTGGGAGAAAGCCACTAAAACGTCCAATGGCCATGTCACCTAACCTCAGAAAGGGGACAGAAAGGGGACCAGAGGCTCTACAGTCCGGATAGCAAGTTTTCTGCTTTCCAAAGGAGTTCTCAAATACATCCGTTTCAAAGCGATGTTACTGGACATGATATAAATATCATTGTTTAAAGACACTTCATTATGCAACTGTCAAAAACCTGGCAAAAATTCAAATACAAAAGTGCTGAACAAAGGAAATACCATGATGTTTGTGCATAACTGGGAAGGCACGTGACATTCGGAGAGATCTGCAGCCGGATAACAAGCTTCTAATGGATACAGGAACGCCGAAAAGAGATTCCTCTGTAGGAAAGCAAAGGTTTCAACACTTCCCGTAAATCCGCAATTATGTTAAATTATTGAAAATTTATGAGCATTTAATCTCGGACCATCTTGCTGAGAGAGGAAATACCGTCGGCCTAATGTAGCTGTAAATTCCTGCCACTCCTCCTCGGCGCTTTCTGGCCCATGTTATTCGGTACATTTACAGCACGGATTAGGCAAGCCTATTTCTAAAACATTTATTGAAAATTGTGCACTTTTTTTTAAGTGAAGGGAATGGGGTGGGGAACAATGAAGTACTCTGGCATGCTGCTAGCAAAATTACTTCTTTCAAGAACAAAACCTAGAAGGCTTCTTTTAAACCCAAGATCCCTAGGAGTGCAGATTTCATAAAAGTCCCGTTAGTCTTTTCAGGTTTATCCTCACACAGAATAGCTCATAAATTCATTAAAAGGGATTTTTACCAATTCCATCAAAACGGCAGTGGGATATGCACAGAGATTAGCAAACAATGCCAAGAAAGAAGAAGAAGGTGACACAAGTGACCGCAGCCCCATCACCCCGAGGTTAATTAACAAACAAGGTCATGAAACAAATTTTGAAGGAAATAGATATGAAAGTTGAAAATGGGAAAAAAGTTAAACTGTAAGAAAATAATCTTTTTTTCACCCATTTTTCTTTAATAAAAAAAACAAATGCAGCAAACTTTTTTTTTTGGAAAACCAGAGATTGGAGAACATGTAACTAAGACATAACAAAGAAAGTACACAAAGTAATTAAAGAGATCACTGGTTATGCCTTTAAGAAATTCAATACATTAGGAATTAGGTGAGTGTGTGTGGATGGGCCTCGGGTTTAACTGTGCACAGCATTCTTCTATCTCAGCACTGGATTCCTCAAGTTCTGGTCCAGGGGAGGAGCTGATTTTTCCTCAGGGACCACAGGCTGCTTCCCAGGGTTTTATCTTCAGCACGTCTGTCGCAGAAAGGAGGACTAGGTTATCACTGGAGGAGATGAGTGAACTCACGGACTGAAATGAGATTAAATATCACGGCCAAGAACATGCCTCTCAGTATGATGGCGAGCCCTTATTCCAAACATAGGGTTAATCTATTTGAAGAGGCAGAAAAGTGAATTAAGATTGTACGGTGACAACAGTAAGCCATCACTGGAAGGCAGGCACCCAAACCCCCAAATTTATTTCCGGTATAGGCAGGGAAATAGTGAAGTCTTCATGCAGGCCAGCAGTGGAATACGCAGTCCTGTATTTATCAATAAAAGAAAAAGCACATCAGGAGCAGAGCAGCATTGCTCAGATGCGAAGGTTAAGTGGGAACCTACAATATAAGGAGGGACGAAAATTGCTGAGCTCACCCAGCCCAGCAAAACAACGGCTGGAGGGAATAAAACCGTGCTCTGTGAATACACCGTGGGTAAATGCCAAGGATAAACGGGAGCTATTCGAGCTAATGGATAATACTGACAAACGAATAAATAGATCTAAACTAACCTTAAATAAACATGCACTAGAAGTTAGAGGAAAGCTTCCAAATGGGGAGGAAATGCTTATAAACTGCTTCCCAGCAGAAACGGGCGCACGCTGAACCCACCTGCTTGTGGGGCGAGGGTCGGTAAGCCCAAAGCCGGAGCTACGCGACGTGACTTGCAGTAGGAAATCAAGGTAACGTGCGAGCTTAGTTTCTAATCACAGTGAACGGCAGACTGTGCGACTGACCTCGTGAATTTTCATAAGCATTTTTCAAGACTGTTCTAATGCAAGCCATTGTTTCAAAGTACTATTTTAGTCACTGGGAGAATGCCATACTGTACCAAAACAAAATCAAATCATCATTTCAACATGCCTGTCTCCGGGAAGGACAGCTGTATCTGTGTTCCACCACATTTGCACACTGTGATACAAATACAACAGCAAAAACTGATGAGCCTTTTTTTTGTTTTGTTTTTTTACTATGCACGTACATTCAGCCATCTTCAGGTCTTAAAAAAATACATATAGGATCATAAATGCACAAAGATCTGTACAAAGACAGAAACCACATCATAGATCAAAATTATAAACACAAACTTGGAGAGGAAACAGTATTTACAGGCAAACATGGGCACAATGGATTACTCTTATCTGAGGAGCTTCACACGGCTAGAGTACACAAATTTGTAGGACCTTACTTCCATAAACTTTCCATTTTCCCCCAGATGTAGTTACTTCTACATTAGAAAGTCATTTCTACAGTGAATGTGGATGAGAAGTCAAAAGGATAAAACAAGTAAAGTTGCAAATGTCTCAAGTGAAAATGGAACATGGTCATAAAAAAAATACCTTGCAGGATGTAGAAACATCAGGAGCACAGCACAAGGAGCTGGAACATCGGAGATGTTTTCAGTGAAGGAGGAGAAGTGGTATTTAAAAGAAGCAGTAAAAATTATCATCTTCTGCTTTTCACAAGGTGACCCACGTGGTTTACAGCGTTAAGAGACTGCTGTGCTTTAGCCTTGGCAGGCAGCTGAGCACCTGCCCAGGTGGGATGGGGAGAGAATCGGGAAGGTAAAAGTGCTGGAACTGGTGGGGTGAGATACAGCCAGCTTACTGGTAAGGCAAAACCCACACGTGCAAGCAAAGCGGAACGAGGAATTCATTCTCTGCTTCCCATGGGCAGGCAGGGGTTCAGGCACCTCCAGGAAAGCAGGGCTCATCACAGGTAACGGTGTCTTAGGAAGACAAACGCCAGCACTCCAAACATGCCCCTCTTCTTCCTCCTTTACCCCGCTTTATTGCTGAGCCTGACGCCATGTGGTGTGGGACATCCCTTTGGTCAGCCTGGGCCAGCTGTCCTGGCTGTGTCCCCTCCCAGCTCCTGGTGCACCCCCAGGTACCTCGCTGGCAGGGCAGCACGAGGAGCAGAGAAGTGCCTGGCTCTGTGCGAGCACTGCTCTGCAACAACTAAATCATCAGTGTGTTATCAGCACTGGTTTCATCACAGATCCAAAACACAGCATTGTGGGAGCCCCTACAAAGCAAATTAACGCTGCCCCAGCCAAAACCATGCCAGAGATCCTTCCTCCTGTGTTTGCACACAGAATGAGTGCAAGATTCATAAACTGGCAAGGATCTCTTCAAACGTGGAAGTGCTCTCACTCTGTCTCACTCTCACACACATACGAAGACTTTTGACGCCGGTCTGGTTTCTACGAGACTCAAAACCCAGCAGAAATAACTGTTACCTTCAGACAGCAAAGAAGAATTTTTTTTTTTTTAGTTAAAAAAGTTGACTAAATATTAAAAGCTCATTTAAAATCACGACTAACAAACATGACATTTGTTACAGGCTTCCAGCCTCCCCTTAAGAACAACAGCAGCTCACTGTGAAACGCCAGAAAGGGAAGTGGCTGCTGTTTGCTAAAATACATACACATAAGCTCCTATAAAGTCAATGTCCCCTTGTAATTAAAAACAAAACAAGGAATCCTCTCAAGTAGTTCTGGTGCAAATTGCAGCCCATTATCAGAGGGTTTACTGGATTTAAAGAAATTGGGAAGCAACACGCTGATTCAGGCATGTTTGAGAGCATGACCACCTACCATGGGAATACCTTCTCTTACAGAAAGACCCTTCTCGTGGAAGGATCTCTAGGGGTATGAAACCAAAGATGAACACATTCAGAGAATATCAGCAAAAGAACGGCATAAAAAGAGCGGTCCTGTGGCCCAGAAGCACCAGGTAAGGGGAAACAACAGAAGACAAGGAGGTGTTTGGGAATTACATGCCAAGTGGAGGAGCAGGCAGCCTAACAGCTTGAACACGAAGGTGGAATCTTGAATACTTCCTTACAAGAATAAGAAGCTCATCATATGGGAAGCCTCGCGACGTACTTCAGAGCTCACCTGTCACAGCACTGTAAGCGTCAAGAGAGGAATTAATTTGGATAAAATCCAGCAAGTTTCCATACGTACAGTACCTGCTATATATCATCAGCCAATAATAGCTAAGTCTGAACCCAGACGAGGTCTGTATTTTGGCCTTGCCAAAATCAGGCATTTCATAATTGCTCAGAAAACCCAACGACACAGAATCAGCTGTTTTGGCTCCTGCCTTCAATCCTGTGCTGGTTTCGCTCAGGGCTCAGCACCAGCAGGGCAGTACGGCAATTAGATTTCACTTCCACCAGCCGTTTGTAATATCCTCCACTTCAAAGTCCGCAGTAACTGCACTTTGGAGCGTCAGGAAATGAAAACTCCCGTCTCCATTTGGTATTTCAAAAGGACCTCGAGGGGAGAAAAACGAGTCATCCCGACGGGAATTCTGCCAATAGGTGATTACTGAGCTCCCTGCTCGCTGATGTACATGCAAGATCAATGTCAGCTTCCTGCTACTCAGAGAAGCACAACATGCTCCAGGCTGGAGCACAGGACCACTGCTAACCTTAAAAAAAAAAACAAAAAGGGAGTGGGGGGATACATTTAAGTAGCAAGATCTGATTCTTACCTCTTGTAATTCCTCAGGTCTCCTTCCCAAATGCTAAGCAAGCCTTGATTTCGTTTACCTGGCCATTAACTGAAGTTGCAACTTGCAGCAGTTCTGCTGCAACTTACACCAGCCACCACATTTCAAATAACAATGAGAAAAAATACTCAAGGAAACAACTAGTGAAGCGATTACCGAACTGGGTAAGCTATGTATGAAAACTTACTGAAGAACCATAAAAATGGGTACAGATAAATAACAATTCAAACTAATGGGTTATAAGAGACTGTATCTCCCTAAGTATTAAGAAAAGGAAATCTAAAGACCAATTTGTTATAAACCATAAGAATTGTAAAATTAAAAGGCAAATAAAACACCATAGGAAAATGTGATAGTGTAAGCACATTACAAAGGAATACTTCATTAACCAGCTCAGTATAGATGTCGGCAAATATGAAATGCATCTTGGCATACCACTGTGAGAAATACATAATGGACAAGCCAGAGGGGGTTCAGATAAGAGGAACCAGGAGCACTACAAAAGAAAAGAAAGATCTGAAAAAAAAGAACAGCTGCCTAAATGTTGGTCAGGCAGCAGCTACAAGCAAGTGACAGGGAAGCCAATAGATTTACAAGTTGCAAGGATTGGAAAAAAAAAAAATTGTATTACTAAAAAAGAACATTTTGATCAGCATTTACATGGAAAAGAAGGAAAAGGGAAATTCGAGTAGAACACCTGGAAGTTTATTTGGAAATGAAGTTTTCTCCTCAGAAGAAGCCATGAGTCCCGGGGCAGTTTCAAACAAGACCGGACAACACGCTACAAGCTGTACGAAGACAACAACCCACCATGGGCAAAGAAAGGAGGCCCAGGCACAGCCTCCTCCTCCACAGCCTTAGCACCAACGTGAGCGTAGCGCTCGTGGGAGCGTGCCACGTTCCAGCCGCACGAGTCTCAGCCTCAGCAGCCACAGGTCGCTGCTGCCAGCGAGTCAAAGTGCGGGGACAAGGCCAAAAAAGCCCTCCAGGCAGCACGGCTGATGCAGAGCTGGAGGCCAGCTGGGAGGTTTCAGTGTTTGCAGTCAGCATCCAGGACCTGTGCTTTGAGGTCTCCTAGGCTGCTTCTCCCTCGCTGGGCCTCCGTTTCTGCAGGATACGTGGATGTACGCTGGTATCCTTCCGGATGAAAACTGCACAGGTAAACAATTCCAGTGATTTAGTGGATTGGGGAGGAGTAATGAGGTAATTTTAGGAAAAGAAATGATTAATTATTAACAACACAATTTGATTTTTATTCCCGGTGCTCATTTACGAGCGGTTCCAACATGCTGTGTCAAGCAATACATCCTGATTTACAGCCTTACACACTTCATATTCCAGCTGCAGAACTCACTCCCTTGGCATTCATCGCACCAGTTCAGCCAATAGTTTTGTAGATGTTTTTACTCTGATTACAGTACTTCATGTTACATTTGTGTTCTTCAAAACAATCAAAGTGTAGAAGGTAATTAGAAGAAAAAGCTCTCAACACTCCTGACTAACGCAGCACGCAAGAGAACGCTCAGTTCAAACCTGTAACGCGTGGGTGTATTTTCTAATGCACAAGCCTCTCCTTGGTATGCACGTCGTACAAAAGCACTGGTTATTAAACTGCTTCTGAATCGCCCTGGGTTACAATTAAGCCATCCTTTTCTTCACCCTCACCTCTCTGCAAAGTGCTTTGCTACTGTGTAGTAAAGACACCAGAAAATTAGAGCCTGTACTAGCACTGACCTTGCTTCTTTACGTACGTTATACTAAAAATAAAACAAATGCATGGAAGTTAATACTACACAAAAGCAAATCTTAAAATTCCATACATTTCTTCCTAAGAAACCAGTATCTGTGCAATCCCATAAATACAACATTCCAGTTCACAATGCAGATTCCAGCTTACATGGTGAAACGTTCATTGCTGGGCTAAGGAGTTTTTGCTTTTCCCTCTCAAGTCTAAAATATATTCATTCCCTATTTAATTTCTATTCCTGCCATGTCTGAGCCACTCCAGCCTTCTGGGTGTGCTGGAAGCACCTATCCTCAATACCCCTAAAAGAGGAAGCCAGGTTAAAAGAGGGTGCCCGAGTCACAAAGCAACCTGCATAAAACCAAAGCCAGGACTTTCAAACACCGATGTGTTTCTCTGGCCACTAGACCTTCCTTACCTGCCACAATAAAAATGACTTAACCACATCACCTCTTGTCAATAAAGTTTCAAAGTGAAAAGCATGAAAGAGTAAGAAGCATATGCTTTCCAGAAATGACATTTTTGTTACCAGCTCTTACAATGTGTAACATAATGGAGACCTTCTCCTGCTGGAATTCTTAAAGACTATCACAAAATGAAGGAAAACTGTCTGACAGCTGAGAACTTGGATTTGCGGTTCTTCTGAGGAAGGATGACCAGTTATTTTTTTCCCAAGGGGTCTGTCTTGAAGCCCTTCATGAGAGGAGTCCAAGATCTGCGTGAGATGTTCCCTCTGTCCCTCAGAAGAGGGTCAATAGCACAGCTTTGGAGGGCAGATGACAGATGTGGAGGACCAGCTGCCCCGTTTAACAGATCATTAGGAATACAACTGCAAGGCAAATATTCTGAGGTGACAGGCCAGAATAAAGAGAGCTACAACAGCTAAATCAAAACAGCCACGTTCCTCACTTCCAAAGCCCAGTTCCGCCAGTTGTCCTACTATGGCTGTAGCTATGTCTACGACACCTGGGCCTGCTCACAAGTGCAGGGTATTCTGAAGCATTGATATGTGTTTTTGAGGTTTTGAAGAGACCATTACACTAAACACAACAGTATTTGAGAAAGTAACAGGAGTGCCGGAATCTACCCTTGGCCATTTTTTTGAGTTTGCAAGAAGAAGCCTGGACAAACAGGAAGATATCCACACCTAACTGGACTACAAGAAATAAATGTGCATTACAATTAGCTGATACGCCCTCCTGTCATCTCTGAATGTTGCTCTCCTGGAATACTGGAAGCCTCGTGGAAAGGAAAGCATCATTTCCCTGATAGATGTGCACCTAGGATGATAGCAAGCAGACCAATTAGGTTGAAATACACCTGGAAGGATTTTGCAAGTAAATTTGAAGTCAAAACGGTTGACATAGGCACATCATTTGAAAAATCAATCTACAAAGCGCACCAAAAGCAAGTGCTTACAGCTGGAAAATGCAATCAAAGTCTAAAGAGATTAGGCTGAGATGATGTAAAGTTAGACTATTACATGCAGTAAGCTCATTGCTGAAGGGCAGATTTGCTGCTATTACAGCCTTTACTGGGAAACAAAACAAGACGTCTTTTAAATGTTATTTTAAGCCAGGCTGATGATGTCAAACTGGAAGGAAACAACCAAAAGGGGAAAACTTACTCTTGAGCCAATGCTAGAACTAAAGCGAGCAGTATAATGTTACAGGTATCATCCACTTCATTTTCAAATTCCCTCCTGTTCACCTTTCTTCTTCTGTGCTGGGGTCAGCATCCCAGCTTCACGTTCAGCGTCTGCGCCAACTCCTCTGAGCCTAAGGCTCTGTCCCGAGCAGAAAGCACAGCTTTTGGGAGCCGATACCGAGCTCCCAGAGCCCAATCAGCCCTCACGGCAGAGGCAGCACCTTTCAGAGGCTCTGTGCAGCGCGATGAGAGCTCCACATCCAGGGAGGCAAGCTGCTCGCTGAATGGTGGGTGGCAGAGAGTAACACACGTCAGTGCTCTTCTCCAGACAGCTGTAGCTGTAATTTAAGTGGCCTTTCTCCAAAATGGAAGTAGTGGAAGGCGTCTTCTAGTGGGGGGTGTCCCTGCTCATGGCAGGGGGGTTGGAATTAGATGATCTTTAAGGTCCCTTCCAACCCAAAGCATTTTGTGATTCTGTGATTAAAATCCAAATCTTCTTGCTTTCCTCTCTTCCTTACTATCACTGTGGATTTCCCATGGGTGTCCAGCACGATTAAAGTCTCTCCCACTGATGATTCATGCAACGCTTTCGCATTTTGCCCACATGGATGGTAAAAAATTAAAAGGAAGATGGGAGGTGACACATGTGAAAACAGAGCACGCTGAGATGATGACACCAGTAGTGACCACAGCCTGAATCAGATGTTGGTGACATTCCCTCTCTCATCAAACCAGGGGAACCCCCCATCTGTAACTAACCACCATTTTTTCACAGGGCTGCCTTCAATTAAGAATCCAAGGGCTGGCCACAAAATGTGATTTAAAAAAAAAAAAAAAAAAAAAAAAAAAAAAAAAAAAAAAGAAGCAAAAAGGCATCTGATCTCCGAAATGGCTTTAACTCCTCTTGTCCACTCCTAAATATCCAACTTTCTCTCTTTTATGTAGGCATTCCTCTTCTGGTTGTGTGAGTCTTCATAACCTTTTCCAGTTCATACAACGCCCCCAGCAAGGACTTTCAGCTGAACCCAGCTCACTAACCCAAGACTTGAAAGCTGTGGCTCCTGGTCTGCTGCTTCTAATTCCAACTCTACATTCTTCTGACACTGTCCAGCTGTTACTTCAAGACAACTTGCATGTTTTTGCTTGAAAAATTAAAAGAAAAAAAATAGCAGTTGCCTATTAAAGCACAAACATCGGCAAAAGCTATTTATGTGAAAATGAAGCTTCTCCACAAAGACAGTAAGATCTAAGTCCAGATCTGTAAGTATCTCACAATCTAAACCAAATACAGGAAGAGATACACAACGCACTGAAGGCTCAAGCTTTAAACACTGTCTTTTTTAATATACCAGCTACACAGAAACAATTCGTGTGCTGGGCGGTAAGCATTCAGGCCGAAGAAAGTTTTACTGTACAATTATACAGAATGGTTGAAAACCAAACAAAACCAAACCAAGTTCCCAGCACAAATGTTGGCCCGAAGACTGGCAGAGGAACTTTTAGAGAACAGGTTTGAGATATATGTAGAAAAAGTACAATAAAAGCTGAAGAAAATATAAATCAACCCAGAAGTCATATGGAAATCAGCATGCAAGAATTTAAAGGCAAAAAAAAAGAAAAAAAAAGAACTGAAGAACTTGGAATGGGATATGTTTAAGAAAAGGAAATAGGCTGTAGAGAAATATTTCCTACAACAGAGAAAGAGGGGAAAAAGACAAGAAAAATCAAATTGGGATGGACTCAGTTCTAGCATTCGAATACTGTGCTGATGCTGGACATTGCGCTGAAGACAACGATAAAACTCGGGCCTTGAAAGATTTCACAGCCACTAAGTCCCAAACGCCTGAGAGAAAAACAACCGTGCTATCACAGATCCCAGAGCCATAGCGGCTTGTTTAAGTGAAGGAAAACAACATCTGCTGGATGATTTCATTTCCCCGGCGCACTTCTCCGCGACTTTCCAAAGCATCTCCACAATTCAATGGAGCTGATTCTTGTTAGAGACTACGCTCACCACTTCGGAAGAGGGACGAGCGATACGAACCGGCGATGCTCAGCCGGTTTTCACTCTGCTGCTCCCAAGGAAAACCATGAAGTTCCACCTCACTGCAGCTTTATGCAGATGGCATCAAACTGCACCCATTTGCAGAAGCCAGACCTGCAGGTACAGGGGGCTATGAAGAAAAGCAATGTGCTTTTGTTCTCTTTCTCAACTTTTGTTACCAACTCCGAAGTTTAAAGAAAAGCGTTTTGTTTCTCCAGAGGGTTTACTCCCGCACTGCTCAGCACACTGCACGCGGTTTGTCCTCTCTGCTTGTATGGGTCATTTCCACAACTGTGAAAAGGACTTGGAAAAGAAAGGGAAATAGATAAAGGCATCAGCTTTCACTTGTGAGCAAAATTTCATATTGGGCAACTCTGACTGCAAATACATATCTTTATATGTATATCTACAAGATTTAAAACCTGAACGGACCAGCACCCTGTGGGAGGAGCGCGGGGGTGACCTGAAGAAACGTCCCCACAGCCCCGCTCCAGCCTGGGGCCGGCCCCAAACCTTGCTGGCACTGGCAGGGCAGCACTGGGGACTTGCCGAGAAAGCCAGAGCTGCAGATCCTATTTCCCAAAGGCATGCAGGTAATTCTTCAGGGATCCCTGGGCTTCTTCATGGCAAGGCCAAAACACCCATTGGAAGGGACCACGGCAGCGTGCTTTCCAGTTGGGAAGCAGGGCTTTGCCTAAACAAACAAATGGCGGTGACTTGGGAGGATGGGAAACCTGATGAAGAAATGACAGATCTCATACAGTGGACAGAAACACTCCGTCCCAAGATCATCAGCGCTCCAGGCTGTTTTTAATGCTAACTCTGCTACAACAGCTCTACAGACTCCTCCTTTGATCTAACACTGCATCTGATTCCTGGATGCCGGATCCTGTCCGACTGAAAGCCCTTATCCAACTGGAATTAGCAATTACTGAAAATCCAGCCTACAGGGTAGTGGCATCTTGAGCTTCCACTGCAAATAACGAGCTCATTAAAGCACTGTATAAATCAGAGAGCTTCCAGGGTCGTGGTTTATGACCATAAGGTTGATAGACTGAAGTCCTACTGGTTGGAATGCATGCAAGGCGCACGCAGGTGTCCAGTGCCATATGCCCTGACCCACAGAAAAGCAGATGTGGAGGAAGACACTGGGTGAGGGGCATGGTTGGTGTGAGTTATGTACGTTGTCCTGGATTCACTCACCTTGTGCTAACCGGTAGGTGCAAGCAGACGTCCATGTTTTTCTCTAATCCTGCTCGTCTGCTTTCCTGCCTAAAGCAGGGTGAGCCTTGCCTTCTCCTCAAAGACAAAAGCCAAATCCCAAACTAATGGCCTGAACTGTGCCCATTCTTCTCCTCTTCTCCAGCTCCTCTTGGTGGAGAGGAGAATCGGGGCAGGGTTGCTTGGACCAGGTTACAAGGGAAAATATCCTCTTGCTCACAGAGCCAGCTGGGGATTTACACACACCATGCATACATCATTGCTGGGGCACTCCAAGGACAGTGGATTCTGAAAATAAGTCCAAAGGAACTGAGGAATAACGTCTCCCCAGCAAAACCAATAATAACAAGAAAAAAGAATAAAATAAACTAACACCGCAGGACACAGCTGGGAAACAGATCCGCTGCTGGACATTACTGTCAATTTTGAAATCAAGTTTGGAATTTCCCTCAGGAAAGCTCCGCAATGCGGAGGGCAGGTTGAGTCACCAGTTGCTGGAAAGGCAAAGAACTGGAGAGGAACCTCGTGAGGCTGGGGGGGCACAAAGGGTGCCTCTCCCCGCCAGAACGAGCGACAGGGGGGCTCCTTCTGCCTCTCGAGCTGCAGGCACGCTCGAGTTCCTTCTCGGCCAGGGAGCCACAGCCCCTCCGATAACCATCCTGCAGGGGCTGGCTGCACTGATCCCTGAGCAAACGTCAGGTTTTCACTCACTCATCGCACGGTGTGTGCAGCATGTTTCTTCAAGGGAACTAATTTAATAATAAAAAAAAAAATTAGCCTGGTCAGACACTCTAGATTTCTGAGCTAGCACAGGGAACCTGAGTATTTTACATGTGTGCTTTCAATTGCACAAAGGGCTCTGTGCCCAAATCTGTGTTGCCCAGCAAAACCTCTGAGACTCTACCCAGAGCTTGCCTATACGGGGATCCTCAGATACTCACATCAGTTAACAGTAAGCAGATCGATGCTGAAGCAGTGTTTCTCTGTTCTGTGGGCTCTAACATTCTCTAGAAACTTCTTTCTTCCCAACACTTTGCCTTTCTTTGTAATGCTTCCACAGCCACAGAATAGCCAAGCACCTTTATTTAACTCATGCAGCAGCTTTGCTGCTTCGCTAACAGACTGAAAAGTGGCTGTAATTAATGAGGCAGGTGTAAAGAGTCCCACACGCAGAAAACCCGAAGCCATCGGAGGTAGGCAGCTTTGCCCCAAGAACCACTTGTAAGTGGGTTCCTTCCTAGCATTGTAAACTTTATTTTTTTATACATCTTTTGAATTAAAAACTCTCTGCATTTTCTTAAGCTTTCATGATCTGTGAACCTTTCCGTGACCCTCGATAGTCAGAGAAACAGTCAAATGTGACAGTGCTTGCATGCTCCGCGAGGCCAAATGACCACACGCTGCTGAGCTGCTGGGACTGAAGGCACCTCCCAGGGTTCCTCTGAACACTTCTGCAGCGATTATTAAATCCTGCTTTTGTTTAGAAAGCATCTTCCCCACTGTTCTGTGAAAGGCTCAAGTAAATATGGAAAATGCATTTACGTAAATAGCAGTTTCAAAAAAAAAAAAAAAGAAAGATAAACCCCAAACAGCCTAAAGACGTTTTTGTCTTTCAATTATAACAACTGTCACTAAAAGCTCATTTAAAGGCATTCAAAAGTCAGCAGTGCTCCTTTACCATAATTTATTTCACATTAATCTTCCTATTCCCAGCTACAAATACATACTCTGCAAATTCACATCATGCAGTTCATAAGCCTCTCTGCCTTAGTTTGCACATAGCAAAATTAAATTGTATAAATGCCACTGCTCTGTTACCATTTGGAGTGGCAGATGTCCAATTGCCAGCTGTACAAATACTGAATACGAAGCACTAATTACAGAGTAATCAAACGCTTTGTTAAACCATATACAAGAATTTTATTGTCACTTAATAAGTGCATGACTATTAGTAGATAAACACACATGTGGTGCATTACCACAGCATCCGTCAAGCTTTAAGCATATCCATAAGGTGATGGATAAAGGAGAACTGGTTGACTGGACAAATCTGGACTTTCCAGAAGCCTTTGGCCCTGTCTTTCAATGAAAGCTCTTGTGAAAACAGAAAATTAAGCTGTCATGGGATGACAGGTAGAGTTGCATCATGGATTAGAAAGTGGCAAAGAGACAAAAAAAAAAAAAGAGAATTAAAAAAAACAAAACATTAATTGAGGCAAAATGCGTCAGAACAATGTCACAAGATTAATATACTTGACTTAAGCCGGAAGATAATTTACAAACTAGGAAAAGAAATAAAAATAATGCAACAGCATTTGCCACTGACCCAAATTACTTACAATCTTTAAAGACGCGAGAAAGCAGGACAGCAGAGACCAGCTGTCTGGCTTATGAGTTGACTTCCGCTACACGGCTCTTCGAAGAAAGGGACCCCCCTATCAACTTCTTTTTGTCCACAGCACAAAAAGCAAGCTAGAAGCGTTCGTGTTAAAAAGGATCCCGCAGCTGAGCACGGCTCTGCACACCCCACTTGACATTACAGCCACCATCAATTAGTTTAATTTTCCCTTTACCTTTTCATCTCTCCTGCCCCCTACGTGGAGGGAGCTCCCTGAAGGAGCCTGATAAATTTAAAGAGGAAACCTGTGATGTGGCTTCCTGCAGCTAGGTCATTACAGTCACACACTCAAATCCGCTTCAGTCTTAAAGACTGCGAGGCTGTGACATTGTCTTCTTTTAAATCACACTTTAGAAATCATCAGTGTCATGATGTCTTTAAATAATTCAGCTGCAGCCAGGCAGTCGGGCTGATCACACCCAATTAATCCTTGATTCTTCCTTCACCTGCCACTTTATTACTGGAAGAACAGACAGAGCTCTTGTAAGCTCTCGAAGCCAGACAGAGTTGGCTTTATTTTATTTCATTTATTTATTTAACCTCACATGGATAGTACCTGGCTCAACAGTCTCTGGCCCTTTTCCAAAGCCTCTGGCGAAGGAAGCAAAATACAGCAGGACATCAAGAGGACCAGGTGACAGTACATACGTGGCAGTCAAAATTCACTATTTGTGACATTTCTCTAACTTTAAGTAAATTTTGCAAGTTGGTAAGTTCCAAAGTAATGATCCCCATGCAAACCAGAGATCCAGGTATCTTTGCTGACAGCTCAGTTAGTGTTTTTTTAAGTTTGCTCCAAAAATACAGTGGTATTTTTGTGTCACTGTTTACAACACAGAATTCTCTGATGGTGCTGCACATGTGAATGAGGTCTCTCCCATCTAACAACACAGGTAACAGCCATCTTATCTCTATCTCTTGTCTGGATCAAAAATAGGAAGGCTTTAAGAAACACTGGCAGGAGTGGCTAGAAACATGGGCAGATCCTTATGATCTGCTTTTTTCTAAATATGTGTTCCATAAGGTAGGGAAGGTTAAGAAATATGGTAAACAAACAAACAATAAAAAAAAAAAAAGCAACAGATTTAACTCTGGTAATAAAAAGTGCCTTTTCTTGTATGAAAGTAGCAGAACATCCTGACACAGGATCAGAGGCCAAGAAAGAAACAATTTCACCAACCCCTTGGAAGCCTGAAGCTATATTCAAGATATTTGCTGCTGTAAGTGCCAACATAAGGACACACCACCTCAGAAGCAGTCATGCTGTAGGTGATGCATATTGCTCAGACAACGATAGCGCAAGGCATTACTTCACATACCCAGAAACATCACTAAAGCTTGATCCGAGCTGACACCAACCACTGAGCGGGTAACAGCAACGGATCCTCCCCCATGGTTCTCCCGACTGAGCATTACAAACCTTCAGGTCCCACAGAGGGCTCTTCTCAGTGTAAAGCATTTGTTTAAGTCGGCGCTACTCCCATGTTTACAACGAAAATCTACAAAGATTAGTGATAGCCACTTTTCGCAGTCTACAAGACAAATGCTTCTCATAGCGATACCAGTGAATACAAGAAGGGTAAGGCACCTACCAGACAGACATTCAAATCAGATCAGTCCCTAAAAACTGAACGCTACATGGGCTAAACCAACCCGAAACATCACCCCTGTTAAAATGAGGAATGAACTGTAAGGTTTTGGCACTTACTGTTAACCAACAGGACTGGCATTCTGGTGGTCTGGGTGGGAGGCTGGTGTTTTCTTTATTATTATTTTGCTTCTGTTGGTGCACAAAAGCTTGGGTAATTCAGCACACATGCACTGGGAGGTGGAAAAGATTAGGTCAAAACAAATGCACCCGTGTTGCTTGCCCTCTAGCACACAGGAGTCAACCCAAAGCTCTGAGGAACCCTGAAGAATGAGCTACTGCACCATACAATGCATTTGAGCAGTGAGGGATAGGAGAGACATTTTGGCGCTTAACATGGGCTGGCAAAATAATTCTTTTCATCTGGTTTTTCGTTTCAGTCCGTTTAATATTCTATGGAAGGACACAGAGCAGTTAGTCATCCACGAGGGAGGAAAACTGGCAAGGTGCAGACCCGAAGGCAAGAAAAAGCATTTTTCATTATTAAAAAAATGAATCTTTGAATACAAGTCATTGTGTTTGGAGTACATCAAGAGAATGCAAATATGAAGTGCTATAGAAACAACACTGTACCATGTTACCTCACCTTCGCATCTCTGAATACGTCCAATTGATGAGCTGCCATCATTTACTAATTCTTTATGGAGTGAATGGCAAAGAACTGCACGTAGGCTTCTGGAACACAACACAGCAATTCCAGTACAAATTGCTAAATGTCACAAAGAATAATTTGCAAAACAAGCTTTCAGTTTGACTCTTCAGCAAGCTTTAGAAATGTAAGGAAAAACACAGTATTTGATTTGGACCCACCAGTATCCTTCAAGCTTTGGGTTTCCAATAATTTCTCATAGATTATTACTATTATTATAGATTATTTACAACAAGCATTCAATGCAAAAATTTCAAACATACCACCAGCTTTACCAAGTGGTACCAACACAGCGAGAGGCCAGAAACTGATTTTCACTATTCTGTAAGGTAAGTAACAGAGGCTGTGAGTTTTAAAAACAATATCATCAACAGCAACACCAAGAATTACCACAATGAGAGCTTTGAGAGAGACAAGAAAAATATTTTTGTACTTTCTGGTTTGTTTACTCTCTGAATTTGAACTTTTGTTACAGTAAGGAGGCGGTAAAGGCACAGCCACTGACAAAAGGCGGTCGGGTCACAGAGACCCCGAATATACTCTCAGCTCTTCTGTTAAAGCAACTAGATTTCAGGATAGTTTCTCTCTGATCTTCCAGAATAATTATCTCTAAATTAAGTATTTCAGAGAAAGCTGGGAAAGACCCTTTAGTTGTTTTATGAAAGACACACTGCCAACACACTGCTGCTGGCTAAGGCTTAAGTGCAGTGTGTTCATATCCTCAAAAAAAAAAAAAAAAAAAAAACCTTTCCTCCGACCCTTACAGGGCAGTTACAGAATTACTGCTGAAGAAAATCTAAACCATTGTGACTTCTCCACTGAAATCATCTGCTGTTAAGCTAACCCTAAAATACAGTGGGCTTATTTACTGTTTTGCTTTTCAAACGTGGTCCATTTAAATGCTCTAATTTACAGCACAACTGACAGACCAACAAACCATGGTCCCAAATGCTAAAACCATGAGGAGGGACCAGACCTTCTATAATTAGGTCTCATTAGAATTACAATTCCTCAGAACACACACCTTCCCACTTCCCACCATTAATCTCATCTTCTTTCTCCTGCATAATCTCGAAGTGGATGAAAACTTTCAGTTCACACATCCAACTGTGAGGAGATTATTTCAAAATTTACATGCTAGTCAAATTCGTTTTCACATGGGTGAAATAATAAAACTTCCTCTTCCCTATACAGATTATCCCACAAGCTACTTTTTACCGAGAGGAAAACACAAAAATACATACTTTGCAAAAAGTGTCATTCTATTTCAGAACTTCCCAGTTTGTCCCATTTTAGAGCATTAAGTTCCCTCTAAAGCAGCCTCTTTTCAGCCATAAATCTCCACACCAACTTCCTTTTTCCTGAGTTTCTACGCTGTCTATGCTAGTGTTATTCACTCTTTCCCATTCCCACACTCTGAAACCTCTTTCACAACTATTTATTTTGGTCCTTCACCCATGTCAGTGTTTGTCACCAAGAGTCACAGCCTGGCGCGTACACCCAGAACCTTCCCTCTCCCGCATGCCAAGCTCTTCCAAAGCGCTGCTGAAGCATCCCAGCTATGTGAAAGGCGTTCTCAGATTGCCTGCTCCAAGTACTTCAGGGTAGGAGAGCCTGTTAAGTTTAATTCTATTTTCCTAGGGTCTTAATGCTTCAAAGCAGTCTCTTTTACAGGTGTGAAAGGTTTTTGTAGGTCAGGGAGTGTGTCAGGTGGCAGAACACAATTACAACTACTACACCCTTTAAAGTCACAGGACACAAAAATACTTAATTTTTCAGCAAAACATCAGGGACAAAGGGCTTGACCCTTTACCCACTACCACAACATACTGCATCTCAAGTACCCAACAGCCCTGCTGGATGACCCTGGAATTGAAGAACCTTCTGCTTTCTCTAAAGTATGCTTGTATGTATCTCAATTCCTGACTGCCCTGAATAACAGAGTTTTGAGGTCAAAACAACAGCCTGTCCTCTTGCTGTTCGTCAGAGCTATTGTAACAGGTGAGGCCTACCACCTGCAATGAAGCAGCCTGAGGAACTGGTCAAGAGCAAGCAAAGACCAGGCTGGCGAAGGTGCCTCGCCTGGACAAAGATGCCTTTGCAGTACAAGGGTACCTTCTCCCTTGCCAAACTATTTTGGTGTGGCTGGGTCATCCCCACCTCCCTGCAAGGTGAGCGGAGCTGTAGACCTGCGTGGCTTCGCAGCACGGTGCCCTGAGTTATTTCCATGAAGACTTCCCTCTTTGGCAATCCACGGAGTGCTGCAAAACCACTTTTATCCCCCGAGACCCACCTCACCCCCAAGGTGCCTCCCCGAGCCCTCAGCCACCCTCCTGCTGCCCCACGGCCGCTTAGGGCATAGCCTGAAGGGGCAGCCTTGGGACAGAGGGGGCCCCAAGCAGCACACTGAGGCGTGGGGAGAGAGGGCCCTCCTTCAGGCAGGGATTTTGGGGGAAAGAGGACAGGAAAAAGGAAAACGGCCACTTCCACCCACGGGGGCTGGCTGAAGGGCAGGGGCCTCCGGCCACCGTTACCCCGCCATTTGCCCCCCTCAGGAAGGAGAGACCATGGAGGAAGGGGAATTTCCCTGCCGTGGGGCTTCGTGCGGGGGGCCGAGGGCCCCTCACACCCCCCGCGGGGGCACGGAGGGCAGGGCCGGGGGGGGGAAACCCGGAGCTGGGGCCGCGGTCCACTCACAGAACTCGGCGATGTAGTAGGAGACGGCGTAGTTCTCCTCGCACCACTCCAAGGTGGAGGTCGGCGGGCCCCAGTAACCCTCCCGGTCAGCGGCCGGAGCCATCGCGGCGCCCGCTCCAGGCCACACAGCGGAGCAGGGGGAAGGGGGAGGAAGGTGGCCGGGCCCGGAGCTCGGCGGCGGGCGGGGGCCAGCGCTGGGCCCGCCCGGCCGAAGGCGGAGCCGCCGCGGCGGGAGCTGTGGGGAGGGGGGGGCCCCGCG
>VXAA01005852.1:357601-371596 GCA_013399115.1 Anseranas semipalmata | reverse complement strand
CCGCGTGTTGTCATGGCGACCGGCTGCGGCCTGCGGGCGGGCCGAGCGCCGTGGCGTTCCTCTGAGGGGGGAAATTGGGCGGGGAGGCGAATTTTGAGATGGAAAAGGAGGGTTTAGGGACAGGCCGGCTTGGGGGGCATAGAGGACCTGCGTAGTGTCTCTGTGGAGAGGCGCAGGCAGCGTCATGGCCTCGCTGCTCCGCTGTCTCCTCACTCCCTCTTCGTGCAAAACATACCCCCTGGGCTCGTTTGGGGGGCACAAAGGTGGTTCCCCCTTTCTGTTTTTATAAAAAGTGAAGGTTCCTAACGCGAGTGAGGCCCCGTGCTGGCGTCTTGTTTTTAAATGAAGAGGAAAGTGTTCCTCGTACTCGTGGGCCGGGAGGAGGGAGGTAGGGAGGTTTTTTATAGCACTGCCTACTACTCAGGGGTTTTCTCTCATCTGATGCCTTATTTAGTTTCTTCAGTGCTTACTACGCGTACTATACTTACACCCGGAATATGCAAAGTGCTTTTCAAGCGGAGTTCATTTCCAAAGGCAAATACAGTCTAAAAAGAGAAAGACTTGAAACACGTAGGAAAAGAATAAAATGCACAAGTAAAGGCCTGATAACATTGTGTACTTTTTATGTTTCAGAGAAATGTAACGAGAAGCTTCAGGCAGACCTTGAGTGCTGTACACAGTTGTTATGCCTACTCGTCAGTAGAATTTGTTGTATGCAAACACACAAACTTCTTTTTCCACGTCTTATTTCTTCTCACCTCCCCATCTGTAAGCTAAAAAAACTCCAGTCTAAACACGGACCTTTCCTAGTGTAAATGCAAGTGCTCCGTAATTTATGCATCTGTCCTGAAGAGTAACCTGCCTTCTTCAGTTCAACCTGTGCTTTCAGCATCATGTAGAGATGTGTTTAACATTTTATATAACAATATAAAGCCTTCAAAGCAAAATTAATTTTAGTTATGGCAATGATAAAATATTTAGACTGTCAAAACATCAAAATCTCTGTGCATTTTTTTATATGCAGACCTGTCTCTTTTGAGACTGAGGTCTGAAAGAGCACCAAACTGATTCAAAAGCACAAAACAGGTTGCAAACTGTGAGGAGGATTCTAGTCTGGTTGATGCGTGATAGCTTTTTTGGACTTTTGAATGTTCATTTCTTATAGTAAGGAAGTTTGTAGGGTTCTGATCTATCTTTTCTTATCATGGTTAACCACATCAAGATTAAAAGATCTTAACATGAAAATAACTCAGTTTGAAATTGCAGTAGTTCAGAAACTGAAGAAATAAATATTCCCTTCATATACCAGGAGTACAAAATGGGAGCAAACAATATGTACAATATTCAGTTAAAATTAGTTTTAAATAAATAATTAAAAATATTGATGTTTGTTTCTTTTCTCATCTAATGGATGCTGGACATGACAAGGTTTGTATTTGCAATAGAAAAAGAAGCCAGATATGAAACTGGCTTTATGACTGGGCAGGATAAATTAATGAAAAATTTTATGGGGTGGGTAACAACAACATGGACTGATATTCTTTCTATTTTTTCTAGGTAAGAAAGAGAAAGGCAAGCACAAATGTATAGCCAGCCCTTAATTGTAATCATTGGGAAATTTTCATTTATTTGATGTGTTTCAGTAGTATTCTCCATCTTAATAAGCATTTATTTCTGACATTCTGTGGTTTGGATCTCTGCTTTTGAACTCTGGCAAACCTTTCAGTCATTGAACTCTCAGGATAGCATTGAAGAGACAACCACAAACCATTATAATACACACTTTTCTTTCTAAAACTGTTTTTAAAGGTATATCTGTTTTCTACAAACTCAACTTTTACTGTTTCAGCTGTTACAGTAATACATATTAAAAGCAGTACTTTTCCTCTGTAACACTGAGCTATGCTTTGTAGTGTACATTACCACACTGGACCTAATGTAACAGCCTGAAGTTATTTGCATCTAAATGTGGTTTCTCTAACTAGATAGTCAAACCTACCTGTGTCCAGGTGTTGTAGTTTCTTTGTCAAATCTGTGAGACACGTGGAGGGAATATCTCATTTCTGAAGTAACAAGCAGAGAAACTAACACAGAGCTCATGAAGTGCTTATCTTCAGTATCACTAAAAATGTACTTCACGTGCCAGTGGAGTAATTTCCTGTGGCTTCTCCTGGTTGCATGTGGCAAAGGATCCTCTTTCCATACAGTTTTGTGTCACCCTAAACCTCATGGCCTAACTGATCGGTTAATCGAGTCATGTCAGTTTACACCACTAGAGGGATACGTCCTGTAAATTTAGTATGTGGATCCAGTAGTGTTTTGCTTGGGTCTGGGAAGGGGCTGCTGTTCAAAAACTGCACGTGTTCAGCAGTTTCTTTTTGTGGTCTGTGAAATTCAGAAAATGATACCTGAATGTCGAAGAACATTTTTCTCAATCCCTTCACTGTGCAGGCACTTTATCATGGCTTGTTCTGCTGGTTGTTTAATTTCTATATAAAATGAGACCTAACAAACGGATTGATTAGAACTCATTATAGCTGCATATGCTGGAGAAGACTGTACATATTCCCTGTCATCATTAATTGCATGCAGAGGGGGAGATAAAACTGCCACAAAATCTTGAAGATGTTTTCACTACTTGGTTCTAATAACGTTGAAATAAAGGTATCAGTCACTGGTCCAGAGATAAAGCTGAATTGTGTGTTACAAAACCTGTGCATCTTCTTGGATTGTATTTTAATGGGTCATAGCATACACAACATCCTAGGCATGGAATCCTGGGACAGGGTTCTCAGCTCAAAAGTCTCACATCCCAGGATAATGTCACCTTCCAAATACTTGAGTTCAAAAAGTCGTTTTTAGCAGCTTTCTGGTAATTGTCGGCTCTGTACTGGTTACAGAAGAAGGTCGTTAACACCTTTACATCCTCCAGGCCTGATCCTGTGTAACATGGAATTTATCCCATTGATTTACATGCAGCTAGCATGACTAAGATGCTAAAAGCAGGATTGTAAGAGATTGAGTCAGAGTCTTTGTAAAGTGCTTTGAAGTTTAAGGGCACTTTATAAGCACTGCTATTAGGTTGATGATAATTATGCCTGAAGTAATATCACAGAAACTATTGGCACGTGAATGAATGAAAAAGAAAAGTCGTTTCCTAACATGAAGAAGGATCTGATCCAAGAAACTTCAGACTTTAGCAGAACTGATTCCCTATTCATAGCTAGGTAAAGCAGATCTGTCTGTGGTGAAGTTAAATGGAGTGATGCATTTGTAAAGCATCATCAAAGTCCTAGAGCCATATAAATATTCAGAAATTCCCCAGTGTAAGATGACTGTTCTTAGTCCTATTTTGAAGGGTATTGTATGCATTTTGGCAAATGGCTGTGGTAGTGGGTGACAGCAGCACAGATTTCAGCTCTGTGGATTCTGTGAGCATCAAGCACTGACGGGATCAGATATAAATGCAACAATTTGAATAGTGTTGATGAAAACAGGAACTGCTGAGCACAGCTGTTTATGAAAGGAGGTGCAACCTACCAAGAAGCCACACTCTCAATTACATCCACAGTAACTCCTTTGACTTCAGTGAATTCATTAGAAATATGTGACAGTGACAGAAGTGAGATTCAGTTTTGGATCCCCCACTTTCTGCAAGCCTTCAGGTCTTGTGTCCCTTTTGGTTTACCCCTATGATCCCAACATCCCTCACGCAGAGGGTGGTTCAGTTCTGCATTCAGTCCTCAAAGCACATTCTAAGGGAGGCATTTTTCTTCTTCATCCTTTTCCTAATACAAGCTGATCTGATGGGGTCTAGCACAGATACATCCAAAAGCCTTTCAAATCAAAAGCTGAGGCAGGTGGTCACATTCATAGCAGGTTCCATTTTGCTAAAATCAGGATGTTTGCTTACTCTTAGCAATGGATTAAGCTGAAGCTTATCTGCACCCAGTGGTTACTACCCTGAATGTAGACAGCATGCACAGGCATCTCCAAGCGCCTGCAGCTTTCAACCCATTGTATTAGCATGAAATAAAAGTGATGTCAGTTTGCACTGATCTGCAGGTCTGAAATTGGTATGGGAGAAGACAAATCTGCTGTTCAGCCATTCCTGTGGGAGAAGCAGTTGGTGCTGGGAAAAGTGCAAAAGCAGAACTCAGTAACTTTTCCAGTCATCTGAGCTTAATTCACCCCTATATCTGAATCAGAACCCTTATCAGCTGCAAAACATCTATGCTAAATGTACGCTAATTTAAGCTGAAGTATGAAATGATGATCTATCAAGGGAGGGAGACTTTCTAAAAGCACAAATGGCAGGTGCCTCAATCTCATTGACTTTCAAAGGAATTCAGGAATCAGTCTGCCTTTGTACTTTGGAAGTCTTCTCATGCTTTAAAAAAGCAAAAGCAAATGCCATAACGATTCATTGTTTACATTTGTAAACAGCTTTCTCCTTAGAAAAAATAAAGTAAGCTATCTTTTTCTGCATGCTGATTTACGTACACCAAGCTCAGCATGAGAAGACTTGCATGAACTTGGTAAGTATTTAAGTGTTAACCTTAAGCTGGATCCTGCCTTAAAGTCTCAGTTCACTTCCTTAAGTGTTGGCATCTCGTGTCATTTGAGATTCCTTCAGAACAGCAGCTGAAGGCCAGGCAGGATGCCCTGGGGTCACTGGATATTTCCTAGATCCAGTGTCATACCACATATGGCTCTCAGCTGCTCTGTGTCCAAGAGCACTAAACATCTATGTTTTGGGAACTGAATTGAGCATACGTGTCTGGCTTTTTTGGATGGCTGAAGTTGGGTGAGGTCTCGAATCCCATTTATCTCCTTATTCTGTTCTGCAAAGCACTCCACTCTGATGTGAGGTCTGTAAGCCTCCTGCTATGTTTTCTGTACTCACGGGGCCCATGAAAAGTGGGTCTCTAATGGACTCTTGGAATTGCTTTGGCCTCACTTGGCTGGAGTTAACGCATTCATGGCAAGCAGCCTTGCTTCTACATATTGTACCGCTCAGTGGAGTATGCTATCCTTGGGACAACTTATAAACTTCCTTTGTAAAACCTAGGAGGAGAGAGACACTGGAGGATGAGAGCCACAAAATGTTGGCTCTCTCCAGGGCTTTAACAGGCGGAACTGAGTCCGTCTGGGACTCAAAGCTTGACACAGCCCTTTGTCACATGGTGAGGACAGGAGTGGCACTCCTCTCTTTTTGTTCCTGTCTTAGCTCGCTCCCCAAGAATGGAGCTGAGAAAGGGTCTGGGGGAGAACACATCACAGGATCTCTCTTAACAACCAGCTCCTTTGGGGGAAGAAAGGGAGGGCATTGGCAACAGTTATAATATAAATCTGTATGTAGTATCATGGTATTGCTGTGACACAGGGGAAAGACAATTGTACAACAAACTCATATCTTCAAGCCTGCAAGAAATCTTTTGAAGCCTCCACGTTTTCTGTGACTTGACAATCTGCTAAATCATTGGGTGAATTAGACAGGACTCTCCTGAAATGAGCAGCCACCTTGTGCAGGCTGGTGGCCATAAATAGCAAGCTTTTGGGTGCTAACCTGTCCCGCTAAGGCTCCTCAGGCTGGGGCCTCCTTCCTTAATCCCATCTGTGTTCATTCTGCTAAAGTTTCTGGCACCACAGGCTTTAAGTGCTAAGTCCCGGGGTGTATCCATCCTTCCCACTCTTACCGTTTTTGGTGCGTGGTCAGATGGAGACTGAGCAGAGGCTGATCTGTGACCACCTAATGCAGGTATGGAAGTCCCAACAATATAAGAGTGACTTAAGGTGAATTTTGAAGGCAAAATATTGTTGAGCAACAAGAAACTGGCTGTGAGATAGGGAGAGGCTAATCTAAAGTCTGTGAGGGATAAGGGCTGAAGCTTTTCTACCCCAAAATCATAGTGGGGATAGAATTAGAACTAGTTATTACCAGTGTCTCACCCTTTTCCTTTTGCTTTCAGTTTTGGGAGAAAAGCACCCACAGCCCATTTGTTCACTGTATCTTGTATAATGAATCAATTAGTGTCTGAACATGGAAGGTGACATATCCCACCCCATCCACTATAGAAGCCTTGCCCATCCAATTGTGCACTGCTTTGCGTTTGGTCTCATTGTTAGGGAAAGCAATTTCCTTGCATTGCTGCTCTTGAAAACCTCTGGAAAAGGGGAAAACCACTAGGAACAAGCAGAAAGCCTCAGTGGTAAGCAGATACAGATATATTAAAATGTTAAATGTTAGAAGAATTAAAAAATAAAAAAGAACACTTGAAATATCTTCAGTTGCACTGCACCTACGGTAGGAAAGGCAGCTATGATTTTCTTCCTTGATCTCTGGGAAAATGACATGCATATTTACCCCAAGCTTATGCAAATTTTTCTACCTAGCCTGGAAATGAAGCATGTTCTGCTCATCTAAAGAAGCCATTGTTATATTTCTCTCATTTACTGCAGGAAGGAGGAGGAGAGGAAAGAGATCAAGTAATTATTTACTTGGCAAAAATCCTTTGTTACCTTTCTGGATATCAGTTAATTACCAGTGAGCTAATCAACTTACACCTCAGCCAAATTCTTTATTTTAACAAGTCATTAATAAAGGAGACTGCTCAGACAGTTCAAATTGGCTTTATTAGCATAGCTTGAATAATTCAGAGCTGTGAACTAAAAGGGGGATAAAAGGAAACACAAGGAAATACAATAATACATTTCCACTTGCAACTTTCTTCTGGGGTGACATCTGTCCTGTGGTCATTCCCACAGTAACTGTTTGATGATTGCCCTCAATAGGAGAGAGAGCTCATTACTAGGCAGGGAGGGAAAGAAGTTTCCTGGAGCTTTTGTACCTCTGACCCCACTTTGCTGGTGGCATCAGCTCCCAAGAAGCGAGTCATGTTATCTTGTACTGTAGAAAGCCAATGCTTCAGCCACCTTGCTGAAACCCTCACACTTCACATATTTATGTGAATGAGAACTGGCTTCTGGGCATGGCAGTGCCCAGGTGTTTCACACGCCAAACTTAATACATGTGTCATAACAAGATTGTAGGGGAGAGCTGGTCCATCATGACACGCTTAAGCGAAAAGTTTTGTCCAGAAGTTTGACATAATTATTTGATTACAATGTGAATGACTTAACTACAACATATGAAGCTACACAATGCATATGAATCACATTCTGCATTCTCTTTGAGGTCATTATGGCTACAATAGTAACTTGATCTGATATAAAGCTGAATTACAGTCTCAGGCAACTTCTCTCTGTACAGAGTGCCGAGTGTGGTAGCTCTGGCCAGTCTGATCCTTCGACAGGTTCCTGAGTTCAAATACCACAGTAGTTGCGATCTAAAAGTTAGGCAATGCTAATATATGGTTTAAACACAGCCCACTATGCTTAACACAAACCCTAGAGCAGCCTCTGCAAACACCACATGTTTTCAGTTATCTGTATTAATGGCTTTGTAGAAACTGGAGTGTGACTGTCTCAGGAAAAGGATACAGTGACTCTCCCTTGTAGGCTGTACTTCAGAAACCGAGCCTAGGTGTGTCACCTGTCAAATAAGAAAAGGGCCTGTGGAAGAAGCACTGCTGGTCCAGGGGCTGGTCTTTCTCTAGGGCCATCTCTGACCAAGGCTGGCAGACTGTTCTACTCGAGGTCTGAATTGTCTGCATCAGCTCTGCTACGTGAGCCATATGCCCCATTCACGATTAGATATGGCTGATATAAGTTAGGAGACTGCTGATGCTTAAAGGAATGGGGAATAAAGTTCATCAAGACTCCAGTTCATATCAGCTTCTGTCTCATGCCAATCTTCACAAAGAAAGTTGTGATGCGCTTAGAGGTCGGTGC
This sequence comes from Anseranas semipalmata, assembly GCA_013399115.1. Classification (NCBI taxonomy): domain Eukaryota; kingdom Metazoa; phylum Chordata; class Aves; order Anseriformes; family Anseranatidae; genus Anseranas; species Anseranas semipalmata. The sequence continues at coordinate 363,742 of VXAA01005852.1, read as the reverse complement.
TGTACATCAGCCCATTGATCAAAGGCTAAGCAGTGTTTCTGGATGAATTAATCTTTTTTCAATGCCCTCAGAGCAAATATATGCTGTACTGCTCAGGGCTCTGTTGCCTTCCTGATACACCAGATCCAACCAGAAACAATTTGACACCTTCCTTCTTGTATTCCCTCTTAAAGAGAACATTTCTACGCCCTGCTTCCATTGCCAGGGACACTGCACTATTCACATGACCATCTCCATTTTTGAAGCCAACGCTCTCTCAAGGCTTTGGAGGCCAGACTGCTAATCTCTTGACAAGCAAGTGTATTTCTTGACAGTGTGATTGGTGTTGGCCCATTGCCCTTAATGGCTTGGCCCTCTGACAGCTGGCAGTGATTTTCTGACGACTGGAGCCCCAGTCACATGCCCCCTGACAGCAGCAGAATAATATTCTCATGCCTGCAATAATGGCAAATGCGTTTGGAAGGCTCATGAATAAAATTCCCTTCTCTGTCTCTTTTTATAACTCTGACATGCTTCTCTGTTGCCCAGTTTCTCCTCGTTCTTTTTACCCCTCCACTGTTATTTCTCCCACTCTATTATTATTCCTCGTGTTATCGGAGTGGCGGAGACAGACACTTCTAATTTCTTCCCTGCTCGAGGCTCAATGCTCTTTCTTTTGGTCTCTGAGCAATATTCCCCAGATATTGTTGACAGGAGGCTCTGTCAGTGCTGAGTCCTGTGTGAAACTGCCTTGCAGAACCCCTCTTATTTTGCTCCTACCGGCTTCTAACAATGCCAGTTCCGTCTTTCATGGGCCTCGCTTGCCAGCTTTGATATTTATTTTCAAAACATGCCTTCGACTCTTCTGTTTTCTCAGGGAAGTTTGGGCTTGGTTCCACAAGCCTGACATACCTCCTAATTCAAAGCGCAGAGAGGAACCTCAGATGCAGGGAGGCAGGGGGAAGGGGGAGCCGCAGTGTAAAAGCTGGTTTACTTTATTTATTTATTTATTTGCTCACAGAAAGTCTTGTTTGCCCTCAGCTGAGCAGAAGGAGATGGCTGTGGCTTACAGCTCAGCTACATGTCGGAGCAGGCATCAGGGAAGTGGAGTCTGGGGATTTTCTTAATGTGACTTATTTATTATCCTGGAGAAACTGGTCATAGAAGGGAGAAGATTGTTGTCAGCATTCAGGAAACCCCCTGTTTCAGCAGCCTCGGATGAAAAACTAATGTCTAATTCTCTAAGGGTTCTGGTATGATAGCAAGATAGATTATCCTGCTGTTTGCAATACCCCCCTCAAAAAGAACATGTGTCACTAAGCAAACAATCCTAAAACCAAAGCTATGTAGTGTGGCGGCACGCTGGAGGGAAGGGATGCCATCCAGAGGGGCCTGGACGGGCCTGAGAGGTGGGCCTGTGCGACATCATGGAGCTCAACAAGGCCAAGTGCAAGGTCCTGCACCTGGGCTGGGGCAATCCCAAGCCCAAATCCAGGCTGGGCAGAGAATGGATCGAGAGCAGCCCTGAGGAGAAGGACCTGGGGGTGCTGGTGGATGAGAAGCTCGACACGAGCCGGCAACGTGCGCTCGCAGCCCAGAAAGCCACCCGCACCCTGGGCTGCAGCAGCAGCAGCGCGGCAGCAGGGCGAGGGAGGGGATTGTCCCCCTCTGCCCCGCTCTCTGAGGCCCCCCTGCAGCGCTGCGTCCAGCTCTGGGCCCAGCACGAGGCCATGGAGCTGCTGGAGCGGGCCCAGAGGAGGCCGCGAGGGTGCTCAGAGGCTGGAGCAGCTCTGCTGTGGAGCCCGGCTGAGAGCTGGGGGTGTTGGGCCTGGAGAAGAGAAGGCCCCGGGGAGACCTCCCAGCGGCCTTCCCGTGCCTCCAGGGGCTGCAGGACAGCTGGGGAGGGACTCTTGGTCAGGGGTGCGGTGACAGGAGCAGGGGGAACGGCTTTAAGCTGAAAGAGGGCAGGTTTGGGTGAGCTGCTGGGCAGAAATTCTTCCCTCTGAGGGCGCTGAGGCCCTGGCCCAGGCTGCCCAGAGAAGCTGTGGGTGCCCCATCCCTGGCAGTGCCCAAGGCCAGGCTGGATGGGGCCTTGGGCAGCCTGGGCTGCTGGGAGGGGGCCCTGCCCATGGCAGGGGGGTTGGAATTAAATGATCTTTAAGGTCCCATCCAACCCAAACCATGCTGTGATTCTGTGATTCTTTTTCAAAGATGGGACACTGCTGTACAAACAAAACGGGTATGGTTGTACGTAACAACACCCCACTGACGCTACCCTCCCCTATTCCATGACACCTATTTTACGATTGCATTCATTTAACTGTGGTAAGTGGTGCTGGATGGGTTCAGCTTGAAGGCTGAAACTGAGCTTGCCCTCTGAAAGGAGGACTCAGACTCCTAAGTCTTGCAGTGTGGGCACTTTGCTGGCTCTCAGCCTGCCTGTAACAGAAATTCAAAACTTCCACACCGTGTTTAGGCATAGCTGAGCCAAGGAAACCGCACCCTTGTCAGCTCCCATGTCCTCCTCTGGGTAATGTGAACAAGAGCTGAGCCCTGCATAACACCCAAAAATGGGCTCAAGCCTTTCTTTCCAAGCAGGTCACAGAGCTGTGCCCCAGTCTGTGCATGTGTGTGAGGAACATGGGCATCAGCTTGGTCCTGAAAGTAAGCTTAAACCCCAGCAACCCAAGCACAGTCTTATACGACTATAGGACTTGTCTTATCTTACAGGACAAGAGCAACGCCCGTCAAGACAAGATCTTCAGTATTCCTAAATCTTGCTGAAACATGAAACTCATTTTGCTCACAGAGATATGTCAGAAATAGGTGTTTTAGGTGTTAGCAGAATAACTTGAGTGTAGAACCACCTTAAGAGAGAAGGGCATGAAGCTCCTGCATTGAATGAACTGTTCTGGGTTCAGCTGTGATTTCTCTTAGTCTTTCTGCCGCTTAGTAGGGGCACTGGCTCCTCCTGGCTTGTGCTGGTGCAGGAGGATGCTATGACACCTTTGTGTCCCACCTGAGTCTAGGTCAGCCCTGGGAGCACTTCCATGTTCAGCAGGAAGAATTTTCCTGGGGTTCACGAGAAAAACCTATAAGATGCTGTAGCCTGAGCTCTTCCAAAGGTAAGAATATGCTTTTTGGAAGTGCTAGGGGGGAACTCCAGGAGAACACCTTCTTCTGGAGGCAAGGAAATGACTGCAGCTACCTGTTCAGCCATGTGGGCAAGCTGAAACAAGTGGCTCCCTTGAGCCCCCCATCATCACTCTTGGGAGTGGAGTTAGGACAAGCTTTTGTTCTGTGTCGCGTGGGTGTCTCAAAGCAGGAGAAATACCCTACAGTTTCCTTCCACTGCTGCACTCTGATTCTGCTAACAAGGGACTGTCACAAGGGATTTCTTTTTATTTTATACAGAGACTTTCACACAAGCTGTCTTCCAAAAAGCTTGGTGTTTTAACTGTGCATTTGTGAAATACTCTCTGGAGTACTTACTGGTGGTCCAGGAAGTTGATCTGGCTCTTCAGGGGGCTTCAATCCACCTTAGTTTTCTGTACTCTGATACTGAGATGTTTTAGGATGAAGCAGACTGAAGCTCAGTGCTCTCCTGGACTGTGGGAATCATGGTGCCACTGGGGTTTCTTGTCTTCTGTAAGTGTGCTCTGTGATCCCATATTGCTTTTGGTCATAACAGGTCGTAATCTTTGTCCTATGTTTAGGAGTTCTCAGCTTTGCCAGGTTTGCTTTGTCTGAACTTTTCTTGACCCGCCTGAGCTTTGTTTTACTTGGTTTAGCTGTGACAGCAATTCCTCCAATTGTCCAGGTGTGTATGGATAATTTGCTTTACTTTCATTTATCTTTGTGTGTTATGACCATAGTTAGTATGAATAGCAGTAACAAGCAGCTATTCTGTGGAGAATGAGATACAACTGTAACACAATGATGTAGTGTAGAGAAATACAGGCCTGGTGTGATAGCAGAGACCTTGAGAAGCGGAGATACAGGACGCGGCGCAGAGGAGTGCTGGCGTGGGATGAGAAGAGATGGGGCAGAGGCTGGCGCTGGAGACCTCCTGGCTATAAACAGCTCACCCATGATCATTTAAAGAAATGCAGACCTGGAGCTTGACAAAACTAGTTTTAGAGGTAACAAACAGAACAAAGAAATAATGTCTGGTGTATGTAAAGGGCGCCATATACAGTAAATGCAACATGGATCTGTAGACTCATGAAGAAAGAGAAAGGTGTAAAAGAATATTAGCAAGCATATGAAAATAACCCAAAGTGGATCTCAGAGTGAGGAAAGATAAACCAGTAACATAAACAGAATATTTTTAATTGTATTATTACTATTTTTGATACTTTTTCTGTGCTATATATCGAATTATTATTCCTTCTTTTTTCTCTAATAATTAGATCAAGACTAATAGTGATTCTTGAATTAGACAGTTAAGATTTCAATTATACTAACAATAAGTTCTTGGCTTTACTTACATATATGGTGTGCTTCCTCTTTGCCCATGCACAACACTTTTATTGTAACACTTCGGAGGTTGAATTTTTTGGATGAAATACAAATTTTTTCAGAGCAGATGTTTCCATCCAAGCTAGATGCCACAGGTGCCCATTATTGTCAGCAGAGACTATAATTTCATCTTAAAGTAGAAGTCTAAAAAGAGGTCAGATGAATCATTCTGTAAGACTGCCTGCATTTTTTTCCTGTTAAGTTTCCAGAGAACTCAGGCTGACTAGCTTAGACAGAACTGGTGTAAGACTTTAGATGTCTTGAAATTGTATGAATCCACCCCAGATGTCCATGCTGTTCTGACCACACCGTTTTGTCTGCAGACCCAAGATACCCTTGAGACAGGTGATCTGGAAACCCTTCTGAGAAGGATCCATTGCTTACACGGTGCTGCTGCTAGGGCACAAGGACACGCAGAAGCTGCTGACCAGGCAGCTGGCAAGTGGGCTCAGGTCCCATTTGGGCAGCTAGGATCTCCCTAAGGTTTCCTCACCAGAGCCAACACCAGATCATGGTCTTGTATTTAAATAAGTAAATTTGGATGCCAATACAGTCTGCAGCTGACATCCTGGGCAGCGTAGGCTTAGCTACACTGGTGAACAACAGTGACAGTTACACTTACATTTCATTTCCTAACACCAAACCAAATTTGTTAGCATGACTTTTCAGTTAGTTACCGATCAGAGGCACCTTAAAAGACCTAATACTCAGAAAACACTTTTCCTTTCCAAAGACCATTGAGACGCTGATGTTATGGAGAGCTACCGAATCAACCAACCAGCTTTTCTGTGTTTATGCATGTAGTTCCAGGGAAGGACATGCTAGGTGTGGCTAGGCTGGGGTTCAGGCTTTGACAGTCATTTCCTACCATGCTGAAACATCTTCCACTGAATGTATCACCATTAGTGTTCGTTTATTGTGTGCATTTACTTTACCAGAGGGTTCCCTTTGCTGCCTGATAAGACCTTCTGCTGTGGCTCTGGTCTGATTTCAAACCATACAGCCGTTCTCTGGGACCTCTGGTGGGCCATAAAGGGCTTATCTTTCATGTAGTGACTCCACGTGCCTTGTCAAAAGAAAGCGAGCAGAAGAAAGACCCCTGCAGCAGACATAGATGGAGCAAAGAGAATTCAGCTCTGAGATTAGGGTTTGAATCCTGCCATCTTCCACATCCCAAGACATCTTCCACACCCCTGCAGCCTTTGCTGCTCCACGAGGCTGCGGTGTCCATTCTGCATTCCCCTCACCGTTCATCATCCCTTCCTGATTTAGGGCTAGCATCAGGAAGGACTCTCCGGATGGCTTGCATCTTCCATGTACATTACTCTACGGACAGCGAGCAGGTCCCACTGAGACTGTTGGCCATGCTAGCGACTGGAAACGGCCCCGCTGCACCTCCTCTGCCAGTGCAACCAGGGCAGGGAGAACCAAAAGCCCTTTCCTCCACGAAAGTTTCTTTGCGTGAGAAGGCAACTGTTCACTGAAACAGGAAAACCTACGACTTTGCTCTTTAATTTGAAATTGAAATTTGCAGCCATCTTGCCATGCAGCCTGTGTTAATCAATTGTCCCATGTGTCATTTTTAATTAAACAGACAACTAGAGTGAATTAGGGCAGGGACAGACACACAGGGAAATTTGG